>WOXC01011077.1:0-129327 GCA_011680675.1 Gymnobelideus leadbeateri | reverse complement strand
CAATCTCTCTAAATGTTTTCTCTGTGGGTAATCCCTTATCCTAGGTCTTTCATTAACTTTTACTGAGCACAAGTATTTGTCCATCTCTGAGTCCAACTGACCAAACAACAAATATTTATTAAGTGCTTGTCACTGTTCTAGATGTTACTATGAGCCTGGCACTGTTCTAGGCTCTGAAGAAAAAAGGACAAAAAAGTTAAATTCTTCCTAACAATGAGTTCACATTATAATGGGGGAAATAGGTGCATTTAAGTATACATGTAGCATAAACATGGCAACAGATATATGCATATATGTATACACATATATAAATACACATATACCTAATATACAAACACATTTAAAGTAGTTAAATACAGGATAGTTTGGGTTGGAGGGCACTAGCATTTTAGGTTTTTTGGTAGAAGGTGGTGGCTAAGTTTCTTCTTAGAAGAAGGGAGAGACTAAGGCAGGGGCAAAGCAGGAGCACATTTTTAAGCATGAGGAATAGCCAAGAAAAGACAGATACCTGAGTAGAAGTGCTATAAATGAATAGGCTAGTTTGGTTGGATCCCAATAAAATATTCAATGATGATGGAAATAATAAGTTGAGACTGAGTTATACAGAGCTTTAGAGTAAAGGATTTTTTCCACCTAGAGGCAAAAGGGAATCAATTGAGTTGGTTGGGTAGGGGAGTACTACAGTTACATTGGCACTTAAAGAAAATTACTTTGACAGCACTGTGTAATATGGACTGTATTGAGGAAAGACTTGAGACAGGAAGACCAATTTAGAGAACGTTGCAATAATTTAGGTGAGACATAATGAGGCTCTGACCTGAAGTGGTAGTTACTTGAATAGAGAGAAGGCATAGTTTGAGGTAGTTATGAAGATAGAAACATCAAAATTTGTCAACTCATTAGTATATGCAATGAAGTTCAGAGAGGAATTGAGGATAATACCAATATTATGAACTTGAAGCTTCTTTTGCAGAAATAGAGAAGTTCAGAAGAGGGAAGGTTTTGGGAAAGGTAATTAGTCCCATTTTGGACTTGTTGAGTTTAGCATGTCTCCACAACTTTCAGTTTCAAATATCCCCCTAATTATATTGTCATCTAACCTCCATTTCCTCATCTTGTCCAGAAGGTTATAATTAGGGAGTATGACAACTTCCCTGCAGGAATCTAAGAAAAGAACGATTTTAATATTGACCTTAAATACAAGTCTCATACCCTAATAACACCAGATTAAGAAATTAATTTAATATACTTAGTTTAGTAAAGACGTGCTCATTTCTAGCAATTATATTTCTAAGAATTCAATAAGTATTGATTAATAACTCAGTCTTTAATTTTGATGGATATTAATATTAAAAAATTATTAGTAGTAATTTCACTAGAACAATAACTAGGGTAGGGTGCCTGGGGCTTTTACATAGGCTGCTACAGTTTATGGGTTGTTGACAACATTTTTATTCCTTCAACAGGTATAGCCAACCAAGTTAATAGCTAGTTAAAAGGAATAATTAGTTACAATAGTAGAATACTAGGTATTGTGCTTCCTTCCCACCAGCTGCCATACCCAATGTGAGCTGTTGTCAGACTTGGCCCCAATATATTCCATTCTGTAGCAGTGGCCAACAGTCTCTTCTTCTGTCCTAAAGTTCAAGGTCTTTCCTTGAGGTCTTCTCATATGCCCAACTGAATTTTTCTTGAAAAGAGCAGGTTTGAAGTATTTTTTGGGCTGTTTGTCCTAGATAGCAAAATAATTCGCCATGGTTTTGAATTTGTCCTTTTCTTCCATTTAAAAAATGTGGCATATTTTTTCTGTCTCCTATCTTTGGGTTCCAGTCCTTTCCTCCATTATTTCTCAAACATTATCAGTAAAAGTTCCATAAATCATAAATACAAATCCTTTCTCTATACAATGATGTAATTCTTCTGGTCTTGAAAATGTGTGCTTTTATTCAAGGTGTGTATGTAATAATTGCCTATGTAGTCTTAGCCATTTTCCAGTAATCTAATATTCTGACAAAACCTTGCCGGTGCTTTTGCCTCCTACGATTAGTTGCACGTGGGACAAGGCAGACATTTTTGTTAATGAAGAGGATGACATCAGATACTAAGCTCCATGTGAGGTTTTTTAAGTAAAGGGCATGGGGGGAAATGGTAATTAGGAAAACCAGAGAAGATAGGATTATATCTTGAAGCTATATATAAGGTTTTAAGGGTTTTCCCTTCTTTCGTCTTACATTCTGGCAACTACCAGAAGAACAGAGACAGGCTGAGTTGGAAGAGGCTAGCTTTGCTCCTGCACAAAGGCAAATACTGCACCACAGATCTTCTGATCCTGGAGGTGGCAATTCTGATCTTCTGGTGTCTGCAACAACAGAGGTAGAGAAGTACTGAGCCCGTTCAATATTTATCCATAGCAGAGATGGCTATGCTTTTCCCTTACATGGCCTTACATGATTGTATGTGTTTGTGTGTGCATGTGTATGTTTGTGTAAAATAAGTAGTGGTTTATTATAAAACTCTAAATTTCTTGGTTCGCTCCCGCCCATTCTCATTCTGTAGCCAATAGTTTAAAGTAGAGGAAATTTGCTGAAACCTGAGAGAAATATTTCTTGTTTTTATTTTAGTAGGTTAGACTAGGAAATGAATGGATGTTGTGCTTAGTAATTAATACATGTGCCCATTTAAAAAATATTGTTTTTAATCTACTCTAATTAAGATATTTGCTCAATTAGAACTTTTAACGATGATCAGGGATTGAAGGAACAAACTGAATCTAGAAAGGAAAGGGAGCATCCTATAAGTAAAAGAAAGGCTATATGAGTGGCACATGGTGATGGGCATATATCCTTAAATAAAGTACTGAGAACAAAGTATGGGAAAATAAAGGGCTGCATGATTAACATTTGTTCCAAGGCCAACCCACTTACCACCATTGATACATCTATTATGTACTTGTTGCCTTAACTATATGCTAATTCCACCCATTATAGTCATCTATACTTTCTTCAATTTGCCATGTTCCTATTAATTTCTGTAATCTAATCTCTTCAGATTTTAGGATTTCAATATCATCAATTTGAAGATATAATGATTGTATAGACCATTTATATATGAGGAGAATAGCCACACTGCAAGTTCCCCAGAAAGATGGAATTCTAAATCCAGACCCCTGCCCCCAAAGAAAAATAGTACTTTGTTATCAAGAACTTAAGTCTATCGTTTCCCTCTCATTTTCTGTCAATTTTAATACTCATCATAACATCTAAAAAGATATTTCTAAAGAAATTTTGACTTATTATTTCAATGATTAGATGAAAAAAGGAATTGAGGAAATTATCAGATGAGGGTATAATATTGATAGTTTAGGCAAAAGAGGGAGAATTTGATATTACCAAAGAGTTCTAATCACTTGGATCTCTCCTTAATAATATCAAAAATAGTTTTCTTTCTTCTGTGGCTTTCTCAGGAATTTGTAGTCTTTCATATATGTGATATCATTAAGAGCAACAATATTCTCCTGTCATCTAGGTAGCTGGGTGAAGTAGTAGACAGAATGTTGAACTTGTAGTGAAAAAGATATGAATTCAAATAGTGCCTCAGATGTTTCATTGCCATGTGATCTTGGGCAAGTCCTAATGCCTCTAAGGCTCAGTTCCCTCATCTGTAAATTTCAGATAATGGCAGCACCTATCGGCCAGGATTATTATAAGGATCAATTAAGATAGAAAGAGATAGGGATATGTATATGTAGAAGTACCCTCATCATCATAGATGCTTCACACTACATGTTATATGAGACATAGTATACATATGTGATACAATATATATTGTGATATATACATATGTATACACATATACCTATGTATTATTTTGCAAATATGAAAACATTATAAAATGTTAGCTATTACTATTTAACCAATGAAGGAAATAAAAATAAGACCTGAATCAGTAAATCAAATTCACAAGGAAAAAAGAAGGAAAACTGAATCATAATCCAACAATCCTTTCCATGAAATTTATTATATAGTCATTTATATATGTTTCAAAAGTATTTTGTTTCAATGAAAAAAGTGGCCTCAGTAATGCTTTGTTTACAAAATGTAAAATACATTTTTGTTGTTCAGTTGTTTTTCAGTTGTGTCCAACTCTTCATGACCCCATCTGGCATTTTCCTAGCAAAGATACTAGCTAATGCCAAATAAAAAAAAATCTCATTATGATAGCACACCTTATTATCTTCATTCCCTAAATTTCATAATAAAATCAATACTCGGGCATATAGGAATGAAAAAGGAGAGAATATCCCTTGTTGAACTTTCTCAGTCAGATGCTTTTGCCATTTCAGTGTTATTAGAGAATGATCATGATTCACTATAGATATTACATTTCCAGGCTTGAGATTAGGAACAGTTGGTATAATTATAAAGAGAACCCATTAAGTACAAAAAGAGAGAGGTTCATTTGTCTTCAAAGGACTAAAGGAAGAGATTAAGAAAAGTTAACATGATAAAAGTTTTCTAAATTTTTAGCAGAAGATAGAAACTCATTATCTTTAATGACAAAGGATCTCCTGTTCCCATTTTTGCTTTCTGTGTTACACATGGTTTAATTAAAGCTTCCTGGGGAATTTGGTCTTCAATTCCTAGTTTTCATTTTGATTGTCATTATGTTAGCTGTTAGGGAAGCCTATGTTTTAATCAGTTAAGCATCTTCAAAGATACAGACCCATTGCCTGACTCTCAGAGAGGCAGTCTTTCTAGCTAAAATAAGCAAAGTTTTCCTGTCACTTCCAAACCTAATTGGAAAAATGTTCAGGGGAAGTAAAATTAGATTTCAAGGGAGAAGACCTTCATCTAGGTGAGCATGTTGATTTATGTACCCATCAATACTACTGAATTTCTAAATTATAATAGTAATCAAGAGGGGAGCTGTCATTCACACATAGATATAGTGGCTATGTTCTGTCAGAATGCATGATGCTATTCCAGCTGCTCTCTTTTATAAAAGATCCTGAGGATAAAGCGAGCAATTAAAAACATGTGCTGAGCAGAGAAGCTGACAAGGGTAAATATATCACACCAATATAAACTCCATTAAATGAAAGCCAATATTCTTCCATGACTAGTTTAGATTCATTGTGCTCTTCCCAAGTATTCTTTGGTTTCTCATTTATATAAAGCGCTCTTAGCATTACCTTTCTTTTCTTACCCTATGCATAAAATACTTTTCTTTTGGTAATCTGTCAAGTTTTATGACTGCTTAACTAAGACTTTATCCTTTGACCCACAAAATACACTGCCTGGCATAATGTGTCTAGGAAGCCCCAAACTTGCCCCCAAAGAAAATATATGAAAAGTTTCCTTTCATCTATCCTTTGCAGAGATGGGATATTAGGATAGGGAACATGGTATATAATATCAGATTTTTAAAAACATCTTTGTTTGTTTTTCCTGAACTCCCTCCTCCCCTTATTTATTTTTTTAAATAAGCAATGGATGGTAGAGGTGAATAATGTAAAAACAAAATATGTCAATATAATTGTTTTTATGAAGTTTTCTAATTTCTTTCATTTAGAAGTTTTCTATAGTACTGCCTCCACCAAGTCTTTTATCCAGTAAAGGATCATGTTCCTCTGCATTCTAACTACTTTCCTCGGCCTCATCCTATAGTATTTGGAGAAAGGAAAACTGGAAAGGAAAATTTACTTTTTTCCTTTCATAACATCAAAACACATACACAATTATTTTTCCCTAGTGCAAATACCTTTTTATGAAATTATAGATCTTTGAAGCCTTTAATCATCACCCATTGTTGCTCTTCCTTTCTTCTTTCCTTCCTTCCTTCCTTCCTTCTTTCCAAATAAATGTGTTGTTTCATGACTTCTTGAATAAGTCTTTATCCTTCCAAACACAGAACATACTGCCTGGCATGTACAGCTAGGAAGTCCTTGCCAAAAAGAAAGATATCACATATACCAAATATTTATGGTTTCACTTGTTATATTAACAAATAATTGGGTGGGGGAGTGGATGCCCATTTATTGGAGAATGGATTAAGAAGTTCATCTTCTAATCTTTCTTGCTTTCTTTCTGTCTCTGTTGGTCTGTCTCTCTCCTCTTGCTCTTCCTCTTGTTTTCAAGGGATGAAAATCACATTTCATTCATAGTAAAGGACCCATGAGCTCAATTAGTGAGAGAGGAGGGACTTCCTTTTTTCCTTGTTTTACACCCTAGCTTAAAGAAATGAGTCCATGTGTGTTTGTCCTTGTTCTCTGTCATTTGCCCTTCTTAGTGACCCTAGGGTCTTGGTGGGTGGAGCCAGGATCCTGGGTGGGATGGTACAGTCATCCAGCATGGCAGGGAAGCCCTCAGAAGCCAGGGTCCCTAGAATTTGAGGCCAAAATGTGAATAGTGGGCTGGACTTGGGATTGGTCAGTGATTTCCAGAAACTGAGCTAACTATGTATCTAATCCCCTTTCTCTCCTCAGAGACCAAAGTAGTATGAAGAGTGCATATGGAGGGATTATGCCTCCTCCTTGTTGGGGAAATAAGTTTGTATATTTGTGAATTTATGGTTTGAAGTAAATATTTCTTTGTAAAAGCTAATCTGTTAATGGCTAAATGAACTGAGGTACAAAAGCTCCCCATTCTAATTGGAGAAATACTATCAATGGGACCTGGAGCCATTTGCAGAGAGCATAGACAACCCCAGACTCATTTAAGGGTGACGGCAAACCCTGTAAAGGACGGGTAAAAATCTAACCTACACATCCTTTTTGCAATGCCAGCCAGAATGGCAGTATTAACTTTGTATTTACTTACAGGTTTTATTGAGTAGTAGAATACAAGTTCCTTGAGGGCAGAGACTGCTTTAATTTTCTTTTCTTTGCACCCCCAAAACCTAGCACAATGCCTTGAATATACTGACTGTTAAATAAACATTTATTGAATTGGATAGAGTGTATACATGTCTTTTATTCCTAATTAGGAATTGGAAATCCCAATTATAATTAGACTATAAGTCCTTTGGAGCAGAAACTCTATTATCCTTCTCTGTAAATTCCAAGATGGCAATGTTAATAACCATGTGGATTTATATAGTACTTGTTAGTTCTGCAAAGCACTTTACTCATAAGAAGTCTACTAGGCAGTGATACACACATGTATCATATATGATATACACATATAATACATGTGATTATACATGTAGAACGCATACACATTTGTAGTTTAGTCAGAGGAATCCATTCATGCTCTTCTGCTACTTGAGCAGTCATGAAGCAGAATATGGATTACAATGAGCTGGCCACACACTTTGACTGCCTGGTAAAGAGGCATCATCTTGGAAAGTTTCAGCACCAGGATAAGACCCTGTGCCCTCACTACCTGCAATCTGAGGTATAGTACTCCAAGGAAGATGCTTCTGCTGCTGCAGACTCTCCACCTCCTGCTGCCTCCACCACCATGGTCAACCTCCTGAGCCCAGGAACCTTCCCCTCTCCTTTCCCCCTCCCCATTGTTTCTGTTCCAGCTGCTGCCAAGAAAGGGGATCCTGGGTGGAACAAGCCGCCAGCCACCTCTTACTATGTCTGTATATGCATTTCTTTTATCTTCTTGCTTCCCAAGGAGGATGACACATTTAGCTCTTGGTACGCATCCTGGCAGCTCTTGAGTCTTTCACATGTATAGCCCAGTTTCCTTCTATTGGCCCCCAGGAGTTGCCCTGAGTTGAGTCGCTTTGCCCACTGGTTCTTCAGAGGATGGGTAATTGTGAATGCACCCTCTAGGCCCCCTATTTGCTTTGAGAAGCATTTAGTTATGATATTTCAATGCCTTCTTTTGACCCAGTAAACATTCTTGGGTAGAAGGCTTCTTGAGCCATGCGTCTCTGTTTGCATTCTCACAAGAGGCTTCCTCTTGTCAAGTGAAGTGGGGCTGAATCACCCACATCTCAGTGATGGAAGATTTTGGCAGAATGGTTCTTGGGTGCCAGCTACTTGCCATCCAAGAGAGACAGGATGAGGGGTGCTACCCTTCAGCTCCTGAGCACAGAGGTCCTGAATCTGATGGAGAAGTCCTTGGGGGAGTTGTCAGACTGCCCCCCTCTACCCTACTCCTCCAGAGATGCTATTACTATGACTATTTGTCCATCCAGTGGGAAGTTGAGAGAGATACCATCAAGTATTCCCTGGAATCAGCTGCTTTATTGTGTGAAGAGTAAATACCTGCTAACTTTCAAACATTATCCTATTTTACAGATGAAGGAACTAAGCAACTTGTCTAGTTTCACAGCTCTGAGACTACATTAGAAATCAGTGCTTCCGAATTCCAGGACTAGCACTTTATCTACTACACCAATCTAAAGTTTTTTGTCTTAAAAGGTTTGGTTCCAACTTTAAAGGTTGCAAATGCCTGAGCCAGGATTTGAATGCATGTCTCCTGATTCCCTAATCCAGCACTTTATCCACTATGTCACAGTATGACAATATTTCATACATTGTAGATGGTAAGTATGTTGACTGACTAAGAAGTTTCTAGAAGGGCAGGTAGGTGGCATAGTGACTAGAGCACTGGCCCTGGAGTCAGGAGGACCTGAGTTCAAATGTGGCCTCAGACACTTAACATGTGACCTTGGGCAAGTCACTTAATCCCAATTGCCCTGCCTTCCCCCCTCCAAAAAAAAAAGAAGTTTCTAGAGATAGTCCTGGTGTCAATTTATGTTGTTATATACAAAACTGTGCCTGGCATAAGACTGCATTTAAATGTGTTTTGTTATTGGTATTTGTGGTGGTGATAGTGGTGATAGTGATGATGGTGGTGATGGTATCCTAGTCTTGCCTGAGATAGAGGATTTCTGAAACTTTAATCATAAAAGCAAAGATATAACAGGAGGAAATTACTCATAGATATGTAAGTCTATTGACTGATTTGGGTACTCATTTTATTTTTCATAATATCATATTTGTCAAAAATCTAATTAAGTTCTCTCCCACCCCACTTTGGAAGTCTTCAAGCAGAAGTTAGACAATCAGTTGTCAAGGACGTTATAGTGGGGCTTCTTTTCATGTATTGATAGATCAGATGGCTCTGGGGTCCTTTTTATTCCTCAAATTCCGATATTCTAGAATTCAAACTTTGTTAAGTCTTCTAAGGCACCTAATTGATCCAAATGTCTTCAGGAAATCAGACACAGACATGTTTCTCAATTCATTCTGTCTGTTCAGAGGCTGACTACAACAATCCATCTGTAAGTGGTGCCCACTGCTTGTGCCTTTCACGGAAAAGGTACTTTATTAGTTGTATCCATCTTCCTTTTATGCTGGTGCAGTGGAAAGTAGCAGTGACATTTCCCTTCTACCTACCCCTTCTTCAAACTGCATATGAAATCTTCATCTTGCAAGTGAACAATGATTCATCTGCTGTAACTTCCACCCTGTCTCCATCTAGTTTTCTCCAAGGACATCACTCTGTCTACCATTTGTTTGTTAATAGTTAATGCACAGTGGAGGATGCTCAATTCCTCAGGGGCTATTATTTGACAGTGTTTACTGTCATTGAGCCCATGAAGGTTTAAAACTACCCCTATAATACAAACAACAGAGATGGCATATTATTATGGAATTTTTTCTTTCATATTTGAACTTGTAATTGTAATAACTTACCTGCAAAACAGTACGTCATAGAGATAGGTAAGGAGAAAATTGGAGCAAAAGAGGAAGGGATGAGAGCAAATGTTGGAAAATGAGTATCAAAGGCTGAATTTCAAAACATCATATATCTGTTCTTGCTACTGTCATCTTTTTGAAGATGAAGCAAGTAACATTTTCTTCTCTCTTCCATCACATAATGTAATATTGTTATTGATACTAAGCACTTTCAGCTTCATTTATGAAGCTATCTTTCTCTTTTCTTTAAAGTTAACACTTTCTTCTATATAAATTCTATATCAGGGCAGGTAAGTGGCACAATGGATGGGTACAACACTGGGCCTTGAGTTAGAAAGACTTGAGTTAAATCCAGACTGAGACACTTAATATTTGTGGGACCGTAGGCAAGTTATCCAAACCTCTGTTTCCTCAACTATAAAATTGGGGTAATTATAGGTTGTTGTGAGAATTAAGTGAGATAACAGTTGTAAATCACTTAGCATAGTGCCTTATACATGGTAGGCTTTATACAAATGTTTACTCCCTCCTTATATACTTAATGACCTACTTGTTTCCTTAAAAAAGATAGCCCTTTGCAATGTGAAGTCATCCAGTTGGTTTTCTTTATCTACAAGAGTTCATTTTTTTTTAAAGCAATTGGGGTTAAGTTAACTTGCTCAAGGTTACACGGCCAGTCATTATTTATGTGTGGGTCCTCATTTTCTGAGGCTGGATTCGATCTCAGGTCATCCCAACTCCGAGGCCAACACTCTTACTCACTGCGCCACCTAGCCACCCTACAAGAGTTCTTTTATCCAAAAGCAAGTGACTAACTTGTTGAACACTTCTTTTTATTGTGTTTTTTATTTAATTTATTTATTTTTAGTTTTCCACATTTACTTTCATAAGCTTTAAATTTTTCCCCCTCCTTCTTTCCTCCCTCCTCAAGATGGCCTGTAATCTGTGAACATTTCTTGGATACATTTTAGAACAATCAAAAAGTGAATAAGTATGTATTCAGATGTCGTACCAATAGAAATCGAAGTCATTTGTAAATCTTTAGTCATGGGTTGCTTGCTTCCCATTTTCACTTAGTCGAAACTAACTTTTACAAAATCTCAATTAGAACAAGTCCATTGACAATGTATCTTTTCTGATAGGTGATTGCAGTAGACTTGTATCCTTTTGATAAACTCAATATACAGATCCAATGTCTTGGGAACTTGAAGTACAAGAACTTGTAGTCAACAAAACAATTTTAAAGTGTATTTTAAGATACTTTGGGTAGTCCTAGTACAAGTAGACTGATAACTTTTAATTTCTAAATATTTGTCATTATCCTCATAGTTCATGTTTCCAATGTACTTTATTTCCAGAACACTTTAAAAACATTATCTCATATCATCTTCACATAAAGCCTGGGTGATAGACGCTATCATTATCCCCATTTTACAGATGAGTAAACTGAGGTAGACTTAGGTTAAGTGACTTGTCCAGGATCACATAGCAAAAAGGTGTCTGGGGTAGTATTTGAATTCATCATGAAAGGCCTGAATTACTTTCTGGGGATCATCCCATTATTCTTGACTTAAGGAACATTCAGAAACATGGAAAATAAAGTGACATGAAAATGGAATGGACAGCTATGTCATGTAGTGAATTCCATGTCACTAGAATTGTTTCAACAAATGCTGGGCCACCTTATTTGAGGGTAGTTTACAGGATATGAATACATGACACAAGGCTTTGGGCTAGAAAACCCTATTTTATTCTAATTAAAGAACTTTGTGGATCTTTTTCCCCATTCCCTATTTTAATAAAATAGCAATCTCTTAAAGTAAATCATTTCAGACTTCAAATATTGCAATTACAAACTAACAATAAGTCTCTGGCCCTATCCAATTAATTAATTAATGTTATTTTTTTTCTTCAAAGAATCTGTGTTAGTTTGATAGTATATTTTATATCTGAATTGCTCCATGACACTGTTTTCTCAGTGGAAAAAAAAAAAAACAAAACAAAACCAACTATACCATCAATAATGCATAATCTTGTAGAATTGTAATATTTGACATTGACATGATACTTTATCCTATACAAGCTTCACATTTGATTCCCACAACAGCCTTGTCAGACAGTTAATCAACAAATAGCTATTAAGTGAATGGTATTGGTACTAACAAGAGGCTTGTGCTAAGTACACACCCCTCTGAGGCTAGTATTCTAGATGTTATTATTTCAGTTTAATAGACATGAAAACTGTGGATGAAAGGAATTAAGTGATTTGCCCACTACCACACAGGTCTTAAGTGTCAAAGTCAGGATTTGAATTCAGTTCACTTTTAATCATAAGCCCAGCATCATCGTTGTTGTTGGGTTTTTTCGCCGTTGTTGTTGTTGTTGTTGTTTTATTTTATACCATATTGCATCTGCACTATCATATGCAGGTAGTTTATTTAAATATTATCAGTTTTAAAATACCCAAATAATCATGAAACATCTATGATAGGCCAGGTAATGTGCTAGGCCCTGGGGACACAAGGAACAAAAGACAGTCGACAAAACAATTCCTGTCCTCAAGGGTTTTCCATTCCTCCAGGGGAAACTTCTATACACAGAAATTAATGTGAAATATTTGCAAAGAAAATAGTAAATCAAGAAGTCATTATTAAGCACATAGAGGGATTTGGGGACAGAGATGCTGACATTTAGAGGTAAGAAAAAAGTCACAAGTGGGAAGTGGAGCTTGAGTTAAGCTTTGAAAGAAACAGGGAGTATGTAGGAGACAGTGGTGACAGGGGTGTGGATTGAAGTCATAGGGAACAATTTATGCAAAAAAATAGAGGCAGAAAATAGCATGTTAGATGTGAGGAAAAGCAAGTAGCCCGTGATCTACTCAAATACTCTATAATGAGTGTGAGAATGGGTAGGAAAAGGAGAATGTATATGTATATTGATTCTGACAGGTCATCTGAAGCCAGATTGTGAAGGACTGGAAAAACTAAATGAAGGTATTTGCACTTTACTCCAGAGACAATAGGGAGCCATTGGAGTTTTTTGAGGTGAGGATGAGATAGTCAAACCTATGCTTCAAGAATATCACTTTGTTAACTCTATGGAAAATGGAACAGTGAAGGAAGTTAGTAGAGAGAGGGAGACCAAGTGGGAGGATATTACAATAATCCATGTAAAAGGGGATGAAGATCTCAATTAGAGGAGTAGCTATGTGGGTGAAAAAAGGATGGATGTGTAAAATGAAAGATGGATGGAGTTGCCATATCTGGAATACTATCCATCCTCATCTCCAACTCCTGGCTTTACTGGTTTCTTTCATGTTCCAATGAAAATTCTATGTTCTACAGAAAAAGTTTCCCCAATTATTCTTAGAAGGGGGTAATGGGGAACAAAGCGGAGGGGTGAATAGAAGGGAGGGCAGAAGGGAAGGAATAAGTGGAAGGAGAAAGGGGAGAGAAAAGGGAAGGGTGGACAAAAGGGAGGGCAGATTAAGGGAGGCAGGGGTCAGAAGTGAAACATTAATGAGGACTGAAATAGAGAAAGGAGAATGAAAAGGAAATTGGATAAAGAGAAAGTCAAAGTTAGAAATCATAACTGTGAATGTGAATAGGATGAACTCACCCATAAAATGGAAGTAGATAGCAGAATGGATTAAAAATGAGGATCTTAAAATATGTTGTTATCAAGAAATACAGTTGAAGCAGAGATATACAAGAATAAATAAAGATAGAAGGCTGGAGCAGAATATGTTATGCTTCAGCTGAATTAAAAAAAAAAACAGGAGAAGCAATCCTGATCTTGGACAAAGCAAAGGCAAAAACTAAATCTAATTAAAAGAGACAAGAAAGGAAACTACATCTTGCTAAAAGGTGCCATAGACAATGAAATGATATCAATATTAAACAGAAATGCACCAAGTGGTATAACATCCAGATTCTTAGAGGAGAAGTTATGTGAATTACAGAATGAAATAGAAACCAAAACTATAATAGTGAGGTATCTCAATCTCCTTCTCTCAAAACTAGATAAATCTAGCCACAAAATAAACAAGAAAGAAGTTAAGATGGTGAATAGAAATTTAGAAAAGTCAGGAGTGGTAAATCTCTGGGGATAAATGAATAAGGATAGAAAGAAATATACCTTTTTGTCAGTGGTACATGGCACCTACACAAAAATTGATGATGAATTAAGGCATAAACATATCACATTTCACTGTAATTGATCTGGAAGAACAAAAGATCAAGAATATCAAGGGAATTAATGAAAAAATACAAAGCTAAGTGCCCTTGCCATACAAGATCTAAAACTATATTAAAAACAGCAATCAAAACTATTTGGTACTGGCTAAGAAATATAATGGTGGATCAGTGGAATAGATTAGGTAAACAAGACACATAGTAAATGACTACAATAATCTGCTGTTTGATAAACCCAAGTTGGGAAAACTGGAAAATGGTATTGCAGAAACTAGACACAGACCACCATCTCACACCAAAGATAAGATTAAAGTGAGTACGTGAGTTAGATATAAAGGATTGTACCATAAGAAAATTAAGAGAGCAAGGAATAGTTCATATGCTAGATCTATGGAGAAGAGAATAATCTATGACTAAAAAAGAGGTAAAGAACATTATGAAATGCAAAATGGATAATTTTGATTACATTAAATTGCTCAAATGAAACCTATGCAACCAAGATTAAAAGGAAAGCGTAAAGCTGGGAAACAATTTTTAAAGCCAATGTTTCTTGAAAAAAAAAGCCTCACTTCTCAAAGAGAACTGAGTCCTCTTTATAAGTATACAAGTCATTCTCCATTTGATAAATGATCGAAGGATATGAACAGGCAGCTTTTGAGATGAAGAAATTGAAGCTATTTATAGTCATATAAAATGTTCTAAATTACTGTTGATTGGAGAAATTAAAATTAAAACAACTTTAATATAACACTTCATACCTGTCAGATTGACTAATATGAAAAAAAAGGAAAATGAGAAATTTTGGATTTATGGGGAAAATGGAACACTAATGGATTGATGGTGAAATACTGAACTTTTCCATCGACTCTGGAGAGCAATTTAGAACTATGCCCAAAAGTGTATAAAACTGGGCAGACCCTTTGATCCAGCAATACCACTATGGGGTCTGTATTCCAAATAGATCATAAAATATGGAAAAGGACCCCCATGCACAAAAATATTTGTTGCAGCTCTTTTTTTTGGTAGCAAAGAATTGAAAATTGAGGGGATGTCCATTAATTGGAATGGCTGAAGAAATCGTGGTGTATGAATAAAACAGAATAATATTGTGATATAAATAATGAGCAGACAGGTTTCAGAAAAACCTGGACTTATATCAACTGATGCTGAGTGAAGTGAGCAAAACCAGGAGAATATTGTACACAGTAACAGCAATATTGTGAGATGGTCAACCACAATAGACTTAGCATTTCTCAGCAATGAAATGATCCATGACAAATCTAATCATGATAGAAAATACTATCCATATTCCAAGAAAGAATCCACAGTCTGACTGCAGATTGAAGCATGGAATTTTCACTTTTTCAGTTTTTATCATTTTTTCCTCTTTTGCTTTGACATTTCTTTCACAACATGATGGTGGACATATGTTTAACATGATTGTACATGTATAACCTATATTGGATTGCTTGCTGTCTTGGGGAGGGAAGAGTGGAGGCAGGCAGAAGTATCTGAACTCAAACACTATGAAAATGAATGCTGAAAATTATGTTTACATGTAATTAGAAAAAAATAAAATACTGGTAAGTAGAAAAATATTAAAAAAAGAAAAATACCAAAAGAAAAAAAAATGAGAAAATCCCCTTCCAAATGACTCAAATAATGAACTTATTTCAATAATTTGACCTGTTTCAAATGACCGAAGAAGCCTTGAAATGTGAGCAAATAGCAATAGAACAATAGCAGGTAATGGTATTCAGCTCTTGAAAATGTCAAAGGTCTATGAATTAGGTATCTTGCATCTTTGGTTAAAACTGTGAGTTCATAATCAGTTGAATGGTAAAAGAATAAGAGTGGGAGAGGGAAAATTCTTTGGCAGGTAGCTAGCTATGAGTCAGAAGTCAGTAATTTGGATGTGTCAACAATTGAGGAAAAAATAGATGAAGACTATAGACCCGAGAGCTGTCAATATGTATTAAGGAGAAAGACTTATCAATGAATATAATAGTTCTTGCTTTCTTTACATGTATTTTCTAGGTAAAAAATAAAATGTGAATTATAAAATTTTAAATATGCTCAGGTAGCTGTTGAACAATGCAGTGGTCTTTTTCCCACTGCTGTTTAATACTCTTTAAATGTCCAGATTTGTGAATCACAATTATTTCTATAATAGTGTTTTGACTTGAAAAGAAGTTTTCAGCCAATGCCTGACACTACATGTGGTCTATCAAGTAGGATGGAGTCATGTTAAAGTTACAAGCCATGTAACTGCTTTCAAATAATAACCCAAAGTTAATAAATACCATTTCCATTGTGGAAAATAAGTAAAATCTGTGATAAAATAGGTACTGTGGAATATGCTAAGCAATTTGATAATAGTAATCTTGCTTAATGGGATACTTATGCAGAGAAAACTGCCTTCCATTTTAAACAAATAATAATTAGCATCCTGAACAGAGGTGTACTGTATACTGAAGTGTTGGGGACATGGGGTCTGTTGCTAAATTGTTATCATATTGGTAATTTTTATTTGTAATGTGTTTTAAGCTATTCTAACATTATGTCTGTAAGGAAATACAGCAATTCTTTATATATAATACTATATACTATATATTATATAATATGTAATATAATATATATTACATATACATACAATTATATGTATAATGTTTATTTTTAGTTTTCAACATTTATTTCCACAAAATTTTAAATTACAAATATTCTCACCATATTTTCCCTACCCCAAAATAGAGAGCCTACTGAATACCCCTTCCCCTAATCAGCTCTCTCTTATATCCTCCTCTTTCCCCACCTCTAACTTTCTAGTAGGGCAAGATGGATTTCCATTCTCCAGTGCCTGAATATCTTATTTCCCAGTTGCATGTAAAAACCAATTTTAACTTTTGTTTTTAAAACTTTGATTTACAGATACTTTCCATTCTTCCCTCCTCAAGCCCCCCCCCCCCCCACTGGGAAGATAAGCAATTCAATATAGGTTGTACACATGTAACTGCCCAAAATGTTTCCATAGTAGATATATTATGAAAGACTAACTATATTTCCCTCCATCCTATCTGCCCCCCCCCACTTATTCTATTTTCTACTTTGACCTTGTCCCTTTTCAAAAGTGTGTGCTTCTAACTCTCACCCAATCTTCCCCCTTTCTTTGATTTCCCCTCTTATTCCCTTCCCCACTCAACTTTCCTGTAGGGTAAGATACCCAGATGGGTGTGTATGCTATTCCCTCCTTAAGCTAAATTCAATGAGATTAAGGTTGACCCATTCCCTTTCAACTTCCTGCTCTTCCCCTCCATTGAAACAGTTTTATCTTGCCTCTTTTATATGAGATAATTTACCCTATTCTATCTCTCCCTACCTCCTTGTCTCATTATATTCCTCTGTGACCTCTTAATTTTATTTTTTAAATATCATCCTTTCCCATTCAAGTGATCCTGCATCCTCTATGTATACATACATATATATGTATGTATATATATATGTATGTATGTATACATATACATACATACACATATATACACACACACTCACATATGTATTTATACACAGGTATTTACACACATATCCACCCTTCATTATAAACATATATGTGTGTGTGTGTGTGTATATATATTTCCTTCAACTCTCCTCATACTAAGAAAAGTCTCACGTTACATTTATCATTTTTCCATGTAGGAATGTAAATAGTTCAACTTTAATAAGTTCTTTATGATTTCTTTTTCCTGTTTACCTTCTCATGCTTCTCTTGCTCCTTATATTTGAAAGTCAATTTTTCTGTTCAGCTCTGTTTTTTTTTTTCATCAAGAATGCATGGGGGTGGCTAGGTGGCGCAGTGAATCCAGTGCTGGCCCTGGAGTCAGAAGGACCTGAGTTCAGAGCCGGCCTCAGACACTTAATCCACACAAACAAAAATCTAGCCGTGTGACCTTGGGCAAGTTACTTAACCCCAATTGCCCTAAAGGGGCGGCTAGGTGGCGCAGTGAGTAAGAGCGCCGGCCTCGGAGTTTGGATGACCCGAGATCAGATCCGGCCTCAGAAAATGAGCACCCACGCATAAATAATGACTAGCTGTGTAAACTTGAGCAAGTTACTTAACCCCAATTGCTTTAAAAAAAAAAAAAGAACGCATGAAAAGCCTCTATTTCATTGAATGACCATATGCTCACTTTTTCTGGGCAGGTAATTCTTGGTTTTCATCCTAACTCCTTTGAACACCAGAATATCATATCCCAAGGCCTTTGATACTTTAATGTAGAAGCTACTAGATCTTGTGTTATCTTGATTGTGTTTCCACAATACGCAAATTGTTTCTTCTTGGCTGCTTATGATATTTTCTCCTTGACCTGGGAACTCTAGAATTGGCTATGATATTCATAGAAGTTTTCTTTTTGGGATCTTTTTCAAGAGGTTGTTGGTGAATTCTTTCAATTTCTAGTTTGCCGTCTGGTTCTAGAACATTAGGGCAATATTCCTTTAGAATTTCTTGAAGGATGATTTCTAGGTTCTTTTTTGATCATGGCTTTCAGGTGTTCCAATAATTTTTAAATTATCTCTCCTGTGTGTATTTTCCAGGTCAGTGGTTTTTCCAATGATATATTCAATTTTGCCTTCTATTCTTTTCATTTGTTCACATCTGTTTTATAGTATCTTGATTTCTCAAAGTTATTAGCTTACATTTGCTCAAACCTAATTTTGAAGGAATTATTCTCTTTAGTGAGTTTTTGAACTTCCTTTTCCATCTGGACCACTCGGATTTTTAAGGCTTTCTTCACCTCATTGGCTTTTTGGTCCTCCTTTGCCATTTGAGTTAGTCTATTTTTTAAGGTATTATTTTCTTCAGTATTTTTCTGGGTCTCCTTTAGCAAGCTGTTGAGTGGCTTTTCATGATTTTTTTTTGCATCATTTTCATTTCTCTTCCCAATTTTTCCTTCATTTCTCTTACTTGATTTTCAAAATCTTTCTTGAGCTCCTACATGATCTGTAAGTAGCTCATATTTTTATTTGAAGCCTTTGATGCAGGAGTTCTGCCTTTATTTACTCCTTCTGGTTTCATGTTTTTATCCTTTCTCTCCCCCCAAAAATAATCCAAAAGTTTGATTGTGCTTCCTCTGCTTGCTCATCTTGCCAGCCAATTACTTGACTTTTGAGCTCTTTGCCACAGTAGAGCTCTGATTCCAGAGTGGAGAGCTTTGTCCCAAATTGCTGTGGCTTTCACAAATATTGTCAGAGTTCTGAAGAGGGAACCCTCTGTGCAGCCATCACAAGCTCTGGCACACTGGCCACACCCCCCAAATTACCACCCAAGACCATGAACCAGATCCAAGCAGGTCAAAGCAAGTGTGAATACCCTCTGAATGGTTGCTTGGTCCCCCTACAATCTGAAGGCCAGGAGGTCTGGAGGCAGCCACACAGCATTATCTACAACTGCCATAACTCCACCACCTCTGGACCCAGAAGTAGTGGCCAGACTGTGCTCTTCAGTCACCCAGGTCCAACAGAGTTCCTCACTGACATTTTACTTTCTCTTTGGAGTTTATAGGTTGAGAAGTCTGGAAACCACCACAGCTGCCTGTGATTCACTCTCCTGAAGTCTGTTCCATCCTTTTGAGGTCACCCAGGGTTTGGCATAGCTCACTAGAGACTGCACTCAGCTCCCAGTCTGGTGCAATAGACCATTTCTCTTGGCCTGCCAAGCTAGGTTCAGTGGGACATTTTTTCTCTGTCACTTTGTGGGTTCTGTAGCTCTAAAATTTGCTTAGAGCCATATTTTACAGGTAGTGGAGGTGGTTGTAGCCAGAGTTCATGGAATTTCCTGCTACTATTCCACAGTCTTGGCTCTGCCCCAGCTGTTCTTTAACCATTCCCTTTTACAGGTGAGGAAATTGAGACTTTGAGAAGTTTAATGAATTTTCCCTGTGGTTATCCAACTAGTAAATATGTATGGCTGGAATTCAACTCGGGTCTTCCTGTCTTCAGGTCTACTAATTTGCTTCCTAAGTGTTTCATGGCTACTTTGTGATGCAGTGTATAGGGCACTGTATGGTCTTGAAGTCAACCAATCAATCAATATTTATTGAGGGCCTAGCACAAGCCAAGAATTGTGCTAAATGACAAAGATACAAAATGAGGCAAAAGACAGCATCTGCCCTCAAAAAGCTTAGTCTAACAGAGGAGAGAACAAATATATATACACAAATAAGCTATATGTAGTAGAAGTAGGAAATAATTAATGAAAGGAAGGCACTAGAATTGAAAGAAGTTGGTAAAGGTTTCCTGTAGAAGATGAGATTTTAAGCTGATCTTGAAGAAAGCAAGGGGGTTCAGGAAATGGAGATGAGGAAGGAGACAGTTACAGGCTGGGGGACAGCCAGTGAAAGTGCCTGGAGCTGAGAGATGGGGTGTTTTGTTGGTGCAACTGTCAAGAGGATAATGTCACTGGGTGAAACAGTATGTGTCTGGGAGTAACATGGGGGTTAGGTTACAAAAGTCTTTCAATCCCAAACAAAACATTTTGGATTTGATCCTTGAGGCAACAGCAATCACTGGAGGTTATTTAGTAGGAGGGTAATGTGATCAAACATGCACTTTAGGGAAATCACTTTGGTAACTTAACTAACGGTAGATCAGAGTGGGGAGAGACTTGAGGCAGGCAGATCCCCAAGGAAGGTATTGCAACAGCCCAGATATTAGTCTATTTCAATATCCCTGAGTGGAGGCAGTGTTAGAGAAGAGGACAAGTGTTCTAGGGATATTACAAGGTCTTTCCCACAGATTGGATATGAGGACAAGGAGGGAATATAGTGAGTCAGAAAGAAGCTGGGTTCTAATCCTGACACAGATTCTTGGCAACTCTTGCGACCCTGGGCAAATCACTTAATCACAAAATTCACTTAAATTTTCTGGATCTATAAAATGAGGAATTAATCTTAGTGACTTCTAAGGACCCTTACAATTTAAATCTATGATCCTATTTATCTAAGGGAAAGCAGTGAGGAAGTGATTCAATATTTAATCAAACAAAGAGACCACACCAGTTATGCCTAATGGTTAGGCAAGATTTGATAGGACAACCAGAGCAGTATTAATTAAACATTTCTGTGGCACCCATATTAAATTCCTGCAATCAACTTTCCTTACTGCTCTTTTGTGAGGAAAACCCTCTGTAAATCTAGGTGGATCCAGAGCCGATCATCTATGAAGTTGCTGATGATTCCTACATATTAATTGTACGCAAAGTTAGGCACCCTTCCTTTGTAATCTGCTGATGTAGCACATTCCACTGTCTTCCATAGAAACTTTTTTCTGGTTGCTAGATCTTGGAAGCATACTTGCTTAGTCAATGTCCTCATTGTGGTATCAATAGATAATAAACTTGTGGGAAGTCTTCAGGGAACCTTCTATCTTCCAAATGCATTAGGGATATGATTGATAAAAAGAAATACGTATTTGGGGGGGTGGAGCCAAGATGGCAGAGTAGAAACAGAATTTCCAATGTGCTCTGCCCCACACAAATTTCAAACAATGTGAAAGGGGACTCCAAACAACTTCTGGAGCCCCAGCAGCCACAGAATGGCACAGAGAAGCTAACCTCCTGCTGAGGACAGCCCAGCAGCCCTGCAGGGAGCAGCCAGCACAGCGCTCTGAGAGCAGGCAGCACAGCACCCTGGGAAGCGACAGCGCAGCTCACAGAGCCGAGCCCAGGTCCGCGGTTTTAGCCCCAGGGAGGCCGGGCCTCCAGCCGGCTGGAGGGACCCCAGAACACCAGCAGCTGTGGCGACTCCAGAATTATCAACATAGACATGCCTAGGAAAAAGTAAGAGGTCAGTGTCCTATGGACTTTGGGACCAGTATTTGGGGAACACGTGGCTTCCTCCCCTGGGGGCAAAAAGCTGCTGAAGAAACAGCTGCACAGAAGCCATTTTGCAGCTTCAGTAGTGGCTCTACCTCCTGGTCTGCGAATTGTAGGGAGATCCAACAATCAGTCTGGGGTTAATTGCTCTTGCTTTAAACTGCCTGGATCTGGATTGTGGTCTGGGGGGGGAATTTGGGGTGGGTATCCAACTTGCCATAGTGGGTGGAGGCTTTACAGAGGCCACACAACTGGCAGAAGTTGTGAAGACCCCAAGTTTGGGCGGAAGCTCCCCTGTCTGGTGGCAGAGTCCTACTGTGGCAACAAGCCCAAAAAATCAAGTAATTAAGTGGCAACATGCCTAGGCAAATGAAACAAAATAAACAGAAAAGTTCAACATTGGACTCCCATTTTAGGGGCAAAGAGGCTCAAAGCATGGAGGAGGGCTGTGAGGTCAGAACTCCTGCACCAAAAGCCCCAAATGAAAATACAAGCTGGCTACAGGCCATAGAGGACCTTAAGAAGCAGATAAGAGAAGTGGGGGGAAATTTGGGAAGAGAAATGAAAAAGATGCAAGAAAAATACGAAATGACAGTCAACAGCCTGACTGAGAAAAATAACACCTTAAAAAATAGACTAACTCAAATGGCAAAAGAGGCTTAGAAAGGCAATGAGGAGAAGAATGCCTTAAAAAGTCGAATTTGCCAGATGGAAAAAGAATCTCAAAAGCTCACTGAGGATATTGATTCATTCAGAGTTAGACTGGAGCAAATGGAAGCTAGTGACTTTATGAGAAATCAAGATACTATTAAACAGATACAAACAAAAGAAAGTATAGAAGGCAATGTGAAATATCTCATGGGAAAAACCATTGGCCTGGAAAATAGATCCAGGAGAGATAATTTAAAAATTATTGGACTACCTGAAAGTCATGATCAAAGAAAGAACCTAGAAATCATCCTTAAAGAAATTCTCAAGGAAAATTGCCCTGATGTTTTAGACCCAGAGGGTGAAATAGAGGTTGAAAGAATCCACCGATCACCTCCTGAAAAAGATCCCCAAAAGAAAACACCTAGGAATATTATAGCCAGGCTCCAGAACTCCCAGATCAAGGATAAAATACTCCAAGCAGCCAGGAAGAAACAATTTCAATATTGTGGAAACACAATCAGAATAGCCCAGGACCTGGCAGCGTCTACACTGAGGGATAGAAGAGCATGGAATATCATATTCCAGAGGGCAAAAGAGCTGGGATTGAAGCCAAGGGTCACCTACCCAGCAAAACTGAGTATCTTGTTTCAGGGGAAAATATGATCATTCAGTGGAATAGAGGACTTTCAAGCATTCTTGAGGAAAAAACCAGAGTTGAATAGAAAATTTGACATTCAGATGCAAGAAGCAAGAGATGCTTGGGAAGGTAATCAAGAATAAGAAATAAAAAGGAACTTATCAAAGTTGGACTATTTACATTCCTACATGGAAAAACAATAACTGTGTTTGATGAAACCTTTCTCATTATGAAAATAATTGAAGAAGGGTACGTGGCATATGTTCACAGGTATACATGGATAGAGGGCACAGGTTGAATTTGATAGGAAGGGATGATTCTTTTTTTTTTTTGGAGGGCAATTGGGGTTGGGTGACTTGCCCGGGGTCACATGGCTAGGTTTTTCTTTGTGTGTTGGGAGTCTGGGGCAAGATCCGAGCTCTGGTCCTTCGGGCTCCAGGGGCTGGCTCCCTGCTCGATGCACCACCTAGCCACCCCAAGGAAGGGATGATTCTTTTTTTTTTTTAAGACATTTTTTTAATTTTTTTTTTCTGTTTTACATCATTCATTTCCACCAGATTTTGAGTTACAATCATTTTCCCCTGTTATTCCCCTACCCAACCTGCCAGAATAGCAGTCCCACAAGATATCGCTTCCTCGAATCTGCTCTCTCCCATACCTTCTCCCATACCCCCTTCGACTTTTCCATTAGAGGAAGGTGAATCTTTGTGTCCCAATGCCTGCACATCTTATCTCCCAATTACAAGCAAGAGTATTAATAATAGTATTTATATATATTTGAAACATTTAATGTTAAGACCTCGAATTTCAGATCCATTTCCTTCCTCCCTTGTCACACATTCCCTCTGGGAAGATAAGTAATTCAGTATATGTTGTACATATCTAGCTATGCAAAACATTATCATAGTAGATATATTGTACAAGGCTGCTTATAATTCCCTCCACTCATCCCACCCCCCACCTGGTCCATTCCCTACATGATCCTGTCCCTCTTCTATAGTGGGTACTTCCAACCTCCCCTCACCCCAAGGATGCCCTCCCATCCATCATCCCTCCTCTCATCCCCCTTCTCCCTATTCTGCTGCAGGTTGAGATATCCCATTTAGTATGTATGTCATTTTCTCTCTGAACCAAATTCAATGTGAATGTGGTTTTGCCTTTTTAGCCTTCCTTATTCTCCCCCTCCTTTGCACCCACTTCCCCTACATGAGATAGTTTACCCTACCATGTCTCTCCCCATCTCCTCTTACCACTTTCCTCTCTCACCTCATAATTTCATCCCTTGAGTACTCTCCCTTCCCAACAAAATCAACCTATGCCCTCTATCCATATATAACTGTAACCATATACACACACATTCACATATGTATTCATATGACCACACACCCTTCTTCCATTATTTTCATAGTGAGAAAGATATCATCAGTCACAGTTATTGCTTTCCATATAGGAATGTAAATAGTTCAACTTTGATAAGTTCCCCTTGATCTCTCTTCCCCAATTACCTTCTCAGGCATCTCTTCCTTCCTGTGTCTGGATGTCAAATTTTCTATTCAGTTCTGGTTTTTTCCTCAAGAATGCTTGAAAGTCCTCTATTCCACTGAATGACCATATTTTCCCCTGAAACAAGATACTCAGTTTTGCTGGGTAGGTGACCCTTGGGTTCATTCCCAGTTCTTTTGCCCTCTGGAATATCATATTCCATGCCCTTCGATCCCTCAATGTAGAAGCTGCCAGGTCCTGGGCTATTCTGATTGTGTTTCCACAATATTGAAATTGTTACTTCCTGGCTGCTTGGAGTATTTTCCCCTTGATCTGGGGATTCTGGAACCTGGCTATAATATTTCTGGGAGTTTTCTTTTTGGGATCCTTTTCAGGAGGTGATCGGTGGATTCTTTCGACCTCTATTTTGCCCTCTGGATCTAAAACATCAGGGCAGTTTTCCTTGAGAATTTCTTGAAGGGTGATTTCTAGGTTCTTTCCTTGATCATGGCTTTCAGGTAGTCCAATAATTTTTAAATTGTCTCTCCTGGATCTATTCTCAGGTCAGTGGTTTTTCCCATGAGATATTTCACATTGCCTTCTAATCTTTCGTTTGTTTGGATCTGCTCAACAGCATCTTGATTTCTCATAAAGTCATTAGCTTCCATTTGCTCCAGTCTAACTCTGAAGGAATGAATCTCCTCAGTGAACTTTTGAGATTCTTTTCCATCTGGCAAATTCAACTTTTTAAGGCATTCTTCTCCTCATTGCCCTTTTGGGCCTCCTTTGCCATTTGAGTTAGTCTATTTTTTAAGGTGTTGTTTTCCTCAGTCAGGCTGTTGACCCTCATTTCATACTTTTCTGCATCCTTCTCATTTCTCTTTCTAATTTTTCCTCCACTTCTCTTATTTGATTTTTAAAGTCCTTCTTAAGGTCCTCTATGGCCTGCAACCCACTCATGTTTTCCCCTGGGGCTTTTGGAGCAGGACTTCTGACCTCACAGTCCTTTTCCAGCTCTATGCCCCCAAAATAGGAGTCTAGGGTTGCATTTTTCTATTTCCTTTGCCTTGGCATGTTGCCACTTAATTGCTTGACTTTTGGGCTTGTTGCCACACTATGGCTTTAAGGCCAGATAGAGGAATTTTCGTCCCGAACGTGTGGGGGGCAACTTCCGTTTCTGGCAAACTGTAAACCCACCCACGACTTCCACCCTAGATCACAATCCAGATCCAGGGAGGTTAAAGCAAGAACGATTACCCCCCAAGACTGATCGCTGGATCTCCCTACAAATTTGCAGGCTGGGAGCGGGAGCTGCCTCTGAAAACTACAAAATGGCGTTTGTCCTCAGTGGCTTCTAGCCCCCAGGGGAGGGAGCTGACGCATTCCCCAAATACAGGTCCCAAAGTCCATAGGACACTAACCTCTTACTTTGTCCTAGGCATGTCTATATTGATAATTCTGGAGTCTCCACAGCTCCTGGTGCTCTGGGGTTCCTCCAGCCGGCTGTTGGCCCTGCCGCCCTGTGGCTAAAACCTCGGCTCAAGCGGACCTGGTCTCAGCTCAGCTCCTGTGCTCTGCGTGTTGCGTGTTGCCTGCTCCCAGAATGCTGTGCTGCTCCTTCCTGCAGGGCTGCTGGGCTGTCCTCAGCGGTAGGTTAGCTTCTCTGTGTCGTTCTGTGGGTGCTGGGGCTCCAGAAGTTGTTCAGAGTCCCCTTTTACATAGTTTGGGGGAAATCTGGGGGCAGAGTGGCTTGGATGAGCTGTTTCTACTTTGCCATCGAAAGGGATGATTCTTAAGCGGTGAAGTCAAGAGGTGAGAGAGGAAAGTGGCAAGAGGAGATGGAGAGAGACAGGGTAGGGTAAACTATCTTTATGTAGGACAGGCAAGGGGAAGTAGTTGCAGAGGTGGGGAAGAACAGGAAGGCAAAAAGGCAAAAGCATATTCTCATTCGAGTTGGCTCAAGGAGAGAATCACATACATACTAAATGGAATATCTTACCCTCATTCACTCTCCTGACTAGGGGAAAGGGGGATGAGAGAGGGGATGATGGAGGGGAGGGCATTTTGGGGGTTGGGGAGGTTGGAAGTACCCACTATCAAAGAGGGACAGGATCAAAGCAGGGAATGGACCAGGTGGGAGGTGAGATGGGTGGGAGGGAAATATAAGCAGTCTTTTACAATATATCTACTATGGTAATGTTTTGCATAGTTATTCATGTACAACACATACTGAATTGCTTATCTTCTCATAGGGAGTGGGTGACAAGGGAGGAAGGGAATGGATCTGAAAATCAAAGTTTTAAAATTAAATGTTTCATAAGATGTCCAGGCATTGGGGCTCAGATATTCACCTTGCCCTAATGGCAAAGTCGAAGGGGATATGGGAGAAAATATGGGAGATAGCAGATTGGATGAGGGGATATCTAGTGGGACTGCTATTCTGGGGTGGTGGGTAAGGAAAAGTGTAACTCATAATCTGATGGAAATGAATGATGTAAATCAGATCTTAATAAAGCATTTGTTTAATTTTTTTTTAAAAAAAATATGTATTTGGAACTTCCAAAGTCACTTTCTGGGTTACTAAATCAATGTTGATATCTCTACTACCCAAGATAAAAGATATGCAATTCATGACATGTTCATTTAAAAAACAGTCTTTTATTAAGTTAATAAAATAATACCACACAGCTTCTATCAATTTTTCTTTGAAAAAAAAAAGACAATTAAAGAATTACGTAATTACTTAATAGAAAATGTTATTCTATGCTTTTGGATTTATGGATGTGGTATGTTTTCCAGAATGCTGTTTTCTGAATCTTTACTAATATGCTACAATCACCACCCATGAATTACTTTTTTCCTGGACAATTTATCTTATGAAATGTGTTGCAATATGCAACTGTTTACCTCCCAAATTACAGCTGATCATAATATATTAGTTGCTTTCTAGAACTTGAAAATAATCTAATCTACCAAGTGAAACCATACATAATTAGCAAAGCTGTTTTGCTGTTATTTCATGGAATCAAAAACTTCCATGTCTACATTTCTGACCATACTATTATAATTTACACTTACCAAAAGCCTTTTAAGGAAAAATATAATGAAGCTATGTGTCCCCTGTAATTATATCACCTTGATATTAAGTACTTGAATTTTCTTCCAGTATTAGATAACATATATAAATTTATAAGCTTATAAAGAGCAATGTAGAATGAAAGGATAGTATACAGGCTTTAATAACAATAACAATATCAATAGTTAACATTTATATAGTGCTTTAAGGTTTGCAAAGAGCTTTACAAGTATTATCTCATTCGATCCTCATAACGATCCTGAGAGGTGAATGCTGAAATTATCTCCATTTTAAAGATGAGAAAACCTGAGGTAAACAGAGGTTAAATAATTTGCTCAGTGTCTCACAGCCACTAAGTATTTAAGAATGGATTTGAACTCAGGTCTTCCTATCATACAGTTCTTGCTATATCTTTTACTCAAGAAGATCTGTGCATAAACACTATTTTAAACACTTAAAAGCTGTGTAACAATGAACATGTAGTCAACCTCTGAAAAACAGGGGAAATAATACTTCACAGAATTGTAGTGAAGTTCAAATGAGATGTTATACAAGGTACCTGGAAAACTTTAAGGAACTGTAAAAATATTAGTTATTGTTGTTATGATTGTTATCTGCTGGTTTAGGTCCTAGATGATGCTGCATCACATCCACTAGTTTTTCTCTTCCATGGCCTGTGACCAATTCATATTTTTCTTGGAGGCTTTTGATGTAGGAGCTTTGATTTGTTGTCTTCTTCAGGTTGCATGTCTTGATCTTCTTTGTCACGGAAGTAAGATTCTATAGTCTGAGGCTGGTTTTGTCATTGTTGTTGTATTTTAATGCTGTTTGCTCACCTTCCCAGACAAATACTTGACTTTCTAACTCTTTGTCAAGGTAAGACTCTGCTTCTAGTGGGGGTAGGCATGGAAGAGGGTATACTATCCCAGACTCAGTCAATAGCCCACTGTGTGTGGGCCCAGAGCTCTGGAAGAAGTCATTGCTGCTGCTGCTGCTGCTGCCACTCCCACCACCACCACCTCCACCACACTGAGGCTTGGGCTGGACCATGCTCCTCTTTCACTGAGGGTCCACATATATTTTCCACTGATCTTCTATGCTGTCTTTGGCATTTGTGGCTTGAAAAGTCTAGAAACTGTTACAGCTGCCAGTAATCCAGTTCCCTGAGGCTTGTTCCAGCCGTGTCGTGGTCCATGCCTGACTGCACTCCTCTTCAGACCTGGTGCAATAGATCCCTTCTGTTGGCCTTCTAGGCTGTCTTGGACTGAAGGTTGCTTCACTGTCATTTTGTAAGTTTGGTAGCTCTAAAAAAATTTTACAGGTATTTGTAGGGGCTTGGGGAAGAGGTGAAGCAAGTCCCTACTTTTACTCTGCTATCTTGGCTCCATCCCTTCTAGGAGTTTTGATAGTCAGAGACTTGCCTGACTTATCTCCTTACCAAATATACACTTAGCTCCACAGGGTCCTAGAATGATCCATGTCTTAAACTGGCAATGGATGAAGTGACTTCTGGAGATCCTAAAAACTCACTGTTGTAATTCTACGTGAGTTTTCCCCTATTTACTTTGAAATGTCCTTGAGTTCTGACTTTATTTAACTCTTATTTTTAGCACAGATATTTTAATAGTATTCTTCTCACCAATTACATGTCAAGACAATTTTTAGCACTCATTTTTATAAGATTTTGAATTCCAAATTTTTATCTCTTCCACACTCCCCCCATTACAAAAATGGGAGACAATTTTGATATAGGTCATACATATGCTATCATCTAAAACATATTTTCATATTAGTCAGTTGTTAAAGAACAAACAGATCAAAAGGAAAAAAAACACAAGAATTAAGTGAAAAATATGCTTTGATCTGCATTCAGAGTTCATCAGTTCTTTATCTGTATGTGGACAGCATTTTCTTTTGAGAGTTCTTTGTACTTGTCTTGGATTATTGTGTTGCTGAGAAGAGCTGAGTCATTCATATTCAGTCTTCACCAATTGTTGCAGATATTTTCCTGGTTCTGCTCATTTTACTTTGTATCAGTTCAAACAAGACTTTCCATTTTTTTTCTGAAATCTACCTGTTCATCATTTCTTATTGCACAATCGTATTCTACTACCTTCATATACCACAGCTTGTTCAGCCATTCACCAATTGCTGGGCACCCCCTCAATTACCAATTCTTTGCCATAACAAAAAGGGCTACCACAAATAGGGTCCTTTTCCTTTTTTTATGATCTCTTTGGGATACAGACTTAGCAGCAGTATTGCTGAGTCACAGTTTTATAGTCCTCTGGGAATAGTTCTAAATTGCTTTCCAAAATGGTTGGTCAGTCTACAACTCCATGAATTAGTCTCCCAATTTTTCTCTCATCATCTCCAACATTCATCATTTTCCTTTTCTATCATATTAACCAACCTGATAGGTATGAGGTGGTACCTCAGAGTTGTTTTAATTTGCATTTCACTAATTAAAAGTGATTTAGACCACCTCTTCACATGCCTCTAGATAGCTTTGATTTCATCATCTAAAATTCGCTTGTTCACATCCTTTGACCATTTATCAATTGGGGAGTGGATTGCATTCTCATAAATTTGACTCAGTTCTCTATATATTTGAGAAATGAGGTCTTTATCAAGGATACTTGCTATAAGGATTTTCCCCAGCTTTCTACTTTCCTTCTAATCTTGGTTGCATTGGTTTTTGTACGAAATATTTTATTTTAGTATAATCAAAATTATCTATTATTATTATTATAAAGGGGCCTATTATTAATATATATATATATATATATATATATATATATATATATATATATCACAGCATCTCAGAAAATAAAAAGAGGAACTGACCACAACTTTTCCTCCTATGCAATATCATAGGAACATGAATTTAAAGTTGAAAGATGCCTCAGAGGTCATCTAGTCCAATCATCACTTTTTACAACTGAAGAAAGTAAGGTAGAGAGAGGTTCAGTCACGTGCCTCATGTCACAACAATTAATATATGTGTGAAAGAAGGATTTTACTGTAAGTCTTCCTGATTTCATTTTTTAGTCTCAATGCTTGCTATTACATATTAAAAAAGCACTTATGGAATAAACCAAATATTCTCATAACATAGTATAATAAAACAATGATTGCAAATATATTGTGTACTACTTGCTATTCCTATTAAGTCTATAATAAAGTATAAATTTCTTTTTTTCTTCCCTTCCCTCCCCTGCCACCTTAGAGATGGCTACCATTAGACTCAATGCCACTACTACATCTATTTCTTTTTTTTTAGATTGTCACCAGGTTCTGAAGGCATTTAACAACAAAACAGTGTAGTTTACATTTTATCATAGAGATAAAAAGTCATTGTAGTTGACTGAGTAAAGACAAGACATTGTCAAATCTGCAGGTTTTCAAAATCACTTTTTGTTTGAATTAGGAGGTCATTATTTTTTTTTGCGCTTTTGTTTTTTTTTTAACAAATGGTTTATTAACTTCTGTTTTACATCATTCATTTCCGCCAGATTTTGAGTTACAATCATTTTCCCCTGTTATTCCCCTACCCAACCTGCCAGAATAGCAGTCCCACAAGATATCGCTTCCTCGAATCTGCTCTCTCCCATACCTTCTCCCATACCCCCTTCGACTTTTCCATTAGAGGAAGGTGAATCTTTGTGTCCCAATGCCTGCACATCTTATCTCCCAATTATAAGCAAAAGAGTATTAATAATAGTATTTATATATATTTGGAACATTTAATGTTAAGACCTCGAATTTCAGATCCATTTCCTTCCTCCCTTGTCACCCATTCCTTCTTTTTTTTTTTTGACTTATTGCATTTTTTTATTTGATTGCCTTGTGCTCCAGGTGCAGAACTACAAAAGCAAAAATTGCTGAAACATTCAAAACACATTAGAAATTTGAATATACATGTAGAGATGCCAAGATATTAGATAATCAGATCCTGACTAATCTAGGGTAGACTCTTTTGCCTATTCCTATACAGTATCTTTCAGTTCACTTTTCAGTATTGGCATCCTTCATAGGGTATTTAAAAGGTATGATTTAAGAAACCCAGATTAACAGGTAGAAATAACTAAACACGATGTCTACAGCACACCAGTCATCTCTCCCAACTTCTTCCTTTTCATTTATGCTTAAACCCTAACTAGAATGACTATTAGAAGAGAAAGATTACCAACAGAGATAGGATTCAAGACCAAAAGTAAGCAGGAATCATGCCTGCCTTGCCTGGCCTGAATATAGTAGTATAACTTTAAAAACATTGATAGGGGTGGCTACGTGGCGCTGTGAGCAAGAGCGCCGGCCTCAGAGCTGGGATGACCCGAGATCAAACCCGGCCCCAGAAAATGAGCACCCACACACAAACAATGACGAGCCGTGCAACCTTGATCAAGCCACCCAACCCCAATTGCTTAAAAAAAAAAAAAAAACAACATTGATAAATGCATTTGTTGAATGTTGAATTGACACAACAAAGGATATCAGTTTTCTGGGGCACAAGGCCAATATTTTTTTTTAAACAAATGCTTTATTAACTTCTATTTTACATCATTCATTTCTGCCAGATTTTGAGTTACAATCATTTTCCCCCCATTATTCCCCTACCCAACCTCCCAGAATAGTAGTCCCACAAGATATCACTTCCTCCAATCTGCTCTCTCCCATACCCCCATCGACTTTTCCATTAGAGGAAGGTGAATCTTTGTGTCCCAATGCCTGCACATCTTATATCCCTATTACAAGCAAAAGAGTATTAATAATAGTATTTATATATATTTGAAACATTTAATGTTAAGACCTCGAATTTCAGATCCATTTCCTTCCTCCCTTGTCACCCATTCCTTCTTGGGAGATAAGTAATTCAGTATATGTTGTACATGTCTAGCTATGCAAAACATTATCATAGTAGATATATTGTACTAGGCTGCTTATAATTCCCTCCCACTCATCCCACCCCCCACCTGGTCCATTCCCTACATGATCCTGTCCCTCTTCTATAGTGGGTACTTCCAACCTCCCCTCACCCCAAGGATGCCCTCCCATCCATCATCCCTCCTCTCATCCCCCTTCCCCTATCCTGCTGCAGGTTGAGATATCCCATTTAGTGTGTATGTAATTTTCTCCCTGAACCAAATTCAATGTGAATTTGGTTTTGCCTTTTTAGCCTTCCTTATTCTCCCCCTCCTTTGCAACCACTTCCCCTTGCTTCTTCTACATGGGATAGTTTACCCTACCCTGTCTCTCCCCATCTCCTCTTGCCACTTTCCTCTCTCACCTCATAATTTGATCCCTTGAGTATTCTCCCTTCCCAACAAATTCAACCTAAGCCCTCTATCCATATATAACTGTAACCATATACACACACATTCACATATGCATTCATATGACCACACCCCCTTCTTCCATTATTTTCATAGTAAGAAAGGTATCATCAGTCACAGTTATTGCTTTTCCATATAGGAATGAAAATAGTTCAACTTTGATAAGTTCCCCTTGATCTCTCTTCCCCAATTACCTTCTCAGGCATCTCTTCCTTCCTGTGTCTGGATGTCAAATTTTCTATTCATTTCTGGTTTTTTCCTCAAGAATGCTTGAAAGTCCTCTATTCCACTGAATGACCATATTTTCCCCTGAAACAAAATACTCAGTTTTGCTGGGTAGGTGACCCTTGGGTTCATTCCCAGTTCTTTTGCCCTCTGGAATATCATATTCCATGCCCTTCGATCCCTCAGTGTAGAAGCTGCCAGGTCCTGGGCTATTCTGATTGTGTTTCCACAATATTGAAATTGTTTCTTCCTGGCTCCTTGTAGTATTTTCTCCTTGATCTGGGGATTCTGGAACCTGGCTATAATATTTCTGGGAGTTTTCTTTTTGGGATCTTTTTCAGGAGGTGATCTGTGGATTCTTTCAACCTCTATTTTGCCCTCTGGATCTAAAACATCAGGGCAGTTTTCCTTGAGAATTTCTTGAAGGGTGATTTCTAGGTTCTTTCCTTGATCATGGCTTTCAGGTAGTCCAATAATTTTTAAATTGTCTCTCCTGGATCTATTTTCCAGGTCAGTGGTTTTTCCCATGAGATATTTCACATTGCCTTCTAATCTTTCATTTGTTTGGATCTGCTTAACAGCATCTTGATTTCTCATAAAGTCATTAGCTTCCATTTGCTCCAGTCTAACTCTGAAGGAATGAATCTCCTCAGTGAACTTTTGAGATTCTTTTTCCATCTGGCAAATTCGACTTTTTAAGGCATTCTTCTCCTCATTGCCCTTTTGGGCCTCCTTTGCCATTTGAGTTAGTCTATTTTTTAAGGTGTTGTTTTCCTCAGTCAGGCTGTTGACCCTCATTTCATACTTTTCCTGCATCCTTCTCATTTCTCTTTCCAATTTTTCCTCCACTTATCTTATTTGATTTTTAAAGTCCTTCTTAAGGTCTTCTATGGCCTGCAACCCGCTCATGTTTTCCCCTGGGGCTTTTGGAGCAGGACTTCTGACCTCACAGTCCTTTTCCCGCTCTATGCCCCCAAAATAGGAGTCTAGGGTTGCATTTTTCTGTTTCCTTTGCCTTGGCATGTTGCTACTTAATTGCTTGACTTTTGGGCTTGTTGCCACACTATGGCTTTAAGGCCAGATAGAGGAATTTTCATCCCGAACTTGTGGGGGGCAACTTCTATTTCTGGCAAGCTGTAAACCCACCCACGACTTCCACCTAGATCACAGTCCAGATCCAGGGAGGTTAAAGCAAGAGCAATTACCCCCCAAGACTGATCACTGTATCTCCCCACGATTTGTATGCTGGGAGCCAGAGCTGCCTCTGAAAACTACAAAATGGCGTGTCTCCTCAGAGGCTAGCCCCCAGGGGAGGGAGCTGATGCATTCCCCAAATATAGGTCCCAAAGTCCATAGGACACTAACCTCTTACTTTGTCCTAGGCATGTCTATGTTGATAATTCTGGAGTCTCCACAGCTCCTGGTGTTCTGGGTTTCCTCCAGCCGGCTGCTGGCCCTGCCGCCCTGGGGCTAAAACCTCAGCTCACTGGGACCTGGGCTCGGCTCAGCTCCTGCGCTCGGCTCGGCTCCTGCGCTCTGCGCACTGCCAGGTCCCAGACCTCTGTGCTGGTCCTTCCTGCAGGGCTGCTGGGCTGTCCTCAGTGGGAGGTTATCTTCTCTGTGTTGTTCTGTGGGTGCTGGGGCTCCAGAAGTTGTTCAGAGTCCCCTTTTACATAGTTTGGGGGGAATCTGGGGGCAGAGTGGCTTGGATGAGCAGTTTGTACTCTGCCATCTTGGCTCCACCCCTACTAGGTCTATTTCTAAAGATGATTAGGATAAAAAAAAGAACTTATATGTTCTAAAATAAAAGTCTTCCTTATTTCAAACCCAGCACTCTGTCTTCTGTACTATATACTTATCAAGGTATTTGAGCTGAGAAAGTAATATTAGGCACAATATATCTTGTTCATCCTTTAAACTGTATTTAAATATTGTCTGTAGTGCATTCCAATTTTCGAAAAAAAATCAGTAAAGACAGGTAATAAATTATTGAGATTGCAGGAAATTTTACTCAAAACCAATAATCCACTTGATTACTTTAGGTGCTGGGAAATAAGGCCATCTTACCCAATTTCTCAGCTGGAAAAATGGCTGCTACCCTTGGCAGTTTAACTTACTCACAGGAGTGTGTTCTGGGCATCCCAGAGAGGAATGACAAGTTTCTGTCTTAGAAGAGATGAAAGTGTGATGAACATGGGAGAGAATACATTTCTTCTGGAAAATAGAAGAAAACAATCACAGCACGGACTATTCTGGGCCAAGAGGATGACCTCTAAATTCTATACTTATCACAAGAAATGGGTAGGCTTTTTTTCGAATAGAAAAAATGGCTTGAACTTCAACTAGGTACCTATACTTGCCATAAAGCACTTTATCTACCTTCAAAAAGTTGAAAGTCATTCTTGATTTTTCTTTGCTCATTGCATTTAGTTCAGAAATCCTTGCATGACCTTTCTCTCAAAACAAAGGAGCAGATGTGCATGGATAAAGCATGGCTCTCTGGGAAACCTTTGTCAAGTCCCACTAAACCTTCTCTTTCCCAAAGTTTCCACTCCATCCATCACTTAACATATTATCTTTCTCAGACCTTAAGAGACTCTGGCAGGAAGATTTATTTGTATCCCTTCCTGAGACTGCCTTTGCATATTAACCACAGTAGTTCATGCCTTTGCATTAAACTTAATGCAAATGGGCTAATCACACTACTTGGAAAAAGCTATTAAGGCTCCCAGAATAGCTGCCCGAATTTATCGGATAGATAGCATTACTTTGGCTCCCTTCCAACAGGTATCAGGAATTCAATGGTATTTGATACCACAAAGATCACTGAATAGCAAGAACTGCACTGATCTAAACTGGTCAAAATCATCTCTGGTGGAGAAAGACCCATATAATAGTCTAACAAGAAAACAAGAGTGGTGGCTAGGTGGCACAGTGAGTAGAGTGTCAGCCCTGGAGTCAGAAGGACCTGAGTTCGGATCCGGCCTCACACACTTAAAGCACACACAAACAAAAACCTAGCTGTGTGACCTTGGGCAAGTTACTTAACCCCAATTGCCCTCCAAAAAAAAAAAAAAGAAAAGAAAAGAAAACAAGAAGTCATGGTCCCGGGGGAGGCTAGGTGGTGCAGTGAGTGGAGCGTCAACCCTGGAGTCAGAAGGACCTGAGTTCAGATCCGACCTCAGACACACAAACAAAAACCTAGCCGTGTGACACACAAACAAAAAAACCTAGCCGTGTGACCTTGGGCAAGTAACCCCAATTGCCCTCCAAAAAGCAAAAAAAAAAAAAAAAAAAGAAATCACGGTCCCTGGTTTCAAGGAGAAATGGTAAACTATAAGGGCAACAGTAAAGGCTTGAATTGTTTCTGCCTGATCTGAGTGTATTTCTTTGGCACAAATTTGATGAAGACCATGTGCTCTGATGACTATGACTGTTCCATAAGAGACTTAACTATTGGTTAAATATGTTGTCTGACACATATTAAGTGATCAAGGAATGCTCACTGACTGATGCCAGTGTCTCAAGCCTGGACTGAATATCCTGCATGAGTTTTACTTGAACCTATTCCTCCCCCTAAGTAGGGAGTAAACATTAACATTACACATAATGTTTATTATTAATCATAATATTAAAGTCCACTGTTCAAGATCATGATCTAAAACTTAGATCTAGAACAAGATCTAGAACCAATTGAGGCCTATTCCTTATCTTTATAACTAACTCTAAATATCAAGTCTGACTTAAGCCTGATCTATATCATGGATCTAGGCTAAAAGAATTTATGTAGTTTCTGACAAGATGAGTACCATTGACTTTTGTTTTGTTTTGTTTTGCTTCTATAGCAGGAAGTCATTCTCGTTCAAAGTCTTCTATCTTCTGACATTCAATAAAAAACAAACACATGAATTGCTCCTCCTATAATCTGAGTTAACTAATATCCTGCTGGGGCTAGACCTGTTCCATTTCACCTCCTCCCCAGGGTTTTCTGGAACCCTGCAGGGATTAAGAAGTGTCTTCTACTTTTGGTTTAACCTTCCATTGACTGTACTTTTCCAGTGACTCACACTCCAGTTACATTTAACCAATAAATATCAAATTAAATTTTGCAAAGGAATATTTACTTCAATACATGGCAAGAAAAAAAAAACAGAAAAATGTTTCCCCCAAAAGTTCAAGGGTACAATTCCCCTATTTCACCTTGGTTGGGGGAGGGAAGGGAATTAGGCTTACAACTTAACTGAGTTCCTTTATAGCATTATTCCCACCAAGTTCACATCTAAAAACTCACTGGGCTTTTAGCCTGGACCCTTGTTCTTTAAGGCTTCACTTCTAGGCTGATTGGAACAACTGTCCTGGATTCCTGGATCCCTGTGGATGAAGTTCCTGGGGCAGGGACTCCCCTCACTGTACCTACAACTTAAGACAAATGAGTAAAAGACCACATTCCAAACCCATATTGTGTGCTACCTAGGGTCAATTGGGGAAAGGGGAAAAGACTTGATTCTTTGTCCCCTCACCATTAATCACATATTGTCACCTGCTGTGAATGGAGTCCTTTACTCTGAGACATTAATGTGTCAATTAGGTAGTGTTAGTTAAAATGCTGATAATTTAAGGTAATAGAAAAAGACTGTTCACAACTGTGGGGTAGGCCAGTCCAGACTGTCCACAATTAACCAGTTTTCTGGCTTTTCACATGGGGCCTCTATCTTAGGTCACCTGAAATATGCCAAACTCCCAATACAGCTGCAAAACTGAAACCAAAATCATCCTCATCATCCCCATCAACCACTACTACTACTACTACTACTACTGCTACTACTACTACTACTGCTGCTGCTGCTGCTGCTGCTGCTGCTGCTGCTGCAACTACAACAATAACATATGCAGGATTGTGCTAGAGTCAGCTCAAACTGATTCTTTAAAGCTGATTGTCAAATTCTCAGTGTAATCATTTATATATCAAAAATCTATAAACACTACAAATCAAGTCTTGTTTGATTATTTTTTTCATTACCTAGACTTAAAAAATGTTAGAGGAAATGTTATTAATATAGATTAAATTTAAAAGTATATTGTGCATATGTTTTGTGAAACAGTTATTATTTTTTTCCAGTGCACTGCTGTATGTGAGCACATTTTTTGACTTGTACATATCCCCAAATAGTAGAAATATAGGAGAAGTAAACAAATAAACACTACCAAAGAAAAATAAGTATGTTACCCTCTCCTATAGATATTAAGACAAACAAACAAACAAACAAAAAATGAACCCAATGCTTCAAAGTCCAAGATACATAGTCATAATAGTTAACAATTAAAATGACAATTAGCATATTCAGCAAGAAGAAAGGAGAAAAATGAAGGAAACTACAAGTCACATAAAACTAGTTTTCACCCATTAGAAATCATAGAAAGGAATGGAATAATATGTTCTTAAAAGCAAAGACACTCAGGATGGGGTCAGAAGTGATATTCTCTGAAAACCTGAGCCATATCATCAGTGAAAAAAAGATGTTCAACAAGAGAAGCTTTTGAGTTATTCCTACCATTGACAAAATAAAACAAAATAACACTGTTCGTATGCCCATTTGCTTCTGGAGGTCCCTAATTTGTTCCACTAATGCACTTTCCTATGTTTAAACCAATATCAAGTAGCTTTGTTTACATTTGTGTAACATAGTTTCAAATCTGTTATTAGAGGATTTTCTTCCTTTCTACTCTTTTCTATTATTTCTCTTGAGATTATAGTTTTTGTCACCTCCAAATCAGTCTAGTTACGATTTTCTAGCTCTACAGAGAAATATTTTAGTCGTTTGGATGCTAGATCAATAATAAGTAAATTAATTATTTTCATTTTTATTACATTGCCACACTCTAACCAAGAGCAATAAATGTGTCTTCAATTATTTATTTATCATTATTGCTATAAAAGAATTTAGTAGTTATATTTATATATTTTGGTGGACACCCAAATATTTTAGGTATTTTGTAGTTATTTGAATGCAATTCTTCTTTCCAGTTCTTCCTGGTGGGTTTTGTTAGTGTAATACAGAAAGGCTGATGATTTCTGCTGATTTGTTTTATATCTTAGTACTTTTTTGAAGTTGTTTAAATTAATCATTAGTAAATTCTCCAGTTTTCTAATACCATCATATAATTTACAAGAATCAAAACTTTTGCTTCCTGTTGCTTATGGTCTTTCCCTCTATTTTTTAAACATCACTTACTACTGTGGTTAGCATTTATAGCACCATACTCTGCTTAGGAAAGGGGGGTTGTGCATTTTTGAAAGATTTCCAATAATCTTTGTTGTCTGTTAGTGGTGACAAGAATCAGACAAGTCTCAAAATGTCAATCCCTCAAGAGATTCAGGGGTAGTGGTGGGGGTAGGGATGAAGCTCTTTGTAGCCTCAGGCTCTTGCTCAGAAATTGTCATCACTTTCTTTATCATCTACAATCTTGACTACATCTGTTAGGCCAAGAGATGCAAGGAAGAGACCTTTTAGCTGGTAGATGTGGAGGGGGGCAAACATGACAGGAGTGGACATATCTATTCTCCGTTGCCTCCCAGTCCAGGTAGGTGACAGTGACTCAAAGACCTCATGTTATACCCCATTTAAGTAAATGATTATCCCACATTCCTGTTTATTTAGTGTCCCACAATGTATTAGACTTTTTGATCTTATGATTCTATGTGATTCTTTCATTCTATTAAAATTGCTCTTTTAATAACTATGAGTTGAAGTGTCAATGATGGAAAATTGCAACTGACTTGTAGGATCATATATTCAAAGCTGGAAAGGACTTCAAAAGTTTTCAAGTCTAAACCCTTATTATATAGATAAAGAAACCGAGGGACAGAAAAGGTAAGTCACTAACCCAAGAAGCTATGTTTGAGATGGGATTCACACTTGGTTTCTCCTGACTCCAAATACAGTACTGTATTCACTACCATATACTATTAGTGTAGCATTTTGTTCCATGCAAATCTCAATCACCACGGACTTTTCCTTCCTTAAAAATCTTCTAATATCTTTAGCCACATTCTATGTTCCATTAGAGTACAGCAGTCTTGTTTTAATTTGATGACATAGAAATTTCAAAATTGCTGTGAAGTTGGACTGATTTTTAAACATGTATTTTAAAAAAATAGCCATGGGAGTCCTTTTTACTCTGCTGTATATTTTATGAATATTATTGACTAAATAATGGCAATATAGCAATGTTTAGCATGCTATTCTATTGGCCCTTCCTAAGTATTCTTGTATAACCTGAAATTTCATACTTGAAAGGTTATGAAACTTATTATGTGTGTACATTTATATAGTGTTCATACATAAAATAACAGCCATATCATCTAATAAATATTATGTGACAAATTTTGTATATGCACTATATATATACATATATATGTATATATATGTATATATATATATATAATTTATCTTGGAAATGTTTTGCATTTTATTTTAAAACTCAGTAATATTGAATCCCCTCATATCCCACTTCCCAGATGGACTAATTATGTATTCAACACCTGAGTCAGTTTATAAAGGCAGAAAACAGAAAGCAACAGATTTTGCACAGCAGTTTTAGCATGGGGATATCATAGTTTAATGCTCTATAGACTCAGAGAGCTAAACCTGCAAATATTTGTGTCCTGTTATATAGAATTATTTGAAAAAGGGGGGTGTCTCTATTTCATTTTCTAAGATTATCTGTATTTTAGAGTTATAGAGTTGGAAGGGAAATCAAAGGTCATCTAGTTAACCCCTGAACTAAATAAGAAATATTAGAAATCCTTTCACAGCATCTTGGATAAGTGGTGATTCCGTTTTCTGTTAAACCTCCAGAGATAAGAAAGTCACTGGGTGCTGAGGTAACTCAGACCCTTTTGAGTTGTCTGGAGAAAACAAGATGTCATGTAGTACAATATTAAGATTTTTATTTTTTTTTCTACTACTTTATCTCAAGTTTCCTCAAAATGGAATTGACTGCGATTCTGGGCTTCAGATCCATCATCTGTGAAATGAGAAGGTTGGACTAAATCAGGGCTTCTTAAACTTTTTTTCCAATTGGTCTATATTTGTTGGGTAGACAGTCAATCAAGAGTAAGGTCACAGACATTTATAAAGTAATTAATAATGTGCCAAACACTGTACTAAACAATTGGAATAGAAATATAAGAAAGACAGCCCCTATCCCCAATATATGGGCAACTAGATGGTGAAGTGAATAGAGTGCTGGTCTTGAAGTCAAGAAAACCTGAGCTCAAATCTAGCCTCAGACATTTACTAGCTGTATGACCCTGGGCAAGTCACTTAGCTCTGTTTGATTTAGTTTTCTCACCTATAAAATGAACTGGAAAAGGAAATAACAAGTCATTCCAGTACCTTTGCCAAGAAAACCCCAAATGGAGTCATGAAGAGTTGAACACAACTGAACAAGCTAAACAATAGCAAACTCTCAAGATGCTTAAATTCCAATGACAAATATAACACATAAAAGAAAAGTATAAATGGGATGATGGAAAAGGAAGACATAGGTAAGGGAAAGTCAGGAGAAATTTATTTTTTTTGTTTTTGTTTTTGTTTTTTTGTTTTTTGTTGTTGTTTCTTGTTTCCTAAATGTGACTCATGGAACTGAATGGAATGCTACAAATGTGCTGGGGGTAGGGCAGTCTTCAGGAGGTCTGTCACCTAAGATGTTCTGGATTTTGTGCCTTTCTGAATGTGTCTTATGATGAAATTAGATCTTTTGGCTACCATATCACACTATTGACTCACATTGACATGGTAATTAGCTAAAGCCCACAGCACTGTGGTTATATTTCTCTTATATACTCACATGGTGTTGTAATTTTTGAGGTTTTATTGTTTGTCCCCAATAGATTATAAACTTCATTTCAAGAAGAGCTATTTTATTTAGTACTTGTAATCTCCCACAATGCTTTACATATAGAACATAGATAATAATTGTTTGTTGAATAGATATTTCCTACTTTAATGAATGAACTATACTTATATGAATTAATAAATATGATAAATTTATTCAAAATGTAGAAAAAAATAAGGAAAATATTCTTCTTCATTGTGCCAGCTTGAGAAGCAGCAGCGTAAAAAGTATTTCATTTAATATCAGAAGACCTGGATTCAAATCCTGGTCTTGCCAATTCCTACTTATGTGATATGGAGCAAAATTCTTCACCTTTCTAGGTCCCTATTTGTAAAATGAAATATATATATATATATAATGATCTCTAAAGCCCTTTCATTTTTTATTTAATGTTTCTTTATTTTTTCCTGGTTACATGTAAAGAGAATTAATTTTTAAAGAGGATTATTGACATTTGTTTTTAAAAGTTGGTTACTGGGGCGGTTAGGTGGCACAATGAGTAAGAGCACCTGCCTGGAGTCGGGAGGACCCGGGATAGGTTTCAGTCTCAGATACTTAACACACACACACACACACACACACACACACACACACACACACACAAACACACACACACACATACAATAAAACAAAAACAAAAACTGGACATGCAACCTTGGGCAAGTTATTCCCTCTCCAACCTCCCTCCCTTAGAAGGCAAGTAATTCAATATAGGTTATATATGTGTAGTCATGCAAAGCATATTCATAATAGTCTTGTGGTAAAACATAAATGAAAATAATTATGAAAAATAGTGGAAAAAAGTATGCTTCAATTTGTATCCCAAAACTATAGGTTCTTTCTCTGGGGATGGATAACACTTTTCATTATAAGTCCTTCAGGGTTGTGTTAGATCAGTGGATTGCTGAGAACAGCTAAGTCATTCACATCTACTTATCTTACAACATCGTTATTATTTGCACACAGTATGTTTTACTTTGTATCAGTACATGAAAGTCTTTCTAGATTTTTTTTTCTGAGAGCATGCTGCTCATCATTTCTTATAGTAGAATAGTATTCCATCATAATCATATACCACAACTTGTTCAGCCATTCCCCAATTGAAGGGGATTCCCTCAGTTTCTATTCTTTACCCCCAGAAAATAAATGCTATAAATATTGTTGTATATGGTCCTTTAGCTTTATGGGATACAGACCTAGTAGTGTTATTACTAGGTCCAAGGGTATGCATGGTTTTATAGTCCTTTGGTCATTGTTCCAAATTACTCTACAGAATGCTTGTATCAGTTTACAATTCAACTAATACTGCAGTAATGTCTCATTTTTCTCACATCCACTCCAACATCTGTCATTTACCTTTTCTATTCTATTATCTAATCTAATATGTATAAGATAGTATCTCAGAATTGTTTTAATTTTCATTTCTCCAATAAATAGTGATTTGGATTTTTTTCATAAGGCTATAGATACCTTTAATTACTTCATCTGAAAACTGATTATATCTTTTGATCACTTATCAATTGGGGAATGATACCTATTTTTATAAAATTGACAAAGTTCTCTATATATTTGAGAAATTATACATTTATCAGAAAAACTTCAAATTTTTTTCACAATTATTATTGCTTATTGTATTTACCTCCATCCTCTACTTCTTCCTCCACTTATACTATTCTCTCTCTCCTTTCATCCTGTTCCTCCTCAAAAGTTGTTTTTTTTGTTTTGTTTTGTTTTGCTTCTAACTCCTCCTACAATTTTCCCTCCTTTCTATCACCATCACCACCACCACCCCTTTCTCTTGAGCCATTAACCTCCTACTTTCTTATAGGGAAAGATAGATTCCCATGCCCAATTGTGTGTGCATGTTATTCCTTCTTTGAGTCAATTCTGATAAGACTAAGGGCAACTCTCTTTCACCTCCTACCTATTCACTTTCATGGTAACAGCTTTTTCTTACTTCTTTTATATGATATAATTTACCCCATTGGACTTCTCCCTTTCACTTTTTCCCAATACATTAACCTTTACACCTTGATTTATTTCTAGATATCATCCTTTCCTTTTGAACTCACACCTGTGTCCTATGTCTATAAATCTACTTCTAACTATATATACTACTGTCTATATATACTATTTCTTCTTAATACTGAGAAAGGTCGTATGAATTACAAACATCATCTTCCCATGGAGGAATATAAATATTTTACCTTATTAAGTCCCTTATGATTTCCTTTTCCTGTATACTTTTTACAGTTCCCTGAAGTCATGTATTTGGAAGTTGAATTTTCTATTTAGCTCTGATATTTTCTTCAAGAATGCTTGAAAGTCCTCTATCTCATTGAATGTCACCCCCACTTTTATACTATGTTTTTCTCACTATTCTTAGTGATGGGTGATTCTTAGTTGTAATCCCAGTTCCCTTGCCATCCAGAATATCATATTCAAAGGCCTCTGGTTCTTTAATGTAGAAGCTGCTAAATCTTGTGTTATCTTGACTGGCTTCACCATACTTGAATTATTTTTTTTTTTCTGGCTGCTTACAAAATATTCTCCCTGACCTGGGAACTCTGGAATTTATCTATAATATTCCTGGAAGTTTTGATTTTGGAATCTCAGGAAATGATCAGTGGATTCTTTCAATTTCAATTTTACCCCCTGGTTCTAGAATATCAGGGCAATTTTCATCAAAAATTTCTTGAAAGATGATGTCCAGGCTCTGTTTTTAATCATGGCTTTCAGGAAATCCAATAATGTTTTTTTATAGGATAGAACTGAAGGATTTATTTTTTTCCCTTATTCATTCATTCATTCATTTATTAACAAATGTTTTATTAACTTCTGGTTTACATCATTCATTTCCACCAAGTTTTGAGTTACAGTTTCCCCCCATTTTTCCCTACCCACCACCCCAGAATAGCAGTACCACTAGATATCCCTTCATCCAATCTGCTCTCTCCCATATCTTCTCCCATGCCCCCTTCGACTTTTCCATTAGAGCAAGGTGAATCATTGGTGCCCCAATGCCTGAACATCTTATCTCCCAATTACATGCAAGATAGTAATAATAATTGTATTTCTATACATTTGAAACATATAATTTTAAGACTTTGAATTTCAGAACCATTCTCTTCTTCCCTTGTCACCCACTCCCTCTGGGAAGGTAAGCAATTCAGTATATGTTGTACAAGTATAGCTATGCAAAACATTACCATAGTAGATGTAGTGTAAAAGACTTATATTTCCCTACCACCCATCCCACCGCCAACCTGGTACATTCCCTACTTTGATCCTGTCCCTCTTCAAAACTGGGTACTTCCAACCTCCTCTCCCCCTAGAATGCCCTCCTCTCCATCATCCTCCCTCCCATCCTCCTTCCCCCTACTCTCCTGCAGAGTGAGATATACCATTTACTATGTATGTGATTCTCTCCTTGAGCCAAATTCAATGAGAATAAGGTTTTGCCTTTTTGCCTTCCTTTTCTTCCCCCCTGCAACTACTTCACCTTGCCTCTTCTACATGAGAGTTTACGCCACCCTGTCTCTCCCCATTGCCTCTTGCCATATTCCTCTCTCACCTCTTAACTTCACCCGTTAAGTATCATCCCTTCCCACCAATTTCAACCTGTGCCCTCTATCCATGTATACCTGTAAACATATATACACATTCATATATGTATTCATATGTCCATATAGCCTTCTTCAATTATTTTCCTACTGAGAAAGGTTTCATCAGTCACAGTTATTGTTTTTCCATGTAGGAAAGTAAATAGTTCAACTTTCATATAAGTCCCTTTTGATTTCTTTTCCCTTTTTACCTTCTCAAGTATCTCTTGCTTCTTGTGTCTAAATCTCAAATTTTCTATTCAACTCTGGTTTTTTCCTCAAGAATGCTTGAAAGTCCTCTATTCCACTGAATGACCATATTTTCCCCTGAAATAAGATACTCAGTTTTGCTGGGTAGGTTAGCCTTGGTTTTAATCCCAAGTGCTTTGCCCTCTGGAATATCATATTCCATGCCCTTTGATCCCTCAGTGTAGAAGCTGCCAGGTGCTGCTCTATTCTGATTGTGTTTCCACAACATTGAAATTGTTTCTTCCTGGCTACTTGGAGTATTTTCTCCTTGACCTGTGAATTCTGGAACCTGGTTAAAATATTCCTAGGAGTTTTCTTTTTGGGATCTGTTTCAGGAGGTGATCTGTGGATTATTTCAACCTCCATTTCACCCTCTGGGTCTAAAACATCAGGGCAGTTTTCCTTGAGAATTTCTTAAAGGATGTTTTCTAGGTTCTTTCTTTGATCATGGCTTTCAGGTAGTCCAATAATTTTTAAATTATCTCTCCTGGATCTATTTTCCAGGTCAGTGGTTTTTCCCATGAAATGTTTCACATTTCCTTCTATTCTTTCATTTGTTTGGATCTGTTTAACAGTATCTTGATTTCTCATAAAGTCACTAGCTTCCATTTGCTCCAGTCTAACTCTGAAGGAATAAATCTCCTCAGTGAGCTTTTGAGATTCTTTTTCCATCTGGCAAAGTTGGCTTTTTAAGGCATTCTTCTCCTCATTTCCTTTTTGACCCTCATTTGCCATTTTAGTTAGTCTATTTTTTACAGTGATATTTTCCTCAGTCAGGCTGTTGACTCTCATTTCATACTTTTCCTGCATCCTTCTCATTTCTCTTCCCAATTTTTCCCCCACTTCTCTTGTTTGGTTTTTAAAATCCTTCTGAAGGTTCTCTCTGGCCTGTAACCAGCTTGCATTTTCATTTGGGGCTTTTGGTGCAAGAGTTCTGTCCTCACAGTCCTCCTCCTGTTCCATGCTTTTGATCCTCTTTGGCCCCAAAACAGGAGTCTTATATTGAATTCTTCTGTTCATTTTATTTCCTTTGCCTAGGCATGTTGCCACTTAATTACTTGGCTTTTGGGCTTCTTGCCATAGTAGGACCCTGTCACCAGACAGGGGAGCTTCTCTCCCAAACGTTGGGGTCTTCTCCACCTCTGGAGGTTTTAGTTGTGTGGCCTCCCTGTAGCCCCCACACACTCTGGCAAACTGGACACACACCCCAAGACCTCCACCCCAGACTGCAATCCAGATCCAGGGAGTTAAATCCAAGAGTGATTACCCCCCCAGATTTATCGTGGCATCCCCTACAATTTGCAGGCCAGGAGCTGAAGCTGCAACTGAAGCTGCAAAATGGTTTCTGTACCTTGTCTCCTCAGCTGCTTCTAACCCCCAGGGGAAGAAGCTGTCACTCTCCCAAATACTGGTCCCAAAGTCCATAGGGCACTGACCACTCACTTTGTCGTAGGCATATCTGTGTTGATAATTCTGGAATTGCCACAGGTGCTGGTGTTCTGGGGTCCCTCCAGCCTGGGGCTAAAAGCTCTGACTCACATGGTCCCGGGCTCTGTTCCCAGAGCACTGTGCTGCCATCTCCCAGAGCGCTGTGTTGGACGCTCCCTGCTTGGCTGCCAGGCTGTCCTCAGTGGGAAGTTAGCTTCTCTGTGTAGTTCTGTGGGTGCTGGAGCTCTAAAAGTTGTTCAGAGTCCCCTTTTACATGATTTTGAAGTGGTATGGGCTGGCGCCCTGTGGAAGTGTTGTTTCTACTCCACCATCTTGGTTCTGACCCCAATTATGATTTTTAAGGCATTCTTTTCCCCATCACCTTTTTGGATCTCTTTTTTCATTTGGCTAATCTATTTTTTAAGGTGTTATTTTCTTCAGTATCTTTTTTTTGCATCTCCTCCATGATTTCTTTTCATACTTTTTATTTTTATATTTTATGCTTTATTTTATACTTTTTATTCTATTTTATTTTATACTTTTCATTTTTTTCATACTCTCATTTCTCTTCCCAGTTTTTCCTCTACCTCTCCTGAATGATTTTCAAAATTCTTTTTGACCTCTTCCATGGCCTGAGAACAATGAATGCTTGGAATATAGGAACTTGACTTCCTTGCCTTATGAGTGTTTATTTTGATCTTCATTGTCACCATAATAACTTTCTATACTCAGAGGTTTTTTGTTTTTGTTTTTCTATTGTTTGCCCATTTTCCTATCCTATTACTTAACTTTTAAGTCTTCGTTAAAGTAGGGCTCTGCTTCCAGGGTGGAGGGTGCATTGTCCCAAGCTTCAGCAGTTTTGTGTAGCTGTTTACAGAAATACTTCTATGCAACTGTTAAGTTTTCAGTTCTTTCAAGGTGGTATGATCTAAGGAGAGGTGTTTACTACTGTCCTAGCCTATGCTAGGTCTGTGAGTAACCACAAGCACTCTTTTCTGCCCTGTGAGGAACATCTCTAGTCCACTGATGCTACAGTCTCTGCTGTTCTGTTCCTCCTTGCCCTGGGACTGCCACCCGGGTCTGCAACCTGGATCCCACTATGGGCAAAGCAACCAACTCCTGCCTCAGTGCTAGCAAAAGATCCCTCTAATCTTCTTCTGACCAGTTGTTTGACCCCCTTACTGTCTGTGGGCTTTGAGCTCTGGAAGTAGCCATTGCTGTAGCTGCTATTGATTCAGTCGCTCCCAAGGCCTGCTCCTGGTTTGCTAGGGCCCGGGCTGTGGTGGTGTGGCCTGTGCTGGAATGGGTTCCACTCTCATCCAAGTGCAGCAGATCTTTCCCACTCACATTTCAAGTTGTCTTTGAAGTCTGTAGGCTGACAGGTCTGGAAATCACTTCTGCTGCCAGTGATTCAGTCACCCCAAGGCCTGCTCCAGATTTTCTGAAGCCCATTCTGCCCTAGTCTAGCCTGTGTTGGACTATGCTTCTCTCTCACCCTGGTGCAACAGACCTTTCCTGTGAAACTTCCAAATTGTCGTGGCCTAGAAATTTGTTTCACTCCATCTTTTTATGCTGCTTTAGAATTTGTGCAGAATTTTTTTTTTTTAAGCAATCTGAATGGGTTTCATGGAGAGCTCAGGTGAGTCCCTGCCTTTCCTCTGCCACCTTGGCTCCACCTCTGACCCTTTCTTCTTTTGAGCTATAATGGGAATACACATTTATTTAGTATACACTGTGTCTAACCTGTGGCTCCAAGAAGCTGTAGCATACCCAGTATCCACATTGCGGTAAAACCTTCTTGGCAGATCAGCTTAACCAGGTTGAGGATAACTTAAAGGCCTCAAACCTATATGTAAATTGGGGGGACATCTACTCCAAACATGTGAAGACTTCCCTCAGCTGAATGGACTGATGAGAACGATTGGTTCTGATGTCCATGAAGGCAGCTGAACTGGGCACTATGTTCATCCAAGGTCATCTACTCCATCGCAGGCCATCACCAGTAGTCTGGACTTTTGTCTTGCTACTGAATTTCAATGACTGGAAGATAGTGAGTCTGATGACTTAGTGCAACTGGACCTCGTTCAAATCCAATTCATGTGCAAGTCAAGACACTATCCCATGATTTCACTGATCCTCTTTGAAAACAAAGGATGAACAACAATGGGAATAAGCATTTATATAGTATCCTCATTTCACTTTTGAGGAAAGTAGTTATGTTAAGTGATTAAGGGTGAAGTGATGTGCCCAGGGTCACACAGATACTAAGTGTTTAAGGCTGAATTTTGCAATCTTTCTGATTGTAAGCCCAGAGTTCTATCCACTGCAATACCAGCTATCTCTATGACCCAATGATTTTAATAGTAAATTGTAATAGTAAATAGTAAAATGATCTTAATATTAAAAAAAATTCACCTAAGGAATTAGTTGATTTTTAAGAGGCAATGCTAGCATTTGACTGATGATATACATTCTGCTATCTTGGAGTTATAATTGACCTGGAGCTTCTAGATATGTCTCTGAATAATGAATACAATTTGCTATTCTCTCAGGAACTCTTATTGCTTAGTCATTTCAGTGATGTCAGACTCTTCATGACCCCATTTGGGTTTTCTTGGCAAAGATATTGTAGTGGTTGGGCATTTCCTTCTCTGTCTCATTTTACAGATGAGAAAACTGAAACCATTAGTTAAGTGACTTTCCCAGGATCACATAGGTAATAAGTATTTGAGGAAGGATTTGAACTCAGAACGATGAGTTTTCCTAACTTAAGGCCCCATACTCTAACCACTGCACCACTTAGATCCTGTATTAGCCTCAGATCTCTAAACAGATTTGCCTTGCTGTGGAATTTGGTGCCATGGGCTGCTCAGTGTCCAGCACTTAGCATGATTCAGAATAAGAAAAGACCAGACCATGTGGATAGTTCAAGGAAGAACAATGAACTGCACTTATTGATTCTCAGGACAAGGTTTTTATATAGCAAAAGAGACAAATGAAGGGGACTCAAGTTTTCTAATCATTATCGTAGTCTGTTGTATCCTGGATACAGGTTAGATAATTTGATAAGGATTTGTTATCTAAGAGACTAAAGTCTTAGGGTAAGATCTTTGATCTAGGCCTCAGGTACTTGATATTGCAGCCACAGTCATAAAGAGATACAATTGAGAGGAAACTTGAAAGTGAAAGCTGCAATCCTCAAAAGTCATCACATTTAGAGCTGACCACCCAAAGATACCTGAGTGCTGAATCAAATAGTTTCTCTTAATAACTAAAATCTTGAGGCAAAGCCTGTTGGTCTCAGAACTCAAGTAATATCCTGATAAGTGTAACCCATAACAAAGAACTCAGGAGCTAACTGGACAAAAAGTCGCATCTCGAAGAGATTCTTGTTTTAAACTCCACTATTAGGATTTACTATTTGAGTTCTGAACCAGGCTTCTTTGGCTCCCCGCGATTTGGTCCCCATCAATTTCTAGAGGCAGCTGGTGTTGAAGTGGAGAGAATAGGCCTGAAGTCAGTAAGATCTGAATTCAACAGACACCAACTAGCTGTGTGACTTTGGCTAAGTCACTTAACTTCTGTTAACCTATTCCTCAACTGCAAAAGAGGGATAATAATAGCACCTAGCTACATGTGAAGACCAAATGTTCCAGGCACACAGTAGGTGATAAATAAATGCATCTTCTTTTTCCTATCCTTCTCTTTCCCATGCATTATAAAAACTAGAGAGGCAGCCCTGGTGTAATAGACAACTGCTATAAGTCAATAAGATCTGGATTCAAGTTTCATATCTAATGCATTCTGGCTGTATAACCCTGGGTAAGTAGCTTAACTTTAGCACTATTTCAGGCAAGCAATTGCAGAGCAAGTGTAGACATATAGTGATAAAAGGAGTCACCTCAGTGGAAATTCTATTTAGCCCATGAAATCACAGGACTGCTCTCCCTAACCTTCACCAAAAAAAAAAAATGCCCCCACAATTGTAGAAACTATGTCTTTTCCTTTGTTGTTATTGTTGTTTAGTCTTTTTCATTGTATCTCACTCTTTGTGACTGACCCTTTTGGGGGTTTCCTTGGCAAAGATGCTGGAGTGATTTGTCATTTCCTTCTCCAGTTCATTTTACAGGTAAAGACATTGAAGGAAACAGAGTAATCCCATAGCTGATAAGTGTCTGATTCCAGATGTGAATTCAAGTCCTCCTGACTCCAGGGCTAATATTCTATCCACTGTACCACCTAGCTTCCTCCCTATTCCCTTGACTGCTAATCAAAGTATAACGTAAATGATTTGTTAAGAGATACAAATTGTTGGGTCAAAAATATGCTGATTTCCATGATGCTAAGAAAATCTACTTTCTATACCTCCTCCCAGACTAATACAGATCCTTTCTTCTAACTCCACAAACTTTCATGTTCATTCCCACACTTGCCATTGTCAGTACAATGAGTACTACTTTGTAATAGCAAACAGAGATGTTATAAATCCATTTCACAAATTTTGTTTAAAAGTAAACAAAGTCCTTTTCTATCTTTTTTTTTAAATGAGGTTGATTAGGCTGAGAATTTCTTATGAGTTGTTCATAAAGTTTGGTTTCTGAATAGCCCCATTGAAGAATATGATAAACTTGAACCAAACAGATAAAAGGGGATTATGTGAAGTATTTATTCATGAGTGAGCACATCACAGCATTCTTAGTTGGGTTCTGATAGTCTCATAAATTTTTATCTCTTCTTTAGATTTTAAAATGTTCTTTTATTTTACAGAGAGGGAATGCCTAATTGTGCTAATTCTAAATTGTTATTTGGTCCCTAGCCAGCAAAGTTCCTAAGAGCTAGAGCTGATAGAATAGCACGTTCTGTATCCATTTCTGCAGAGCTTCTAATTGGCTTTGATATGAGTTATGTCTCTTCTGATTTAAATCTCAATCAAAAAGTAAATGCTATATTGAATTCAAGTATCAGTAACTGGAATTTTGTGTTGGTTGGAAGCAAAAATCCGTGCCTGTTGACCTAAACATGAGTAATCTGGGGGCAGTTAATCAATATTTTGCAGCTTAATTAGTGCATATTTTATCATAGTTAATCAAGTTTATACTCCAGTGATATTCTTCTCTCTTGATTCATTATGTTTCATGGTACAGAAAGAGCAGAGGGCAAGGAATACCTATCTGGTAGTGAGTAATCCAATTTAACTTCCCAATTCCCTGTATCTAGTCTTTAATTGGGCTGTTTCTCTTATAGAAACAACAGAGAGATTTAAGACGAAAGATATGTCAACATAGTTCTTGATACATGTAGTTTAGGAAAGACTGAGCTAGAAATTCAAAGATTGTGAGCTTATTTATTCCTAGCTCTGGCTCTAATTTTCTTCTTAGCTTCGAAACTCTGTAAACTTTGAACTTGGCTATGGAAATGGGGATTATTATGTTAGTATTTCTACTTAGAGCAATGACAGTTTACAGTAGGAAATTTAATTGGTTCAGAAGGAAAAAAAGAGGACATTGGACCAGTAATTGAAAGACCTAAGTTCTGGTCTTCACTTTGCCATTATTTAACTATGTGACCCTTAGCAAATCTTCTATTTATCTCTGCTCTTTATTTGCCTCCTGTGTAATGCAGAGGTTCAATCAGATTAGCTCAAAAGTTATCTTCCTGCCCTTTAGCTATGACTCCTGGGGAAATGAATCAGTTATAATTAGGGATGAGGAACAGCTTAAGTGGGCAGAGAGTTGACCTTTGTGTCAGGAAGATCTGGGTTCAAGTCCTTTCTCAGACTTGTACTGCTTATATGACCCTGAGTTCAATGTAACTCTGGACAAATCATTTAACCTTTCAGTGTCTCTAGACAAATGTTCTAAGAGGAATCGGGTTGTTAATTTGCAGTGCTCGACAGTCTCCTCTCTGGTTGTGGTAGTTGTTTTTAGTTCTTCCTTCTCAAAAGGGACCAATGACATCATGAAGGTGATTCCTTGACTTGGGCATAAATTGGATTTAAGTGAAGTAGAGCTGGAATTCTCAACATGCATGACATCAAAGATCCAGTAAAAACAAAAACAAAACCTACCTTTATTTCTATCTTTACCTCTGTACCATCTCTATCTATATTAAATCTAGTCTCTATCTATACCATTTACAATGATCCCTTCTACATCATGGGGAATAAGGGCATGGTGCGCCCACAATCTAGTAAATCCATGTAAATTTTTTTTTAAACAAATACTTTATTAACTTCTGTTTTACATCATTCATTTCCGCCAGATTTTGAGTTACACTCATTTTCCCCCCATTATTCCCCTACCCAACCTCCCAGAATAGCAGTCCCACAAGATATCGCTTCCTCCAATCTGCTCTCTCCCATACCTTCTCCCATACCCCCATCGACTTTTCCATTAGAGGAAGATGAATCTTTGTGTCCCAATGCCTGCACATCTTATCTCCCAATTATAGGCAAAAGAGTATTAATAATAGTATTTATATATATATTTGAAACATTTAATGTTACGACCTCGAATTTCAGATCCATTTCCTTCCTCCCTTGTCACCCATTCCTTCTTGGGATATAAGTAATTCAGTATATGTTGTACATGTCTAGCTATGCAAAACATTATCATGGTAGATACATTGTACAAGGCTGCTTATAATTCCCTCCCACTCATCCCACCCCCCACCTGGTCCATTCCCTACATGATCCTGTCCCTCTTATATAGTGGGTACTTCCAACCTCCCCTCACCCCAAGGATGCCCTCCCATACATCATCCCTCCTCTCATCCCCCTTCCCCCTATCCTGCTGCAGGTTGAGATATCCCATTTAGTATGTATGTCATTTTCTCCCTGAACCAAATTCAATGTGAATGTGGTTTTGCCTTTTTAGCCTTCCTTATTCTCCCCCTCCTTTGCACCCACTTCCCCTACATGAGATAGTTTACCCTACCATGTCTCTCCCCATCTCCTCTTGCCACTTTCCTCTCTCACCTCATAATTTCATCCCTTGAGTACTCTCCCTTCCCAACAAAATCAACCTATGCCCTCTATCCATATATAACTGTAACCATATACACACACATTCACATATGTATTCGTATGACCACACCCCTTCTTCCATTATTTTCATAGTGAGAAAGATATCATCAGTCACAGTTATTGCTTTTTCCATATAGGAATGTAAATAGTTCAACTTTGATAAGTTCCTTTTGATTTCTTTTCCCTGATTACCTTCTCAGGCATCTCTTCCTTCTTGTGTCTGGATGTCAAATTTTCTATTCAATTCTGGCTTTTTCCTCAAGAATGCTTGAAAGTCCTCTATTCCACTGAATGACCATATTTTCCCCTGAAACAAATACTCAGTTTTGCTGGGTAGGTGACCCTTGGGTTCATTCCCAGTTCTTTTGCCCTCTGGAATATCATATTCCATGCCCTTTGATCCCTCAGTGTAGAAGCTGCCAGGTCCTGGGCTATTCTGATTGTGTTTCCGCAATATTGAAATTGTTTCTTCCTGGCTGCTTGGAGTATTTTCTCCTTGATCTGGGGATTCTGGAACCTGGCTATAATATTCCTGGGAGTTTTCTTTTTGGGATCTTTTTCAGGAGGTGATCTGTGGATTCTTTCAACCTCTATTTCCCCCACTGGGTCTAAAACATCAGGGCAATTTTCCTTGAGAATTTCTTGAAGGGTGATTTCTAGGTTCTTTCTTTGATCATGGTTTCAGGTAGTCCAATAATTTTTAAATTGTCTCTCCTGGATCTATTTTCCAGGTCAGTGGTTTTTCCCATGAGATATTTCACATTGCCTTCTATTCTTTCATTTGTTTGGATCTGTTTAACAGCATCTTGATTTCTCATAAAGTCATTAGCTTCCATTTGCTCCAGTTTAACTCTGAAGGAATGAATCTCCTCAGTGAACTTTTGAGATTCTTTTTCCATCTGGCAAATTCGACTTTTTAAGGCATTCTTCTCCTCATTGCCCTTTTGGGCCTCCTTTGCCATTTGAGATAGTCTATTTTTTAAGGTGTTGTTTTCCTCAGTCAGGCTGTTGACCCTCATTTCATACTTTTCCTGCATCCTTCTCATTTCTCTTTTCCAATTTTTCCTCCACTTCTCTTATTTGATTTTTAAAGTCCTTCTTAAGGTCCTCTATGGCCTGCAACCCGCTCATGTTTTCCCCTGGGGCTTTGGAGCAGGACTTCTGACCTCACAGTCCTTTTCCTGCTCTATGCCCCCAAAATAGGAGTCTAGGGTTGCATTTTTCTGTTTCCTTTGCCTTGGCATGTTGCCACTTAATTGCTTGACTTTTGGGCTTGTTGCCACACTATGGCTTTAAGGCCAGATAGAGGAATTTTCGACCCGAACCTGTGGGGGGCAACTTCCATTTCTGGCAAGCTGTAAACCCACCCACAACTTCCACCCTAGATCACAATCCAGATCCAGGGAGGTTAAAGCAAGAGCGATTACCCCCCAAGACTGATAGCTGGATCTCCCCACGATTTGTAGGCTGGGAGCCGGAAATGCCTATGAAAACTACACAATGGTGTGTCTCCTCAGTGGCTTTTAGCCCCCAGGGGAGGGAGCTGACGCATTCCCCAAATACAGGTCCCAAAGTCCATAGGACACTAACCTCTTACTTTGTCCTAGGCAAGTCTATGTTGATAATTCTGGAGTCGCCACAGCTCCTGGTGTTCTGGGGTTCCTCCAGCTGGCTGTTGGCCCTGCCGCCCTGGGGCTAAAACCTCGGCTCATGTGGACCTGGGCTCGGCTCGGCTCCTGAGCTCTGCGCGCTGCCGGCTCCCAGACCACTGCGCTGGTCCTTCCTGCAGGGTGCTGGGCTGTCCTCAGCGGGAGGTTAGCTTCTCTGTGTCGTTCTGTGGGTGCTGGGGCTCCAGAAGTTTTTCAGAGTCCTTTTTTTACATAGTTTGTGGAGAATCTGGGGGCAGAGAGGCTTGGAAGAGCTGTTTCTACTCCGCCATCTTGGCTCTGCCCAGGTAAAATTTTTTGACCCTCCCTTTTTTTACCAGAGAAGTCCGAGCTATTATGGTATTAAAAGATAAAATAGGTTGATACAATAGTATTCATATATTTTATGCATTTCTGTGTTTCTAAACTTTTTCTGTGTAATCTGATGGCCTTGAAATGTTGTCTACAGTTTTTACAAAACTCCCAAAAAAATTCTCATTTACTTCCTTATGCTGACTCATATATCTCAAAACCAAGATGGGGAAAGTCATGATGTAAAAGTGATAACTATATTTATATGATCAATGTCTATATCCATATTGATATTCATATGTATATTATCTATATCTCTCTTTCTATATCTGTCTATGGCTCTAACTCTACCTGTAATTGTATCTATCTACATCTATGTAGTAGCTAGGTGGCAGAGTGGAAAGAACACTGGGCCAAGAGTGAAGATAACTGAGTTCAAATCTGGCCTAAAATAATTGCTAGCTCTGTGACCTTGGACAAGCCACTTAAGTTCTTAAGTTCTGTTGGCCTCACTTTCTTTATCTATATAATGGGAATAATAATAGGTTCTTCCTCCTAAGGTTCTTGTGAGGATCAAGTAAAATACTAATCGTAAAGTTCTTAGCACATTGCCTGGTATGTAGTAAACCCTATATAAATGTTGCTTATTTTTATTATATACATGTGCATATTCTAGTAAAAGAGGACCTCCTCTCTTAAGAATGGTTTCAACTTTGAAACAAAGTAGTCTCTCTAAAATTGCTGCTCAGAAAAACTGTAAAGCCAGAGTTCCCTCCATTTTTAGGATAAGCAAAATAGGAGATAAACACAAATTGTGACTATCAAAGGATCCAAATTGGAAGGGGCCTTAGAGATCATGCAGTTCAACCTCCTAATTTTTGCAAAGAAGTAATGTGAGACTCAGAGAGATTTTCCCCAAGACAGATAGTATGCAGCAGAACTGGTAGCCAAGTCTGGGTGCCAAAGCCAATGCTGTGTCCACTATAAAGTGCTATTTCTGAAAAATTAGGTAAGTTTTTTTTTAATTAGAAGAAACAAAAACAAAAATAACATTCTTATCATGGAGGAAATAAAGTACTGGAAGAGAGAATCTAATAATGTTGTATAATCTTCTTACTAGACTATACTTGAGAATAAGATTTATAGGTAACCATTTGGAGAGATATCACATCAGGCTTCCCTCCAAGAAGTATCAAGTCTGTTAAAGTCCTTTCTGCAGCAAAATAAAATCCTCTGAATCCTGATTCTCCCCCAGTACTCTTTCTTTGTCTCCCCCTCCAACTTCTCTCAAGAGTTTTGTCTATTTGAAATCTGGCTACAGTTAAAATAGAACTCTGATTTCTAAGACATTATTATTTTCCCCATGAATATTATGGCAGGTGACAGGTTAAACATATGCTGATTCTTCATTAATAAGTATTTAATAAAAAATAAAACAACCAGCTACCATTTGACATGTCATTTTTATCTTCTTCTAAGATTCTTTTTTTTCTTTTGAGGTTATGTATTATATAAATTCTGCACCAGGGGAAAGCAAGTACCACATCAGTAATTTTAATATATTTTAAAATCTATCTTTCCTCTCTCTTTCCTTCTTCACCACTCCTCCCACCCCAGTCCCAGACTCAGCATTATACAGTGAGCCACAGTGAAAGTTTGCATTTATATCATGGTATAAATTTTATAAAATTATTTAAAAAGCTTCATGAAGTAGGAAGTGCAACTATAATTATTCAATTTTTACACAGGAGAGTCAGGTAGATTGTGACTTGTCTAGAAGCATACATCTAATGCATGCCAAATGTAGGACTCAAATCCACATTCTTAGATTAAAGACCTTTCCACTAAATGACACTACCTGCAGTTCGTAGAAGTAGATGATGCCATTTAAAAAGAACTAAGATTTTTATTATGTATTAAGGTTTATGAAACACTTAAGGTACCCTATTACTATCTCCATTTTTAGTACATGGAACTGAGATACAGAGAGGAAAAGTAATCCACTGAGTTAAATATTAAGGGTAAGAAGCTAGACTACAAAAAATATTTCTGACTCTTACCATGAGTGATAGACTTAGAGACATAGCTGTTCAGTTTGAGTCTTTGATCTGCTACTTACTGTCTTCATGAACTTTATACATTCATTTAACTTCATGGAGTCTGTTTCCTCTCCTATGAAATGTTATAATAGTCCCTGTATTACTGGTATTATAGAGATATGCTGATAATGAAAGAGTTACTGTACACAAACTATTTTATAACCAAAAAGTGCAATAAAATCAAAAAAGTTATTCTTGTTTTTATGCATCCAAAGTCAGCAGGAAATTTTAGTAGTGTGGCAGAGCAGATAGGACTTAAATGCCAAGTTGAAGAACACATTTTATCCTAGAGGCAATAGAGAGCCACTTAATATTCTGGTGCCTGCATTTTGGCAACCTTATTTTGGCAGTTGTGTTGATGATGGATTGAAGGGCAAGAAAATAAAAGGAGGATAGTCAATTAGGAAGCTTTTTGTAAATAGTTCATGGAGGGGTGGTGAGGGCTTGAATGATGGTAATTGCTCTGTAAATGGAGAGACAGGGAAAGATATGGGGGGATGTGATGAAAGTTAAATTGATGAGACTTCCCAACTTATGAGATATGGATTGAGTGGCAAGGGATAGTGAATATTCAAGGATAAATTGGAATTTGTGAATAAGGCATATTGGAAACATAGTGGTACCTTTAGATATAACAGGTAAATGGGGAATGGCAGGGGGCAGCAAGAATTAGATTTTTTAGACAGATGATTTCAATATTGAATATGTTGAGTTTAAGATTTCTTTAAGACATTCATTTGGAAATGTCCAGTAAACCATAGGTGTTGTATGATAAGAGAATAGGGAATTAGTACAGCTACCTGTGTGGATTTTTTTTTTTTAAGCAATTGGGGTTAAGTAACTTGCTCAAGGTTACACGGCTAGTCATTTGATTTATGCGTGGGTGCTCATTTTCTGAGGCCGGATCTGATCTCGGGTCATCCAAACTCTGAGGCCAGCGCTCTTACTCACTGCGCCACCTAGCCGCCCCTTTAGGGCAATTGGGGTTAAGTAACTTGCCCAAGGTTACACGGCTAGGTTTTTTTGTTTGTGCGGATTAAGTGTTGGAGGCTGGCTCCGAACTCAGGTCCTTCTGATTCCAGGGCCGGCGCTCTATTCACTGCTCCACCTAGCCGCCCCACCTGTGTGGATTTAATGGTCATTTTTCTAGAGATCATAATTGAACCCAGGGTAGCTAATGAAATGACAAGGTATAGGACATAAAAAGAGAAAACAGGGCTTAACAGGCTGTAAGAATATCTATGCCTTGGAGGAAGGGCATGTATGAAGATCCAGCAAAAGGGCAGTGAGACAGGGAGGAGGGAACCAGCAAAGGCCAATGTAATGAAAGTTACATAATGAAAAATAATTGCAGCTTACATAGACAAATATTTGTAGAATATTAGGAGAGGGAAAATTCTATAAAGAACTTGATAAGACCTTCCAAAATAAACCAATGTATACTTTAATACTTTCCTATTTCAATTAAAAGTAGGCATGAAGGAGGAAAGTGAAAACATATTGGAAACATGGTTTAGATTAAGATTAAGAAATGAGAGGCAAAAGACAGAAAATGTGCACACTTGTAGATTTTAAGTAAGTTCTTCAAGAAGAGAGTCAGAAATCACTTGACATGATGAAGACCAAATAAAGCTGCAAAAAATTAATTTGATTTTACTCTAACAGAATATAAATGACTAGTTAGTGATGTGGAAGCCCTTTCTCAACCAGGTGTCTGGAGAGTCAGACCACTGACTGAATTAAAATCTACATCTATATCTCTATATTTATATGTATATATACATATATGCATATATATATAAATGCTACCATTTTCTAAAACAGTTTAAATATTGTAAATTAATTGCCAATTTGACACAAGGAGGAGTGACAGAAAGGCTTAGAAATTGCTTTAGCCAAGGAAATCTTGCCAAGCAAAGAAAAATAAGAGTTTTAACTATAAACTTATTTAGAAAACTACACAAAAAGGAATAGTGGAAAATTCTGGGCCATGCCACCTCATAAAATAGCAGGAAGCAGTCCTGGATATAACCAAGTCAAACATATTATCAACAGACCATTTAAGGATAAAACTGAAAACTAGAGGACAGAAAGGAAATATGCATATGTATGTGTGTGCATATGTGTCTATACATACATATATATCTATGTAAAAAAACCACTTTTCTCCAACAATGACAATGGAACTGCCACATTAAGACTCTTCCACCACAGTCCTAATGAGTGACTTGAAGAAGTAGAAATGTCACTGAACATACTGCCCAAAATTGTGAAGGAAAACTGGACAGTACAATATAATATATAGAAGACTTTATGAGAAGTATGTTGAGTGAAAAGAGAGATTAAATTTCATAATATATCTGAAAGAGAAGGGAGTACCACTTATATATAAATCATGAGGCCTGTTATTAATAAAAAGGCTAGAAATATCAATAACTACTGTTCCATAAGTTGACTTCCCATTCGTTTTTTTTTAAAGCAATTGGGGTTAAGTAACTTGCTCAAGATTACATGGCTAGTCATTAGTTGTGTGTGGGTGCTCTTTTTCTGAGGCCGGATTTGATCTCGGGTCATCCCAACTCTGAGGCTGGTGCTCTTACTCACTGCGCCACCTAGCCACCCCTTTAGGGCAATTGGGGTTAAGTAATTTGCCCAAGGTTACACAGCTAGGTTTTTGTTTGTTTGTGTGGATTAAGTGTCTGAGGCCAGCTCCGAACTCAGGTCCTTCTGACTCTAGGGCCAGCGCTCTATTCACTGCACCACCTAGCCTCCCCGAATTCCCATTCTTGACAAAATCTTTTTTTTTAAACAAATGCTTTATTAACTTCTGTTTTACATCATTCATTTCTGCCAGATTTTGAGTTACAATCATTTTCCCCCCTATATCCCCCTACCCTACCTCCCAGAATAGCAGTCCCACAAGATATTGCTTCCTCCAATCTGCTCCCTCCCATACCTTCTCCCATACCCCCTTCGACTTTTCCATTAGAGGAAGGTGAATCTTTGTGTCACAATGCCTGCACATCTTATCTCCCAATTACAAGCAAAAGAGTATTAATAATAGTATTTTTTTATTTAAACAAATGCTTTATTAACTTCTGTTTTACATCATTCATTTCCGCCAGATTTTGAGTTACAATCATTTTCCCCCCATTATTCCCCTACCCAACCTCCCAGACTAGTAATCCCACAAGATATCACTTCCTCCAATCTGCTCTCTCCCATACCTTCTCCCATACCCCCCTCGACTTTTCCATTAGAGGAAGGTGAGTCTTTGCATCCCAATGCCTGCACATCTTATCTCCCTATTACAAGAAAAAGAGTATTAATAATAGTATTTATATATATTTGAAACATTTAATGTTACGACCTCAGATTTCAGATCCATTTCCTTCCTCCCTTGTCACCCATTCCCTCTTGGGAGATAAGTAATTCAGTATATGTTGTACATGTCTAGCTATGCAAAACATTATCATAGTAGATATATTGTACAAGGCTGCTTATAATTCCCTCCCACTCATCCCACCCCCCACCTGGTCCATTCCCTACATGATCCTGTCCCTCTTCTATAGTGGGTACTTCCAACCTCCCCTCACCCCAAGGATGCCCTCCCATCCATCATCCCTCCTCCCATCCCCCTTCCCCCTATCCTGCTGCAGGTTGAGATATCCCATTTAGTATGTATGTCATTTTCTCCCTGAACCAAATTCAATGTGAATGTGGTTTTGCCTTTTTAGCCTTCCTTATTCTCCCCCTCTTTTGCAACCACTTCCCCTTGCTTCTTCTGCATGGGATAGTTTACCCTACCCTGTCTCTCCCCATCTCCTTTTGCCACTTTCCTCTCTCACCTCATAATTTCATCCCTTGAGTATTCTCCCTTCCCAACAAATTCAACTTATGCCCTCTATCCATATATAACTGTAACCATATACACACACATTCACATATGTATTCATATGACCACACACCCTTCTTCCATTATTTTCATAGTGAGAAAGATATCATCAGTCACAGTTATTGCTTTTCCATATAGGAATGTAAATAGTTCAACTTTGATAAGTTCCTTTGATTTCTTTTCCCTGATTACCTTCTCAGGCATCTCTTCCTTCTTGTGTCTGGATGTCAAATTTTCTATTCAATTCTGGTTTTTTCCTCAAGAATGCTTGAAAGTCCTCTATTCCACTGAATGACCATATTTTCCCCTGAAACAAAATACTCAGTTTTGCTGGGTAGGTGACCCTTGGGTTCATTCCCAGTTCTTTTGCCCTCTGGAATATCATATTCCATGCCCTTCGATCGCTCAGTGTAGAAGCTGCCAGGTCCTGGGCTATTCTGATTGTGTTTCCACAATATTGAAATTGTTTCTTCCTGGCTGCTTGTAGTATTTTCTCCTTGATCTGGGGATTCTGGAACCTGGCTATAATATTCCTGGGAGTTTTCTTTTTGGGATCTTTTTCAGGAGGTGATCGGTGGATTCTTTCAACCTCTATTTTGCCCTCTGGATCTAAAACATCAGGGCAGTTTTCCTTGAGAATTTCTTGAAGGGTGATTTCTAGGTTCTTTCTTTGATCATGGCTTTCAGGTAGTCCAATAATTTTTAAATTGTCTCTCCTGGATCTATTTTCCAGGTCAGTGGTTTTTCCCATGAGATATTTCACATTGCCTTTTAATCTTTCATTTGTTTGGATCTGCTTAAGAGCATCTTGATTTCTCATAAAGTCATTAGCTTCCATTTGCTCCAGTCTAACTCTGAAGGAATGAATCTCCTCAGTGAACTTTTGAGATTCTTTTTCCATCTGTCAAATTCGACTTTTTAAGGCATTCTTCTCCTCATTGCCCTTTTGGGCCTCCTTTGCCATTTGAGTTAGTCTATTTTTTAAGGTGTTGTTTTCCTCAGTCAGGCTGTTGACCCTCATTCCATACTTTTCCTGCATCCTTCTCATTTCTCTTTCCAATTTTTCCTCCACTTCTCTTATTTGATTTTTAAAGTCCTTCTTAAGGTCCTCTATGGCCTGCAACCCACTCATGTTTTCCCCTGGGGCTTTTGGAGCAGGACTTCTGACCTCACAGTCCTTTTCCTGCTCTATGCCCCAAAATAGGAGTCTAGGGTTGCATTTTTCTGTTTCCTTTGCCTTGGCATGTTGCCACTTAATTGCTTGACTTTTGGGCTTGTTGCCACACTATGGCTTTAAGGCCAGCTAGAGGAATTTTCGTCCCGAACGTGTGGGGGGCAACTTCCGTTTCTGGCAAGCTGTAAACCCACCCACGACTTCCACCCTAGATCACAATCCAGATCCAGGGAGGTTAAAGCAAGAGCGATTACCCCCCAAGACTGATCGCTGGATCTTCCTACAAATTTGCAGGCTGGGAGCGGGAGCTGCCTCTGAAAACTACAAAATGGCGTTTGTCCTCATCGGCTTCTAGCCCCCAGGGAAGTGAGCCGACGCATTCCCTAATACCAGTCCCAAAGCCCATAGGACACCAACCTCTTACTTTTTTCTAGGCAAGTCTATGTTGATAATTCTGTAGTCACCACAGCTCCTGGTGTTCTGGGGTTCCTCCAGCTGGCTGCTTTTCTTGCCGCCCTGGGGCTAAAACCTCGGCTCATGCGCACCTGGGCTCAGCTTGGCTCCTGTGCTCTGCACGCTGCACGCTGCCAGGTCCCAGACCACTGCTCTTGTCCTTCCTTCAGGGCTGCTGGGCTGTCCTCAGCGGGAGTTTAGCTTCTCTGTGTCGTTCTGTGGGTGCTGGGGCTCCAGAAGTTGTTCAGAGTACCCTTTTACATCGTTTGGGGGGAATGTGGGGGCAGAGTGGCTTGGATGAGCTGTTTCTACTCCGCCATCTTGGCTCCGCCCCCCAACTCCTATAATAGTATTTATATATATTTGAAACATTTAATGTTAAGACCTCGAAATTCAGATCCATTTTCTTCCTCCCTTGTCACCCATTCCGTCTGGGGAGATAAGTAATTCAGTATATGTTGTACATGTCTAGCTATGCAAAACATTATCATAGTAGATATATTGTACAAGGCTGCTTATAATTCCCTCCCACTCATCCCACCCCCCACCTGGTCCAGTCCCTACATGATCCTGTCCCTCTTCTATAGTGGGTACTTCCAACCTCCCCTCACCCCAAGGACAAAGTCTTTTTAAGAAAAATCTGTACATTAAAGGCATCATTGATAAAAGTATTAAAAGGGAATAGTCAGGCTACTTGACCTTCTTAACACTGAGAGCTGTCCACACAGGGAAATCTAAATAAATGAAGAATGTCAATTGTGGAGGTTATAATATGTGATGAGCATGGAGCTTGGCATGTGAGTTAACTACATTGATATCGTAACAATTAATTACATGGAAGAAGCAGCTTAAATGATGTCATCGTGAGGCCAATATCATTGGAAAGGGAGATGTGATAATTATGTAGTGATAATGAAGGATAGATAACAGATAGTCCTTATGGTCCACTGGTATCCATGTGAAGTTAGATACCTGGAGGAAAGCACTTAGTATGCTGAGTAGACCTTTCATGGAGAATTTCCCAAAGGACATGAACATGAGATGTATAGAAGAGACATTAAAGTATTGAGCTTCCTCACTACTTATATTTGTTTCACCTCTTAGAATCAACATTTCTATCCTCATTAGATCGACAACGTAAAATGATCAGTTTCATATTCTAATGAAGGAATAGCTTCATAAATAAGCAACATCTTCCATTTCTGGCTGTGTATAAACCTTTTACCTGGATTATCTGTCTTTTCCTTTTGCCATTTCTTAGAATACTTAGCTTCTGTGGATTAAACCAGTTCTCCATCTCTTATAAAGAGCCTGGCTCTGTTGATGCTTATCTCTTTAAAAGAATTTTAGGAGGACAAGAGTTCAAACAAAGATATACTTTAAGGTCATACCTGATCATAAAATTGCCTAGCAATTTTGCTCTTGATATCATTTCTTTATCTAATATAAAACTATTAAAGTATGAGTCACTGAAAAAAATTAGCAGTTCTATTTCCCAAGTCTGTTTCCCAAGGGCAATTAGGTAGCACAGTGGATAAAGCACTGGGCCTGGAGTAAGGAAGACCTAAGTTGGAATTTTAATTCAGACACTCAGTAACTGTGTGGCCTGGGCAAGTCATTTAACCTCTGTTTGCCTCAGTTTCCTCAAATGTAAAATGGGGATAATAACAGCACATACATATCAGGGTTGTCATGATGATCAAATGGTATAGCTGTAAATTGCTTGGCACAGTATCTGGCACACAATAAGCACTATGTAAATGTGAGTTGTTATTATCTGTAAAATGCTTATGGGGTATTATTGATTTTGCTTACTGCTCCCTCATCTTAAAATGGAACCTTAGGATTTGTTTAAAATTCAGCCTCTGCTATTTAATTCCTATGTGACCTTTTCCATTAACCTCTCTGGGCCTCAGTTTCCTTGTTTGCAAAATAAGGATATTGAATCTCTCTCTAAGACCCCTTATGGATCTAGGCCCTATATTTGATAATCATCAAAATTCCTTTATCAAATATACACAACATGCCAAGGGAAATAGTAGAAAGGATTAGAGATCTTCTGGTCCCCTCTCTATAGAAGAATAACAGAGTTCTGGAATGAAATCTGAGGAGGTTCAGAGATCAGAAGCCTCACAGAATAAGGTACAGGAATATATGTGAGAGCCAGGCCTCAGGTATTAAGAAAGCCTCTCATATTTCTTTCAGCCTCAAAATAAAATTCTTTTAGACAGCTTGTCAGCTTTAGTAGCTAGGGATACTGCCCAGGTATATAATCCCACTTTAAAACATCAAAGAGTTTATGGCTAGGGAGGCCACAAACTTGCATTGTGAAAGGATTCTTGATAGTTACTAAGTACTACTTCACTATCCTATCACTTTGGAAGCCTTTCTTATACCCCAGTAAGATCTCTACCTGGTTATCCTGCTGGAAAATTGAATGAGAAAGCTTCTGTTTTTCTTCTGAGCGGTACTAAAGCCCAGGGGAGTGCAGGCTGATGCAAAGTGCAACATGTTCCTTTTAAAATGTCCACACAGATTAAGAAAATATTTGTAAATATAGATAGAAATATTACGTTTTGTTTGGTTTTGTAATGAAGAAATCGGTGTCAGAAATATTAGATACTAATTTTTTACACTGGCAAAATATGGTAGATGTTTCAAATGGGGGAAGGAAGATGTCAGATGTTTGAACAGTATAACTGATATTATGTGTTAATGGCTTTAAAACTGTTAAGGAAAAATAGAAAACATCTCTTAGGTATGAAACAATCCTAGACAATGTATTGGGCCCTAAACTAAAAAGGAGGTGGAAAGTTGAATAGGCTTTAGATAATTACAAGTTTGGTTTTTGTTATTGTTCTTGTTTATTTATTTGTTTTCATCATCCCAAGCTTGTGATCATCTTCTTGTGATGTATGGCTATTATTAAGCACTCCAGGCAGGGATCCCTGGACAGAATCCAAGGTTCATGACCCTGAATGTAGGGGAGGGGTTGAGGGAAGATGATATAATTATTTTTGCTAAGCTCTAACTAAAATTTAGCATTTCCTTCAATTATTTCAAAACTTTATTCTGAGGAAGTGACCATAGTTTTTACCAACCTGCCATAGGGATCCCACGGCAATAAATAAAAAGGTTAAGAAGCCCTGCTCTGAAGGAAATGAAACAAATGGTCACCAGAGGGCAATAGTCCATGATGGTTATGAAAGGGAAATTCACAGACTCTCTGAGTCTCAACCGATCAGAAAAGTGAGAGGGTAGAAGTAGACAGCCTCGGGAGCCTCAAGATCTACTGCTCTGTATATTATAAACAAGGAATTACAAAGAAGTGATATGTATTTAAAGACAGAGTAATACAAAAAAAATGTCCTAATCATGGGATGAGAATATAACTAATAGACTATGTACAACAGAGGTTTCAAACTCTACCTGCTTTTATAAGGAGTCCCAACCAGATTAAAATGTGATTGGGAAAAGTTTAACAAAATTAAAAAATACAAGACAACAGATAGTGTTAATTTGTGTTTCTCTATGTCAATATGAGGCCCATATTGTGGGCCCTTAATGAGGCCCATGTCAGTTTGACATCACTGGTATACTCTGTTGACATGCTTGAGTTGTAAGGAGAAAGCAAGAAAGTCCCCTATCCTCTCCAGTGAGAGCCTCCTGAGAGGAGCTTATGGGAAAATATAAATAACTTGGATAAGATGTAAAGGTATGCATAGTTTGGGATCTGAATCTTGTAAAAGACATATGTTATGATTCACCTAGAATAGGGCCAATATATGCTAGAAAATAGGGAAGAACCTAGAGGTGACGAGGAAAGTAATACTTACCAGTAGCACACAGAGGTAATCAGTCTTTCCTTGAAAGGAGAGCAAGTATAATCCAAAAAGTCAGGTCAGTTATTAATGTCTGTCAAGAGATCCAAGGATCTGAGATGAATGAGTGGAATAGTTTTAGATGGGAAGGCTTTAAAATTTACTTTAGAAGGTGGGTGAAAATGGTGACCTAGAGAAAGATGCTATGTTCCTTCTAGTCTCCTCCAAAAATATTGCGTAATTGAAACATGAGTGACTACCTATAATCCATAGATGCAGCCACACTTGCAGAGTGTATAGTAAAAGTATAAAAAGGTATTTATTTTCTCCTCAAGTGCTATAAAGATAAGATGAAATCTCAGAGGCAGGTTCTCAGCAAGATCCAAACTACCCTTGTCTAGGCTCAGTCTTCTTCAGCAAGGACCATAAAGTGGGGCAGCATGGCATTATGGAAAGGAGTCTCTGGAGTCAGAGGGGCTGCTTCAAATCTATGGTATAGTATTGAGCAAGTCACAGCTTTGCTGGGCCACATGATTCCTTATTAGCAAAATGAAGGGTTTATACTATATGGACACAGTTATCTTCTACTTCAAAATCTATGATGTTAAAACTTGTTTCTCAACTACTTCCATCTACCTAAAGGGATAGACCTTCAAGGTATGGTAGGTAGAAGTAGTTATGAAAGTGTGGTCTGGTTTTCAGTTCCTTCTTATTGTTCAGTGGTGTCCTACTGTTTGTGACCTCATTTAGGTTTTCTTGGCAAAGATACTGGAGAGGTTTGCATTTCCTTCCCCAATTCATTTAACAGATGAAGAAACTGAGGCAAACAGGGAAAAGTGACTTGCCCAAGCTCACATAACTAATAAGTGTCCCAGAACTGAACTCATGAACATGAGTCTTCCTGACTTTAGGCCTGGCACTTTATCCACTGTACCAGCTAGCCACATTTCCTAGTAACTGAACTAGGAAAGAGATAATAGCTATAATATTTCAAGGAAGAGATAAAAAGGACTCTCACAGAAAAGATGAAGAGGGACACTGGCATATGCATGAGACAGTGGATGTAAAAACATTCTAAAAAATATAGTAGCGAGGGGCGGAGCCAAGATGGCAGAGTAGAAACAGCACTTCCATGGTGCTCCAGCCCACACCACTTCAAAATCATGTAAAAGGGCACTCTGAACAGCCTCTGGGGCTTCAGAATCCACAGAATGACACAGAGAACCTAACCTACTGAGGACAGCCCAGCAGGGAGCAGCTAGCACAGTGCTCTGGGAGCCGAGCCCAGGACTGCATGAGTCAAAGTTTTAGCCCCAGGGTGGCCAGACCAGCAGCCGGTTAGTTGGAGGGACACCAGAACACCAGTAGCTGTGGCTCCAGAATTACCAACACATAGATGCCTAGGACAAAGTGAGGGTTAGTGCCCTATGGACTTTGGGACCAGTATTTGGGAGCAAGCCAGCTTCTTCCCCTGGGGGCAAGAAGCTGCTGAGGATCTGCAGCACATCCGCCATTTTGCAGCTTCAGTTACAGGTTCAGCTCCTGGCCTGCAAACTGTAGGAGGATACAGCAATCAGTCTTAGGGGTAATCACTCTTGCTTTAACCTTCTTGGATAGGGATTATAGTCTGGGGTGGAGGTCTTGGGGCATGTGACCAGCTTGTCAGAGTGTGTGGGGGCTTAAGAGAGGCCACGCAGCTAATATCTCTGGCAGTTGAGAAGACTCCAAAGTTTGGGACAGAAGCTCCCCTGTTTGGTGACAGAGACATACTGTGGCAACAAGCCCAAAAGTCAAGTAATTAAGTGGGAACATGCCTAGGCAAAGGCAACAAAATAAACAGAAAAATTGAACATTAGACACCTATTTAGAGGGCAAAGAGGATTGAAGTATGGAACAGGAGGAGGACTGGGAGGTCATAACTCACGTACCAAAAGCCCCAAATGAAAATACGAGCTGGTTACAGGCTATAGAGGACCTTAAGAAGGACTTTAAAAACCAAATAAGAGAAGTAGAGGAAAAATTGGGAAGAGAAATGAGAAGGATGCAGGAAAAGTATGAAATGAGCGTCAACAGCCTGACTGAGGAAAATAACACCTTAAAAAAAAGACTAACTCAAATGGCAAAGGAGGCTCAAAAGGGCAATGAGGAGAAGAATGCCTTAAAAAGCCAACTTTGCCAGATGGAAAAAAGAATCTCAAAAGCTCAATGAGGAAATTCATTCCTTCAGAATTAGACTAGAGCAAATGGAAGCTAGTGACTTTATGAGAAATCAACATGCTGTTAAACAGATCCAAGCAATTGAAAGAATAGAAGGCAATGTGAAATATATCATGGGAAAAACCACTGACCTGGGAAATAGATCCAGGAGAGATAATTTAAAACTTATTGGACTACCTGAAAGTCATAATCAAAGAAAGAATCTAGAAAACATCCTTCAAGAAATTCTCAAGTAAAATTGCCCTGATGTTTTAGACCCAGAGGGAAAAATAGAGGTTGAAAGAATCCGCAGATCACCTCCTGAAAAAGATTAAAAAAAAAAACTCCTACTTATATTATAGCCAGGTTCCAGAATCCCCAGATCAAGGAGAAAATACCGCAAGAAGCCAGGAAGAAACAATTTCAATACTGTGGAAACACAATCAGAATAGAGCAGTACCTGACAGCTTCTACACTGAGGGATCAAAGGGCATGAAATATGATATTACACAGGGCAAAGCACCTGGGATTGAAATCAAGAATCACCTACCCAGCAAAACTGAGTATTTTGTTTCAGGGGAAAATATGGTCATTCAGTGAAATACAGGACTTTCAAGCATTCTTGAAGAAAAACCAGAGTTGAACAGAAAATTTGACATTCAGACACTGGAAGAAAGAGATGCTCAAGAAGGTAAACCAGGAAAAGAAATCAAAAGGAACTTATCAAATTTGAACTATTTATATTCCTACATGCTAAAACAATAAATGTAACTGATGAAACTTTCTCAGTATGAAAATAGTTGAAGAAGGGTATATGTGCATATGAATACATATGTGAATGAGTGCATACATGTTTATAGGTATACATGGATAGAGGGCACAGGTTGAATTTGGTGGGAAGGGATGATACTTAAGGGGTGAAGTTAAGAGGTGAGAGAGGAATGTGGCAACAGGAGATGGGGAGAGACAGGGTGGGGTAAACTATCTCAGTTAGAAGAAGGCAAGTTAGAAGTGATTGCAGGGGAGGGGAAGAACAGGAAGGCAAAAAGGCAAAACCATATTCAAATTGAATTTGACTCAGGGAGATAATGACATACATACTAAATGGGATATCTCATCCTGCAGAAGAGTAGTAGGGAGGGGGATGAGAGGGGGGATGATGGAGGGGAGGGCATGATGGGGGGAGGCAAGGTTGAAAGCACCCACTTTTGAAGAGGGACATGATCAAGGTAGGGAATGGATCATGTAGTGATTGGGATGGGTGGCAGGGTAATATAGCCAGTCTTTTACAATATATCTACTGTGGTAATGTTTTGCAAGCTATACATGTACAACATATACTGAATTGCTTATCTTTCCAGCAGGAGTGGGTGACAAGGGACAAAGGGAATTGATCTGGAATTCAAAGTTTTAAAATTAAATGTTTCAAATATATATAAATACTATTATTAATACTATTTTGCATGTAATTGAGAGATAATATGTTCAGGCATTAGGGCACCTTGCCCTAGTGGAAAAGTTGAAGGGGGTATGGGAGAAGATATGGGAGAGAGCAGATTGGATGAGGGGATAGCCTGTGGGACTGCTATTCTGAGGTGGTGGGTAGGAGAAAAATGGGGGGAAAATTGTAACTCAAAATCTGGCGGAAACGAATCATGTAAATCAGAAATTAATAAAACATTTGGGAAAAAATATAGTAGGTAGTGACTAATTTGAATATTTGCTTCCTTAAACATCATGCAAATAAGTTTCTAATACAATTTTTTATTTTTATATATGTATATATACATATATATAATACATTACTGTAGTCTATATGTACTTTATTTAAAAACAATAACAACTTTTGTCAGAATTTCCCAGATTAATTTAACGAATTGACAAGATATTTTATTTCTGATTTTTTTCAAAGTCTGCTCATAAAATTGTCTCTATCTGTAGACAGAACTGAATGCGATTAATAACAGGAAACCTTTATGCTGATTTTCCTCTAAGCAAGATTCTGTTATATGAGAATTCCTTGCAATCTTTTAGCTCTACAGTTAAATTTTTAAATATTCTTTGGGTTTTCACTTTGGATCCTTTCTGTGTGTTGAACATAAATGGGTAGATAAGTGTCTGCTTTCTTCTCTGAAATAATAACAGTACTAAGAATAAACCTGACATACCTATGAAATATTTTGTCATACATCAAAATCGAATTAGAGATAAAAACAACAAAGTGGTTTGTTAAATCTGTAAAATTCTTCTTTGATTTGCATAATATTATTTTTTTCTATTCTGGGAGTTTTTTTATTGTTCAGAACACATGTGTGTGTGAAATTTGTTGTTTAGACATGAAGTGAATTTTGTAGGTGAGTCAAAGTTTTGACTAAGAAATAGCAATGAAGATCATAAAAATGGCCACTAGTGTTGAGTCGAGTTTATATCCCTAGAAGTTTTTGGACACATTCATCCTACTTACAATCTCATTGAACTTTGTAGAAGAAAGGTGATGTTGACCACATGGGAATATGAAAAACTGCTGAGAGTCACCTAAGGTGTGCAGGCTGCCTAGGTAGCTGAGGAAAAGAAAAACATTGTATACAGAAGTCTGGATTGGAGAGGAAGAGATTTCTGGGATTGCGGAGTAGTTACCATGAGAATTTTAAGCTAAATTCCCTATGCCATTTGTGGCAAAGATTGTTCCCCAAATGCAATTTATTTCTAGACACAGTGTTTAGTAATATACTCTAAACCACCACCGCTCTAGGCCCATCCTTCCCCTCACTCCCTTATTGGATTTGTGATTTAATTTGCATAGGGGATTCCTGGTAAGAAAACTTCCTTTACCAGAGTATATTGGCACCTGCTCTAACCTGGACACTCTGATATCCAGTGACTTGGCCATGTTCACACACCAGCATGTGTTAGCTGCTAAAGCACCCAGAGATGTACTCAATGTTTCTGCAAGATATACACATATATATGCAACCCTAAAGGATTGTGAAAATATGTGAAAAACCTTTTGAATAGCAAGGATACCTACCCACTGATAGAATAAATTAGATTAGAACCTAAATTTTTGGGAAACTCAGTTAAGTGACTTTTTCAGCTGCTTAATATGTGTTTCATAGGATTATATAATTATAGGTTTTAGAACGTGAAGGCATGATTGCTGAAAAATAATGCTGTATGTTCCATTTATCTACTAAGAAATTTATAATACATTTACTCTCCTAATAGCAGATATGTTATTTTATACAAAATCCATTTTGGAAATTATGGTTCCCTGAGTCAAGGTATATTCTTGGAGCAAGTCCAAATCCTCATTTTATTGATGATGAAACAGAAACTCAGGTAGATTAAATAACTCGTGCAGTGTTACACAGCTCATGGATGTCAAGACCAGGAAATTTTGTTGTTCTTGTTACTGTATTCTTTCTCACTTGTCTTTTCTGGCAAAGAACAGTCAAAGAACAATCATTTAAGAATAGCATAGGGCAGTGAGGAAAGTTCTGGATTGGAAGCCAGAGGACCCAAGTGTGATATCTGGATGTGCCACTTCCTGTTTCTCTGATTTGAGAAAATCACATCCCTTCTCTAACAGTTTGCTCATTTGCAAAAGGAGAGAGTTTGATGGAATGACTTTTAAAGTCTCTTCCAGTTCTAAGATTCTAACAAGATTCTCATTAAAGAGCTTACGTTCAAATGGAAATTTCTCCTTTTTACCAGACTAATTTATGTCTATTTGAAAGTAAGTCACACTATAAATTGAATGGGTGTGCCCTGGGTACTCGGTACAAATATTATTTCATTAAGTTTTAACATGTTTGTGAAAAAAAGAGGTTGGGCACAGAAATTGACAGAGATAGGAACAGAGATTATTATTTCATTGGTATAAAAACTTTCTAAGTAAACATTCCCTACCAAGGCAGTTTGGCACGTTGTCTGCAATATACAGCATAAAAAAAGTTGCCTAGAGTATTAAGAGGCTAAGTAACATGCCCAGAGTCACCTAAAAATGTGTATCTAAGGTAGGATTTAAACTTAGTTTTTTCTGACTTAAAGGTTAGCTCTCTATAAACAATATCATGCTGCTCATCCTAGAAAAGAGATAGAGTGATATATTTTAAAAAACTAAAGCCACAGTCAATGACTTTTGAATGAAATATATAAAATAGTAGGTTATGATTTACCAATATTAATCCAAAAACTCCAATGGCTTTGTGTGCGGGAGGAGGGAGAGGTATGAACAAATCTTAAAGAAAAAATAAGCCACAGTTCATACTTGAAAGGCGGGGAAGAGCATTCATTTTAATAAAAGTCATTTATCATCTGGCTAACTACAAGAGGATAATTTAATTTGAAAAGATCAAATGCATTGATGAAAATATGAGTCCCCAAGTACTCAACAGGAAGGTAAAGGCAATGAAAAGAAAGCTGAGCTTTCATCTTCATGATACATGCTTTCATATTCCTAATGAGCAAAGAGATTTAGCTATCATTAGAGGCTTGTGAGTGGATCTAAAGACTTGTTTACAAAGAGTAAATATTGTAGAAGACTAGTAATTGCTAAAAAAAAAAATAGTGCCGTGTGTTCCATTTATCTAGTAAGAAATTTCAAATATTTTACTCTCCTAATAGCAGATTTATTATTATTATTATTATTATTATTATTATTATTATTATTATTGCTTTTTGAAGGGCAATTGGGATTGATTTGTGCAAGGTCACATGGCTAGCTTTTGTATTAAGTATCTGAGGCTGGATATGAACCTGACTCCAGTCGGTGCTCTATTCACTATGCCATCTAGCCTCCCCTAAGAGATTTATTATTTTAAACAAAATTGATTTTAGAAATTATGATTTGTTGAGTCAAGGTATGTTCTGGGGACAAATTTGACTTTTACAATTCAATGAAGAATAATAATATCAACATATTTATGTTTTACAGTTTATAAGCCATAACTTGTTACAGTAGATGATAAGTGTATTACTGTCTTCATTTTAGAGACGAAATCTGTATAGCTTAGAGATATAGCGATTTGCCCAAGATGATGCTAATTGGTAGAGGCAGGGCTTAATTCCAGGTCACATGTCTTCAGGTACAAGGTTCTTACATGTATATTATGTGATCTTTAAGTGAAATGTCTTTATTATTAAATATATTCATTTAAAAGTTCTTTAGCTAAAGGTTTTTTTGTTTGTTTTTTTAAAGCAATTGGGGTTAAGTAACTTGCTCAAGGTTACACGGCTAGTCATTATTTATGTGTGGGTGCTCATTTTCTGAGGCCAGATTCGATCTCGGGTCATCACAACTCCGAGGCCGGTGCTCTTGCTCACTGTGCCACATAGCTGCCCCTAGCTAAAGGTTTTAAATAAAGCCACTGGAAAGTTATACTTTTCATGTATATCAAAAATATATTGTATAACATGGACATCTCTCCTTAGGCATTATTTCATTAGTTTTACCAAGCTGCTCTGAAACAGAAACAAGTAAGAAAGACAAGGAAATTTTCTTTACTAAATTAAAAATATTATATTAAGTTTTGAACTATATTGTCATAAAATAATGTTATATTTAAATAATATTTTCTACAATATTCAGATTTTCTGATTCTTAACAATGTTTTTCCTTGGTCCCAATTTGTAAGTATATAAGTGGGGGTACATATATACATACATACATATACATATATAAATGTATTTATACACACATACACATGTATAAACATGCACATATGTAGATTCAACCAATACAATTTAATAAGCATTTGTTAAGTGCCTGCTATATATATTGCCCTGTTCTAAATACATATGCTTTGTCCTTAAGGAGTGTATTATTGTTCTCTAGAATGACATGCATCTAAATAAGTATGACAAAAGATGAGATATAGAAATAGCAAAGTAGAAATGCAAATAAAATATTATAAAAATTTGAGGAGTGAAAAAATTTAACTGGGAATATCAAATTAAGTGATATCTAAACAAGACCTTCAAAGAAAAAAAATATTTCAGTTGAATGATCAGTCAGCAATCATTTATTAAATGCCTCAAATGTGGCAGGCTCTGGGCTGATCTATGCAGAGATGTGGAGGATATATTTAAAGCATTCAAGACAGATTATGTGAATGCCTAGAAGGTAAGAAATGGTAGGGAAAGATAAGGAAATAGCTTAGGTTGATTGGAGTATAGTTTTTGTTTTGGGTACATTCTCCAGATTACTTCCTCTTTTTTTTTCTCCCACAGCTACATATAATAATGCTAATGGAGTCCCACCTCACACATATCTCAACCCAAGAGTTATATTTCTATTTGGTTTTGCCCCCTTCACAAAAAGAAAAAAAAGTTGTAGGTCCATTTAGAGAGATATATATACTGAAGGAAGGTAATACTACAAAGCACCACAATGATTTTGGTTTATGTACTAAGTTCTATATTACTCACTCCTTTTCAGAGTACCTGGCAGGGCAAGGAAAGGCATAAACCACAAGCCTTGGAGGCAACAGGATCTGGGTTCTAATCCTAAATCACTTACTATCTCTGTGACTTTGAGGAAATTGTTTGAATTTTCTGTTCCTCAGTTTACTCATCTGTAAAACAGGAATATTAATAGTACTGAAATTGCTAGGGTTATTGTGTCAATCAAATGAACATAGAAGAAGTCCTTTGCAAACCTCAGAATACTATATAAATGTTAGTCATTATTTTAGAATTTAGAATTTAGAATTTTAGAAATCTGTTGAACTAATTTTTCTTTATGAGAACAGAATGCCACATCTACTTCAATTAATTTGGAATGTCTATTTTCATTACAAACAAGCATAACTCATGTATCTGGTGTTGCAGATGTGAGTGATAGGTCCTTGGATCCTGGAGAGGTGCTTAGCCTACTTTGTGATGTATTGGGTATGGGAACACTTTTAATTCACAGAAAATGCATAAAATGCTGAAGATTCTTTGTAGTTATTTTGAACAAATCTAGAAACAAAGCCTTTTAATTGTCCATCAACTTCATCCTGGAGGACTTGACTTGGTGTTGCTAAAGCAACCATCTACTCACTGGTTTTGCTCTCGAACTAAGTGATGACATAGGAAACATGTGGGCTATATTTTTCCTTCTCTAAGCAGCAAGATTCATTCAGGATATGTCTCTCATGAAGTTCTACTGCATGAACTTCTGAAGTAAACAATTTTCCACCCATGAGGCAGTCAACAAGAATGGAAACATCCATTCCCACCCCTACCCCCCAGGATCATCATCATAATATGTCTCTTGTTTTATGCCATGGCTGATGGGGGAGGAGAGTAGGAGGTTGAGTTAAAGAATGAGAAAAATTCCTTTGTCCTCATTTTTCTGCACTTTGGAAGAAGGCGTGATGTAAAAAGCTGAAAAATGAAGCAAGAGCTAATAGCCAAAACATCAGGCAGCCGAGTTTTATGGTTCACTCATGGGTTGAGATTGATTCTCATCCAGCTCCACTAGGAGTTTTTGTATCCCATCCATTTCCTTCATTTAAAGGCCAACTCTAAGAACTCATTAATTTGAGGTTCTATTTAGCCCCAAATGACTTATACCTTATGATCTTCTCAAGTTATCTTGGACAATTCTCAATTTTTTCAAGGAATCCTCTCATCAACTCCCTAAACCTATGTTGTGTCAATACCAATCCTTATACCAATGCTGATTCCCACATAAGCTGAATGAATGAATAACTTAGAACCAAAGTCTCTAGATTCCCAAGGTGGCCTTCCTATAGGAAAATGCAATTGATACCCAAGGTTTCATGCCTTTGTTTTTTTGTTTGGTGATTTTTACAAATTATGATAGATTAGCAGCTATATGCTCAGTGGCATATATTTCGAAGATATTTAAGGTATAAGTTGTGTTCAGGAAAACAGTACAAATTAGATTCTCTTAGGAGACATTACATCTTGGCACCATTAGCACAATGTAGTTATATGTAGCAGTTTTATGTAGTAGAAAAGAATTGCACTAGAGGTCAGGACACCTGGGTTTCAGACCTAACTCTGCTCTTAACTCATAGTGAGACCTTAGGCAAATCACTTAACCCCTCTATAAACTCTTCATCTGTAAAATGAGATGAATGAAGAATATGATGGCAGTTTTCTTCCGGAAAGAAGTTTAAACATCTTCAAGAGGCATACAGGTTTATTTTTCTTTCTAATAGTCTTATGATTGAATCATTGGCTTAGTTATTTCCTCAATTGATTCATACTGTCTCTGCAATTTGAAGTCAGAGATTAGCCAAGGGCACTTAAAGGTTTAGTGATTTGCCCAGGTTCACAGAGTAAAAGTAAAAGGTGAAGTTCAAAGTTCAAAGTTCAAACCCAAGTTTGGGTTTGAGAAGGTCCTTGAGAAGGTCTAATTTTATAAATAATAACAAAAACAATAATAATAACAATATAATAATAGCATAATATAATGCATAACAATAATGTTATTATATTAATAATTCCATATTATTAATATATTAAGTAATGTATATTGCTCAGGTGGAATACATATGTATATACATACATACATATATATGCAAACATATACACATATATGTATGTGCATATATTCCACCTCGTTAATTGAGAGGGCCATCCCTCTCTAAATATTAATGTTTAGAGCAACACTAAGATAATGGGAGTTCATAAGGTGCCTATCCTTCCTATGTGGGAAAAGCCTTGAAATTATATTCCCCATCAGATAATTGAATGAGCAAATTTCCGTCACATTGAGGACCAAAGAACCCCTCAATGGCATTTGCTTAGATCTCGTCACTCATTTGTGAGGTTAAAGTTCTGAAGTCCATACTTATTCTGCATTCTACTGAAGAATTTCTATAAATATAAAAGATAAGCAACAAAGAGATCCATCCACTGGTCACATAAGGCCTTATTTTTATATTGTTTTCATATAGTGACTCACATTAATGCCACAACCTAGGATATTAGGAGAGCATTTGCTCCCTAATGTTGTGCTTTGTTCCTCATTCATAAATTGAAATTTAGGCAAGAAAAATCACAATTAAAAAAAAAAAACTAGAAGTTCTAATGAGCATGAAATGCTAACTAAACAACAGCATCTATTTCTAGCTTTTGAGATAAAGTCAGACTGAATTTCCCAGTTAATTTGACTATTATGTAGAAATCACATCCCAAATTTCAAGAGTCTTCTGGGTTTTTAGAGGTGTTTATTTAACAATATAAGATTCCATATGGAAAACTATTTTTTAGAAAATAATAAGTTTAGCTAAGTTACAGAATGTTGAGCCAATTTTTGGACAACTCAAGTCTATAGAGCTTTTAGCACAGATTTTCTTTGAAGTACCTAAGGGTTATTTTAAGTGAGGGTTGTTTATTTGGCAAGTTATTACTGTTTTATTAAGATGTAAAGCTTAAAATATCAAGTACAAAAAAGTTTGCTTTCCTTGAACAAAAGCAACACTAGCAACCTTAAAGCAGTTTTATCGACAGCTTAAAACATATTCCTCCTATATATTCTAGCTATTTTTTTTCACTCCAGGGAGCCCAATATTTATTTTTGTTTAAAGAATGAATAAGAGAAAAAATTGAAAAAATGTCGTATACGTGAGACCAGATTATTTTAAATCTAATATGAATATGTGGGTTTCAGATATGCCCATATATGGTAGACACATCTTTTGCCTGGAACATAGAAAAGAAAGTCCTCAAAGTGTTTGATCTATAATGAGTAGGACTATGCAAACTGAATGCAACCACATTGTAGAGGAATAACCTAGTGAAGTGGATGGAAAAAAGGAAAGGAGCATGTGAGAAATGAAATATGTTGTTGGCGCATATACTAAGGAAAATCTTGGCAGAATGACTACGGTTTCAAAATGTAGGTGTCCTGACTAAAACAATTGTCTTTGCAGGTATTACATGTAGTATATATATATATGTGTGTGTGTGTGTGTGTGTGTGTGTATGTATATATATACACATATATGTATATATACACATATATAATATATCATATTATATAATATATGATATATTATATATATAATATATAATAAACATATACTGCATAGAATTATTACTTTGGCTGAGTTTAATTTTTTTCTATTCATGTCATTTATAATAGATGACCTCAGGGAGAATACAGGGTTGAAAAATATTTTTGAAATGTAGATGATGTAGAGTCAAAACATATTAGTATATGGACTTTTTATGGATGTATACATGCAAATTTATATACATGAATGTATAGATATGAATAGCATGAATAATAGATACACTCATGTACATATACACAAATGTGCATATATACATGTAATACATATGCATATACAATTATCCCTTCCATATCATAGAGATTAGGGGCACATGCCCCCACCCCAGGAAAATCTGCATGAAAATTTTTGAAATTCCCTTCATACTTGATAAGAAATCTTAATTACTATCATGTTAAAAGATTAAAATGTGTTGATATTTACAATATCATATATATGTATATATGTGTATAGATATATATGTGTATATATATATATATATATATATATATATATATATATATATGTATCATGCATTTCTGAGTTTCCAAACTTTTATGTTTCATCTTCCAGCCTTTGGATGTCATCTGAAACTTCCACAAACTCCCCCAAATTCCCATTTAATTTCTTATGCCAACTTGTAATATATCAAAACTATGATGGAGAATGTTATGATATGGAAAAAAAACAGAGTCCCATGTCTACTTCCTGTAAATTCCTGCTTAGCATTCTTTTAAAGAAAAAGATATAGCACCTAGAAGGCTCAATACTTTACCCTACCTTCTACATGCTCAAATTCTGTAGGGAGAAGAGTGGGGGCACTGATAGATCCTAATAATTCTAGACACAGAAGGGCACAATCCAGAACTAGAAAAGGTAATAAGAAGAATCAAGGTAGGAAGTCAAATGTGACTCCTCTTTCTTAGCTGCTTTGTTCCAAGGAGAAAATTGGCTAACTAGCAAAATTTTCAGAAGGGAAACTTTCCTCTGAGGTAGATAGAAAAATCATACTTCGAAATTTGTGCTACTTCAGACATATTGGTCCTAAAACCTTAAATGCTAAATGTGACACTATTGGTAATGTCCTCACTCCAAGAAGTTATTGTATCACAAGGCTTTATAATATGTATTTTGAGCCTTCTAACTCTGTAGATTAAATAAGCCACATGGAACTAAGACTTTGCCCTAGACTAAAACACTCACAATTTGATCTTATTTCCAAGAAGAAAGGTCACTCTTCACCAAAAGTCTTTTAAGTCTTCCATTTATAAAGAGATGGTCTAGAATGAAGAGGGGTGGAGCCAAGATGGCAGAGTAGAAACAGCACTTCCAAGGTGCTCTGCCACACACCACCTCCAAACAATGTGAAAGGTGAATCTGAACAACTTCTGGAGCCCCAGCACCCACAGAAAGACACAGAGAAGCTAATCTCCTGCTGAGGACAGCCCAGCAGCCCGCACAGAGCGGCCAACGCATCACTCTGAGAGCAGGCAGCATAGCGCGCTGGGAACCGACAGCACAGGGCACTGGGAGCTGAGCCCAGGCCCGCCTGAGCGCGGTTTTAGCCCCAGGGCGGCGGGGGCAGCAGCCGGCTGGAGGGACCCCAGAACACCAGCAGCTGTGGCGATTGACAGCTTTCTTCACATCATTACATTCCATGTTTCTTGACTGGAGAGTCAACGTGTTTATAGGTTTAATTTTTATCCATTGCTTCAATGTGACCTACAGATTCAAACTCAAAAATGTTTGTCTCTTATATACTAGGCATTTTACACTTATTAAGTCCCAAATGATATTTTGACACAGGATAGATGTCTCAAGAGATAACAGAGTTATTTAATATGTTTTTCAGTGGAAACACTGAGCTTGATGCTATCAATAACCATCAAGTAAATTGTAAGAAGTTTGGTTCAATTCCCTCTTTAATTTGGAATCCATACTTTTATTTAGTTTAATTCTATTTAGGAAAGATTATAAAATATTTAAAGTTAGGCAGAATCACAATTCACTTAAATCATCTGCCTAAAAATGTCAAATTTTATATCAATTGATCTTGACATTATTGTTTGGTTGGAATGTTTTAAATAGAGAACTATGTTCCATGTGGACAACAAATCCTATAGCATTTTCACTATACTTGGGTTTATTTAATGTATTTGTAATTTTTTTAAAGCAATTGGGGTTAAGTAACTTGCTCAAGATTACATGGCTAGTCATTATGTGTGGGTGCTAATTTTCTGAAGCCGGATTTGATCTCAGGTCATCCCAACTCCGAGACCGCTGCTCTTACTGTGCCATCTAGCTGCCCCTTTAGGGCAATTGGGGTTAAGTAAATTGCCCAAGGTCACACGGCTAGGTTTTTTTGTTTGTGTGGGTTAAGTGTCTGAGGCCGGATCCGAACTCAGGTCCTTCTGACTCCAGGGCCAGCGCTCTATTCACTGCGCCACCTAGCCGCCCCTATGTATTTGTAATTAATGAATATACTGTGAGTGTGAAACTGGGTCTAAATTGTTGTGATAATAAACAAAAACATGACATATATTAGGTTGCTTTTGCATAGCTTGATGATTAATTAATGAGTTGATAATAAGTTGTAAATTTTTATTTTATTACACTCCCTCTACTGCTCTCCTGACATGGTCTAGCCTGCCTGCTGGCATAAGGGAGAAACTTCATTCCACTACATCCTGAGCCTGCCTTCCAGTGAGTTAGAAAGGTGCTATTCTGTTGAGCTCCCCCAAAACATTTCTCTTGCCTGAGACTTATCCCATACAGATTATACCCCCTTTCACTTTCCAGCTACACACTTGAACCCTTAGGGATGTTTATAACTTACTTGAATTCATTCCTTAAGGATTAACATATACCCACCCCCTTATGCTCTCCTCAGTTCAATAATTGCAAAACCTCCAGCTACTGTTCTTCAGACTGCATTTCCAACTACTCAATTATTTCCAAACTATTATTTCCAAATCTCAAATTATTTCCAAACTACTCTTATTCCTATTCTTTTCTATTCCTCCTACCCATAACAATCTTCTCTAACTTACCCACTATTTCTACTATGCTCTGTGAAATGCCTGGTCCATATGTACTGGTTACATTTCCACTCATATGCAATCCGATTCAATCTAACAAACATTAAGTGCCTACAATGTGTCAGGCACTATGCTAAGTGCTGGAGATTCATTAAAAGAAAGACAGTTCCTGCCCTCATGGAGCTTATAATCCTTTTTTTTTTTTTTAGCTTTTTTGGAGGGGCAATGGGGATTGTGTCTTGCTCAAGGTCACATGGCTAGTAAGTATTAAGTTTCTGAGGCCGTATTTGAACTCAGGTCCTCCTGACTCCAGGGCTGGTGCTCTGTTCACTGTGCCACCTAGCTGCCCCGTGGAGTTTATAATCTAATGGGGGGAAGGAAATGCATAAAAAGAAGGAAAGTGGGGAGAAGAGGGATGGGAAAACCAGGAGGTTCCTAGCATAGGGGCATCTTGTTCAGTGGAGCTGAGAGGTAAAGAAGCAAGTACAGATTGGAGTGACTCTGCCCTCTATCAAGTAAGACTTTGGGAGGAGTTTGATAGTCCATATTCCAGAGAGGAGACAAAGCTAAGGAAGATGGTATCTTTCAAGGCTTGAGTCAGAAGTGATTAGATTAAAGGTGATGAGTTAACCTGGGAGGGGCATCTTGTTTGCTGGAGTTGAAACCAGAGCAGCAGATGCAAAGTGGAGTGAACCCCCTGACTCCCTGTTTGAGGTTAGGAAGTTAGAATATTCTGTGATCTCCATTACCACTTCCATGGTCTCTCTCTAACTTCATTTGTTATTATCTTTTGCCAGATTGAAGTTCCCTCAATCCATATTTACCAACCAATTAAGATTCTGGTAGCTGTTATGTCACCTTCTAGGACATTCTCTCCTCTCTTCAGTCAGCTTATGCCTGGCTCACAGTTTGTTTTTTCACCTCTCAAACCCCCACCCTCATACTAAGGAACTTCAATACACATACACAAAGTCAGTATGAATATATGATTTTCTCTAGCTTCATTTAGAGCCTCATGAGTAGGAGAAGAGGGAACAGATGGTGACAGTAATCCAAGGATGAGGCTTATCAGGGAAGAGCAGCACCAGGAAAATGAAGCAAGAACTCAAGAGAATAGGACAGTATAGAGTTTAACTGGTTCATCAAGGAATCAAAATGAGGACAGTAGAGTGTAGCTGGTGCAGCATCATATGCTTCACCAACATTGTAACCTCCCAGTTCTTTAACTTGCTCATTCCCTATGACCAGTAGGTCCTTCATCCTGCCTCAGTTAAACATAGGTATGGTTATATTCTTTAACTTGCCATAACCCACAAATGTTACTTTTCCTATTATAATTTGTTTTCATTTGGCCTACCTCTACCTCCTTCTCTGCATTGCTACCCTTTGTTTCTTTGACTTCATCAAGAAGTCAATACTTCCACCTCTCAGATCATTTCCATTCTATAACAACTGTACCAGCTACACTCTCCTTTCTTCATCTTGACTCCTCGGTGAACCAGTTAAATTCAGAAGGAGATTACAAGGGTTTCTTTGCTAGCACTAGGGGAAGGACTATGTTGCTTTGCCCATACTAGGATTTGGGACACAATCCTGGTTGACAGTCCCAGGGCAAGGAGGAGCACTAGCAGACCAAAGCTTGCAGCACCAATGGAGGGGGGACTCTCCTCACAGTTCCAGGGCAGAAAAGTGTGCTTGTGGTCACTCACAGACAAGAGCACAGGCTAGAAAAATATAAACACCTCTCCTGAAATCATGCCTTAGAAGAACTGAACACTTATAGGTCTCTAGAATTATCTCCGAAAACAGTTGCATAAGAATGCAGAATTCACCCTCCACCCTGGAAGCAGAGCCCTACTTTAACAGAGTTAAAAAGAAATGGATTGGAAAAAATGAGCAAAGAAGAGCAAAAAGATTCTGACTGCAGAAAGTTACCATGGTGACAAGAAAGATCAAAAGACACACCCAGAAGAAGATAACAAAGTCAAAGCTCCTACCTCCAAGAAAAATATGAGTTTTCTCAGGCCATGGAAGGGCTCAAAAAGTATTTTAAAAATAATCTAAGATCATCTAAGAGAGGTAGAGGAAAAATTGGGAAGAGATATGAGAGTGCTGCAAGCAAATCATGGAAAAGCGTCAATAGCTGGGTAGAGGAGACAAAAAAAAATACTAAAGAAATTAACACCTTAAAAATCAAACTCAACCAAATGGTAAAAAACACATGCACATTCACACACACACACACACACACACACACACACAATTAGAATAATGCATTAAAAAGCATAATTGGCCAAATGGAAAAAAGATATACAAAAATTCACTAAAGAAAAATAAAACTCCTTAAAAAGTAGCATTGCCCAAATGGAAGAGGAGGTCCGAAGTTCATTGAAGAAAATAATTCCTTGAAAATTAGAATGGAAAAAATAGAAACTAATGACTTTATGAGAAATCATGAAACAAACAAAATCCAGAGAAGGAAAAAATAGGTTACAAGGTGAAATACCTCACTGGAAAAACGACTGACTAGGATATATTCAGGAGAGATAATTTAAAATGATTAAACTACCAGAAAACCATGATAAAAAAGTACTTAGACATCATCATTCAAGAAATAATCAATGAAAACTGCCCTGATATTCTGGAATCAAAGGGCAAAATAAGAAATCGAAAGATCTGCCAATCACTTCCTGAAGGAGATCCCAAAGTGAAAATTTCCAGGAATATTTTAGCCAAATTTCAGAGCTCCCAGATATTTCAAGCAGCCAGAAAGAAACAATTCAAGTATCATGGAGCCAAAGTTGGGATAACAAAAGATTTAGCAGCTTCTACATTAAAGCATTGTAGGGTTTGGAATATGATATTCTAGAAGGCAAAGGAGCTAAGATTACAACCAAGAGTCAGATACCAAGAAAAGCTAAGTATAATCCTTCAGGGTGAAAAATGAATATTCAGTGAAATGGAGGACTTTCAAGCATTCTTGATGAAAAGACCAGAGCTGAATAGAAAAAAAACTGACTTTCAAATACAATTGAAGATAAGCATAAAAAGATAAACAGAAAGAACACCCTTTAATCTCCGTACTTATCCCCCAATAGTTCATGCTATTGCAATGGATGACACAGATATTGATGGTTTTGGATTTTGTTTTTTTACAATTTCTGTTAAATATCACGGGAAACTATAATGATAATTATAGTACATAACATAATTTTCAAATTTGCTTTATTTTGTTTTCATTGGTCTGCTGTTTTAACTTAAAAAGTCAGACTCAAATAGACTTGTTAGAATGTCATTATATCTCCTTTTAAAAATCATTTGAGATATTAGTGATTTATTTATTACCTATTTCATTTTTAGAAACAATTTCTGTAGTTTGAGTATACTCAGTTCTCCATGCACATTAAGTCAGAAATACTTGCTTAAGAGAATACACCTTTTTCCATTTTCATTCATATTTTTGATTTTGAAAGAGAAAAAATGGGGAGCCAAGATGGCGGAGTAGAAACAGCTCATCCAAGCCACTCTGCCCCAAGATTCCCCCCAAACTATGTAAAAGGGGACTCTGAAAAACTTCTGGAGCCCCAGCACCAAGAGAACAACACAGAGAAGCTAACCTCCATCTGAGGACAGCCCAGCAGCCCTGCAGGAAGAACCAGTGCAGTGGTCTGGGAGCTGGCAGCGTGCAGAGCTCGGGGAGGGGAGCCGAGCCCAGGTCCACGTGAGCCGAGGTTTTAGCCCCAGGGGGGCAGGGCCAGCAGCCGGTTGGAGGAACCCCAGAACACCAGCAGCTGCGGCAACTCCAGAATTATCAACATAGACATGCCTAGGACAAAGTAAGAGGCTAGTGCCCTATGGACTTTGGGACAGGTATTTGGGGAATGCGTCGGCTTCCTCCCCTGGGGGCTAGAAGCCACTGAGGAGACAAGCCATTTTGTACTTTTCAGAGGGAGCTCCAGATCCTGGCCTGCGAACTGTAGGGAGATCCAGCAATCAGTCATGGGGGGTAATCGTCTTGCTTTAACCTCCCTGGATCTGGATTGTGATCTGGGGCAGAGGTCGTGGGTGGGTTTACAGCTTGCCAGAAACAGAAGCTGGCCCCCTCACACATTTGGGGTGAAAGTTCCTGTCTGGCACCAGGCCATACGGTGGCAACAAGCCCAAAAGTCAAGTAATTAAGCCAAGGCAAAGGAAAAAGAAAAATGCAACCCTAGACTCCTATTTTGGGGGCATAGAGCAGGAAAAGGACTGTGAGGTCATAATTCCTGCTCCAAAAGCCCCAGGGGAAAACATGAGCGGGTTGCAGGCCATAGAGGACGTTAAGAAGGACTTTAAAGATCAAATAAGAGAAGTGGAGGAAAAATTGGAAAGAGAAATGAGAAGGATGCAGGAAAAGTATGAAATGAGGGTCAACACCCTGATTGAGGTAAACAACACCTTAAAAAATAGACTAACTCAAATGGCAAAGGAGGCCCAAAAGGGCAATGAGGAGAAGAATGCCTTAAAAAGTTGAATTTGCCAGATGGAAAAAGAATCTCAAAAGCTCACTGAGGAGATTCATTCCTTCATAGTTAGACTGGAGCAAATGGAAGCTAATGACTTTATGAGAAATCAAGATGCTCTTAAGCAGATCCAAACAAATGAAAGAGTAGAAGGCAATGTGAAATATCTCATGGGAAAAACCACTGACCTGGGAAATAGATCCAGGAGAGACAATTTAAAAATTATTGGGCTACCTGAAAGCCATGATCAAAGAAAGAACCTAGAAATCACCCTTCAAGAAATTTTCAAGGAAAATTGCCCTGATGTTTTAGATCCAGAGGGTACAATAGAGCTTGAAAGATCCTCCTGAAAAAGATCCTCCTTGAAAAATCACCTCCTGAAAAAGATCCCAAAAAGAAAACTCCCAGAAATATTATAGCCAGGTTCCAGAATCCCCAGATCAAGGAGAAAATACTACAAGGAGCCAGGAAGAAACAATTTCAATATTGTGGAAGCACACAAAAATAGCCCAGGACCTGGCAGCTTCTACACTGAGGGATCAAAGGGCATGGAATATGATATTCCAGAGGGCAAAAGAGTTGGGAATGAACCCAAGGGTTACCTACCCAGCAAAACTGAGTATTTTGTTTCAGGGGAAAATATGGTCATTCAGTGGAATAGAGGACTTTCAAGCATTCTTGAGGAAAAAACCAGAATTGAATAGAAAATTTGACATCCAGACACAAGAAGCAAGAGATGCCTGAGAAGGTAATCAGGGAAAAGAAATCAAAAGGAACTTATCAAAGTTGAACTATTTACATTCCTATATGGAAAAGCAATAACTGTGACTGATGATATCTTTCTCACTATGAAAATAATGGAAGAAGGGTGTGTGGTCATATGAATACATATGTGAATGTGTGTGTATATGGTTACAGTTATATATGGATAGAGGGCATAGGTTGAATTTGTTGGGAAGGGAGAATACTCAAGGGATGAAATTATGAAGTGAGAGAGGAAAGTGGCAAGAGGAGATGGGGAGAGACAAGGTAGGGTAAACTATCTCATGTAGAAGAAGCAAGGGGCAGTGGTTGCAAGGGAGGGAGAGAATAGGAAGGCAAAAAGGCAAATCCACATTCTCATTGAATTTGGTTCAGGGAGAGACTGACATACATACTAATTGGGATATCTCAACCTACAGCAGAATAGGGGGAAGAGGGATGAGAGGAAGGATGATGGATGGGAGGGCATCCTTGGGGGGAGGTGAGGTTGGAAGTACCCACTATAGAAGAGGGACAGGATCATGTAGGGAATGGACCAAATGGGGGTGGGATGAGTGTGAGGGAATTATAAGCAGCCTTGTACAATATATCTACTATGATAATGTTTTGCATAGCTAGACATGTACAACATATACTGAATTACTTATCATCCCAGAGGGAATGGGTGAGAAGGGAGGAAGGAAATGGATCTGAAATTCGAGGTCTTAACATTAAATGTTTCAAATATATATAAATACTATTATTAATACTCTTTTGCTTGTAATTGGGAGATAAGATGTGCAGACATTGGCACACAAAGATTCACCTTCCTCTAATGGAAAAGTCGAAGGGGGTATGGGAGAAGGTATGGGAGAGAGCAGATTGGAGGAAGCGATATCTTGTGGAACTGCTATTCTGGGAAGGTGGGTAGGGGATAAACAGGGCGGGGAATGATTGTAACTCAAAATCTGGCAGAAATGAATGATGTAAAACAGAAGTTAATAAAGCATTTGTTTAAAAAAAAGAAAGAGAAAAAATGAGTAAAGGAATAATAGGAGTAAAGAAGGAGGCAAGTAGACAAAAGATGGAAGGAATTCAAACTTCACAAACACACATGTAATGACCATACAATGCCCTATGTCCTAGGATATGCTGTGCCCACTTCTTACCTATATCTTCTGAATACAATTCTAGAATCATGGGAGTAATATAAGGAAAGCTAAAGAAATTCAGAAAATAGCTACAGAAATTCAGATAAACTGTAGCAAACATTATCCAACTTTGAGTCACTACTTTCTCCATTGTTCATCTGCTTAAGGGAGTCTAAGACCCAGATGACCATATTAGCCCCTTGTGCCCCCATTATGCAGTCTTCCAGGTCTTAATGTATACATGGCCAGAGGTCCAGTTTTGTGCTTGTTCTAGCAAGCACAGATTCAATTTCTCTTTCATTGTATCCTACCATTAGTAAATAATCAATCACAGTTCAAATTAATATTTGAGTGGCATTATTTTCAAATTCCCTAAGCACTCAAGGCACCCTCGCTAGAAAATATGGTTCTCCCTCCATTTTCCCTCCATCTATTCTTTTTTTTGTTTTTTTTTGTTTTGTTTTGTTTTTTGTTGTTGGTTTTTTTTAATTAATTTATTAGTTTAGTTTCAGTTAACAAGATTCAATTCCATAGTTCCTTGATTTTCAAATTTCCTTTACTTCCCTCTCCCTTCCCCTCACGACAGCATATAGTACAGTATAGGGTCTGCAAATGCATCCATATTAGACATTATTCAAATTACAAAGGTGTATTGTACTAGGTGGGATGAAAGATGGTAAGGAAGAAATAAAACCAAACAATGAAAAGAATAAGATCATTTAGTTTGCTTCCATCAGGATTCAGGCTCAGTTCTTTCTAGTTATATCTCTGGATGGGACATTTCTCACTTTCTTGAGTCTTTCGGGATTAACTTATATCACTGCATTGCTGAAAAGAGTCCAGTCTGTCATAGTTGTTCATCACAGATATGGTATGTCTGTGATTGTATACAGATTTCTTCTGATTCTACTCTTCTCGCTCAGCATCAGTTTGTATAAGTCTCTCCAGGTAATTATGAAATCCGTCACTTCTTCGTTTCTTATAGCACAATAATATTCCATTACATTTATATACCACAACTTGTTTAGCCATTCCCCAATTGATGGACACCCCTTTAGTTTCCAATTCTTTGCAACCACAAAAAGGGCTGCTAAAAATATCCCTCCATCTATTCTTGTGGAGAAAATAGAGACATGTAGATTAAATGATGATGCAGTTAGAGGGACTAAGAACTGGTTGAATGATAAAACTCAAAGAATGGTCATTGGTGATTCAGTGTCAATGGGGCAGGAGGTCTCTGGTGGAATGCTCCAAAGATCTTTTTGTTAAAAATTTTCATCAATGCTTTGTATGAAGTCATGGAAATAGATGCAGAGGGTGTTGACATGTTTATTCTGTTTTTTTTTGTAAAATTATATGTTTTCCATAGTGCAATAGAAAAATATTTCATTCTATAAACACAGTGCATATGCAAAGGATTTCCTGTACAGATATTGTTACATGTAATTTATGAATATAGATATATCTTATAAATGATATAGATATAAATCATATAGCTATATAGTATAAATATATAGATATGTTACATATATAGGTCTATATACACACATTTATTAATACATATGCACACAAATGAGTATATTATATACTCTAATAAATGCTTGTGTACATTGATATATACATTGACTTTGGAAGGAAAGGTATGATTCAAAGAGGCTTACTACAAAGTTCAAAAGTAAAACAGTTAAGCAGGAATACTTTTCTGCATATGTGTGCATAGAACATGAAAACATACATAAGTATGTATATACATGTTATATACACACATACATATACATTTTATGTGTATGTTTTTTGATGGTATGGAAAGACTATGATTCATTGGAATCAGTATGTCTTAGTGAGGAAATCACCTATACTAATATAAATTTGCACCTAATTTGGAATTTTTAGTGTCAGAAAATTTCTTGTTAATACTGAAACATTAGATCACTTGCCCTTGATCCCATAGCCAGGGATCTTAAACGAGGTCTTCTTGTCCCCGAAGTCAACCCTTCATCCACTATTCCACACTTCTTTATATATGTTCATATGTACATTTAAACATTTAAGCAGCCAACAAAATTATGAACTTGTGTGTGTGTGTGTATGCAATACAAGCATTTCTATCTTTCTTTGAAATGAGAGATGACTATCAATCAGTATTACATTACTGATACTTAATGTTCTATAGTTGACTTTGCAACTCATGGCATATAAAAGTGCTCTGCAAATCGATTTTTATTTTTACACTACATTGTTATGATCTCATGATACTTCAAGTTGAAACAGTTCAGATTCATTTGACTTTCTTTGGCTGCTGAAGGCAGCTGCAGCCCACTCAAATACAAGATGTCAATGAAAAAGTATATTTTGAAGTACAGAATCATTTGAAAGAAAGCATGAGGCTGTAGGTACCACCCTTAAATGAGCCTCTATCTAAGCATTGTCTCTGCCGGTCTAAATATAGCTGTCATCTAGGTTATTTCTCTTTATATATACATATATATATATATATATTTTGTATATATATATATATATATATATATATATATATATATATATTATGCCTTGTTTGGGGGAATTCTAAATGGAGTCTAGAACTTTGGTCTCCAAGATGAAGCAGTCCTATTTAAATACATTAACCAATTTTAGTGCCTAAATACCCCAGATTTAGAAGTGGAAACCAATGATAGTATCTCCTCTACTTACTAATAATACATCATAAAGTCCAGAGAAGAGTTTGTGAAGTAGGGAACTGAAAAGTGAGACTTCATGAGCACTTTGCCCTTCAAATATAAAAGGCCAAAGACAGTCACAAGGTATGCCATTTGCCATTATTGAAGGGAGAAACAAATAAATATAAACTGTGTTTTAGGGACAAGCTTGTGAGAAGAAAAATTATTATTTACATTAAACTATTCTACACATTTGTTAAACTGGGAAAGGCTTCACTGTCCTTGGAATCATATGATTTGAGTTCAAAACCTATCTGAAGCTTAGGTCCTGTGTGAACTTGGGCAAATCATTTAATCCCCCAGCTCTCAATTTCCTTGCCTGTAAAAGGAAAATATTTATTTAAATGAGCTCTTAGCTCCTTTTCAGCTCTACTTCTATGATCCTATAAATCTCTGAATCTCTTTACATGTACCATTGTAAAAAAAAAACAAAACAAAACCCACAGCACAGTCTTTCACATATTTTAATATAAACACCAAATGAAAATTCTAGAAGGAAATGTTTAGTTTTCTAAAAGATATATGTTACCATGTTTGTTTTGTATTTTTAATTTTTTATACTCATTCCTGTTTTAATTACCAAAGTGATATTCAATTTCCTGAACTCAGAGATAAACTAAAATTCTGATTGCCTTTCAGAAGTGTCTCAGGGAAGTTTACCAACCCTCCATATTGGCCACCCACCAAACCCAGCAGTATCCTTCTCTCCCCCACCCCCCCATATGGAGCACATTTTCATAGTGAACTTGGAAAGCGTGTGGAATGTTCCATAATGAATTCCTTGTTTTTATTTGCACTGCTAATTGGATTTAGAGAGAAATATCTAAATCATAGTTTCACTCTTTCTGCTAAGTAGCATTTGAAAACAAAATGAAGAAACTTTTGTTCAGCCAGTATGAATTAGGCATAGAGCTCATCTATATGACTTTGTGGTATTCCATTTCACACACCCAGGAAAGGAATACCTGCCTTTTCTCTTCATTAGATTAATCTAATCTTAGTAATTTCTAAAGCAAAAAAAAATCTGTAACTTGAGGATGTTGGATTGAATGCTCTTTTAGATGCTTTTACCTCTAGCCTACTATGGTTCTGTTGTGTTTTAAAACAGAATTATTAAATTAGTTTTCAGGAAGGCCTTTGTCTTGGTTTGGTTGGGTCTGACTTCTTATATATCTTAGTGTAAGAATACCAAGGACTTTCTGGATAAGGATATTTGAAGATTCTATCAGATCAGACTGGAGAGAAACAAATGAAGGCAGTCATTAGAAATAGAGGGGGGAAAGGAACAAAATATAAAATTTCCTTTAGTAAAAATAATAATGATTTCCAAAATAAAGAAGAATTAATAAATCAAGAAAATTTAAGTATATATTCAAAATGTTTTCAGATATATATATATATAACTATTGCAAATTTGATACTTCATAACTATAAAATTACATATTGAGATATGTTAATAACATTTATCCTGCATCCATATGTTAACTATAGGTACATAATCACTACAAATAAAATTCATTATAATTATTGACTGTCTCTCATCCATTGTGACTCTTAATCTTTCTGCAGGTAATTGCCTTGAAGACAGGGACTATGTATTTTGTTTTGTTTTGTTTTGATTACTCTTTTTGTATCTCTAGCTCTATTCCTGGAGGACACTTAATAAATATTTGTTTGATTTTTTTTAATTGAACTGTAACTTTTTATTTTCTTCTTTGTAATTTACAGTTAGTTCTGAGATTTTCCTGGAAAAGTTATATGTAATCTATTTCTCTAAGTGTATTCAAAAGTATTACAATCCTCCATTTCTCAGACTCCAGTTATATTGACCTTTCTAGGGTATTCATTCTAACTTTAAAGCTGTTCAGGGAATAATTAGGAGCTATGGACAATGAAGCAGCACATAACGCATTGCTAATAATCATGTGGCTTCTTTTATTTCTTGAGCCACAAGATGTTAGACACACTGAATCTGACAGTTTCTAGTTTTTCTTTTTATTGTTAATTCATTCATTTGGTATTTGCTACTTTATTAATTTGTACATATATTTCTATTCATTTATTCATTTATGAATTCATTTACATATGTATATATTTGTTCATTTATCTTTATACATATAAATCCATTTAATTTATTTTAACTTGTGTATTCATTCATGGTTTTTATTTTGCTATCTATTTCTTTAAAGAACATCTTCTTCAGCCAAGGAATGACTTCCTGTTTTGTAGTTTCATAAATGTTATGGTATGGTATTTAAATCTAAGATTGGGGAAGTCCATTGCTTATTTCTTGTTCTGAAAGATTAGATCCAAGATATTAGGACTTTCTTTATCATTCTCATTTCAGTTGTGTTTCTGAAATTTGTGGGTTACTTGCTACTGTCGTATTCTCACCCATTGATGTTTTGTGCCTCTGTGTGTGTGTGTGTGTGTGTGTCCATGTGCATGTGCAAATAATTGTCTACCATAAAAGCTTATTTTCTGCTTTCATGATCTTTAAGTAGGGATTGCTTCTTTGTATCATTAGTGATAGGCTCAATGTCTGGCATAGAGAAGGCATTTAGCAAATTATTGTTAATTCGCGAAACTAACAGCAACAATAAAAACTCACATTTACAATGAACATTACAGTTTACAAAGTGCTTTATTTCTGAAATAAAATATGTGACTGTTATTCTTCGTTTATAGATAAGTTAACTGGGTTTCAGAGAGGTTAAGTACCTTGCCAATAGTCACTGAGTGCCCACCTAAAGTTTGAACCAGGTCTTTTGACTTCAAGTACAATGATTTTGCTTTTATAGCTCACAATACCATGCGTATGCTGACCTGGACTTGAAGTCATGAGTGCTACATGAGAAGGAATACTTATAAAGGAGTACCATCTTTAAGGGCTTTGGTTGAAGTGTCTCAGTTGCCATTTAAATTTGAAACTCTTCTCTTACTGTGAAATAAATTTAAAAAATGATAAATGTTTGTTTGGGTTTAGGAGTTTTGTAGGCATAAATTACATAATTTTCTCTGTGGAGCCAAGCAGAGTTTGGCAGGCTGGCGGGTTTATTTTTGTATCCATGAAAGCAAAGGCATTAGTCACCTCTGATTTTTGGTTGAAAATATGAATATAAAATCAATCATAAGGAGATGAGTAATGCTATACTTTGGAAGTGAGAAATGGAGTATTTTGACCAAATTGAGAACTCACCTAATGTGAATTATCAGTATAATTTCAACCTAGACAGATTTGAGGCCAAGCCATGTTCAGTACTGAGAAAAACTCAGTTTCTTGGACAAAAAAACTAAAAGTATAAGTAAATTTACATACAAATTGCTTAGAAGGAAGCAAAAGAATGGGCATTATTATCTTTTATTCAGTCAGGTTATATAATTGTGGGCTCACTCTAAAGTTTAGCCCTTGGTCCTCTAGCTAATCTTTCTTTCTGAAAGCTGATATCTTTTTTCCCAGGAGTAAACTATCATGCCCCTATATTTGCACTCCCATATTAATATTCCCATTCATTTTTCCTCCTTCTATTTATTGGACTTTTCCATTTAGGTGGATTATACTCTTGTCAGATAAGACAAATGAAATAAATTAGAATCAGATTCCTTCCCTTGTAGTGTCAATGCAATATTCACAGCACCAACAGTCACTATAAATATACCTGCATAGTGCTTGATCATAAAATATAACAGACTCTTCATATAGAAGACAGAAGTAAAACGTTGATTCAAACATCAGAAAACCAAATCCCAATACCAGGAAACTGAATCCATCATAGCAACATAGAAGTTAATGCACCACAACATAACAGAGAGTCACACCATTCTTTAGCCTTCCCACAAAACAACACAAGATCAATATTTACTCGCAAGCTTAACTGCCTCCCTTGGAAGCATCCTCTTCTCCCAACTGTGTCTAGTTTTTCTGACTCCTAGCTTCCTGCTTGCTCTGCTCCACCCTTTAGCAAACTCCTCACACCACAGGTTCCATGGGATTGCATTCAGGGCAGAGTACAGTTTTAAAAGAGGGAAGGTCTTCAAATTCCTTTAGACTTATTAAGAGACAGAGAAGATCTTCAAATTCCCATTACCATTATAGCCCTCAGATAAACATCTTACAAGTGGCTAGTGTCTGGAATGATGAGCCTGTTAGATTTTAATCCAAAAGTTATCTCTGACCTAACCCACCTTTTATTCTCTTCCATCTATTAAGTCACCAAGAATCTTAATTTCTGCCTTGGAAACATCTTTCCTTTCTATCCCCTTCTTTCATTTCCATCCTCTAGTAGAGACTGTATAGTTTCTCTACTAGATTGTGTTCTATTCCTTGTCATTCTATGCCATTGTATTCCATGTCATAAATGCTTATTATGTCCTCCCCTTGTGCTGGACTCTGGGGGTTAAAGGACAAATATGATATAGTCCTTACTAAAAAAATATAGATACTAATGGGGGTAGAAGAGAGACACAATCTTAAAGGGGTCCTCTAGAAGTATACCATTACATTATTTGCAAAGAGTGATAGTTTTCTTTCTTCAGTGGCTATCTTATTCCTATAATTTTCTCTTGTGTTACTACTATAGGTAGTATTTCTAATATAATATTAAATTATAGTGGTAATAATGAGTATCCTTGTTTTACCTCATTGGAAAAGCTTCAAGTTTATCCCCATCATATATAAAGGTTACATTTGGTTTTAGGTAGATGCTACTTATCATTATATGAAAGTCTCTATATATTCCTTTGCTCTCTAGTGTTTTCAATAGGAATACATATTGTAGGGGCAGCTAGGTGGTGCAGTGAATAGAGCTCTGGCCCTGGAGTCAGCCGGACTTGAGTTTAAATCTGGTCTCAGACACTTAACACTTACTAGCTGTGTGACCTTGGGCAAGTCACTTAACGTTAATAGCCCTGCAAAAAAAAAGAATGATATTATTAATTTTTGTTTTGTTTTGTTTTGTTCCCCCCAAGGGCTTTATCTACATCTATAGATAGAATCATATGGGTTTTTTTGGATTTTTTATTGATATGGTCAATTATGCTGATAGTTTTTTGACATTGAACCATACCTGCATTCTTTATATAAAACATTAACTGATTTAATCTTTGTGATATATTGTGATAGTGTCCTTTTTAGTATGTTATGTAGAAATTTAATATCAATATTCATTAAGGAAATGTCTGTAGTTTCTTTCTGCTTTTTATCTCCTTAGTTTAGGTATCAAAATTATATTGGCATCATAAAAGAAATTTGATGGGACCCCTTTACCCATTTTTTCAAACAGCTTTTATAGTATTGGGGCTAATTGTTCCTTAAATGTTTGGTAGAATTCACTTTTACAAAAAAAGGCAAGAAGGAAGATTGTACTGGGAAAAGAGAGAAAGGGGAGAAAGAATAGGACACATTCAGTTAGAAATGGAAATCTATCTTACCCTATAGGGAAGTAAAAAGGGATGAGAATAAGAGAGGAGGGGAGAGTGATAGAAGAGAGGGAGGATTGGGAGAGGCAATGATCAGAAGTAAAACATTTGTGAGGGGGTAGAGCATAAAGGAGGAAAGGGGGAAGAGAGAGAGAGAGAGAAGAATAAACAAGGGGAAAAAGAATGGAGGGGCAGAGACACACAGAGTAAAGGTAGGTAAGGGGACTGGAACAGAATCTATTGTTTTTCAGCTAAAGTAAAAAAGGCAAGGATAACAATCATACTCTCAGACAAAGCTAAAGCAGAAATAGACCTAATTAAAAGAGATAAAGGAAAGAAAATGCATCTTAATAAAAGGTACCATAGAAAATTAAGTAATATCAATATTAAGCTTATGTGCAACAAATGGTGTAACATCTAAAATTTTAAAGAAGTTAAATAAGTTACAGGATGAATCATTAGTTTCTACTTGGCCCATTCTAATTTTTAAGCAATTTTTAAAGAAAACTTCTGTATTCCTTTTCCATATGCCCAATTTTGCTTTTTTTGGGTTGTTTTCAAAGAAGTTGGAAACATCATATCTCTCAAATCTAGGATCCAGAAATGCTGGGTTTCTCTTCTCTCTTAATCTCTCCAATTCAAAATATCTCCTTACAAAGAATTGGAGCATTGAAAGATTAAGTCTATTGATGAGAAGAGAGTTTATGCAATTGGTTCTTTGGTTCAAGGTTTATATTCAGTTAAGCCCGATTCCTTTAGACAAAAGTTTTCTTTCCACTGTCTTGTATTTATGTCTTTACTGTGGTCAGGGAGGAATATTTTATTGTTTAGTTCACAAAGTAGAAATAGTGGACACCCTCTCATTCTAGTATAGTGATTCACATACCACCTTACATAGAGAATCCAGAATCAGAGCGCTAGTTTGATCATGTGTAAGCTGGGAGGCATGAAGATATTGGTGGCATGGAGAGGAGCTAGCCTGGTTCCACACTAGGTAAAATGAAGACTGATACAAAAGAAGAAAGTTGTTTAGTTGTTTTTCAGTCTTGTCCAACTTTTTATGACCACATTGGGGGTTTTCTTGGCACAGATAATGGTGATTTGCCACTTCCTTCTCCAGTTCATTTTACAAATAAGGAAGCTGATATAAACAGGGGTAAGTGACCTGCTCAGGGGCAGGAAGATGAGTCTTCCTGACTTTTGGCCCTGCACTCTCTCCACTGCACCATCTTGCTACCTGTAAGAAAAAGGACAGAATTCAAAGCAGTAATGATTTAAATATAAGAATAATGGCCAGAGTATAAGCAGCCTATTGAGAAGATGTCTGGTAAGATTGGTGGGAAGTTGGGGGGAGGTCTATGAAGATTTCAACCTTATCCTTTCTGTCAAGGAGGAGAAGATATTTGCTTTCCCTTTACAGGGCTTTAGTTTGCCACAATACTAAAGTCCCTTTCACCCTGATTCCCATGATCAATGGAGTGATGAGGAATAAGGATAGTGAGTTCTTACTCCCCAATCCCTGAACATTAGAAAACTCTGAGTACCTAGATTATTTCTCACAACTTTAGTTTGCTCTCCCTGACACTGAGCAAAATCCCCTGAACAAAGTAAGTACTACATAAATATTTGCAAATGGCTATAAAATTTGATGTGCTTCCTGTAAAATAAATAATCCTCCCTAAACGTATCTCCATATCAAAAATCAGCCAACTCAGGTTAAACAGAGACCCTTGTACCCCACTGTAGCTATGATATTAAAACTAATTTAGCTTTTCTCTTTGAAAAGCCTGTTTTCTCCCAGCTCTACCCTTACTCCTTGTTTCCTACTTAGCTTTACTCTTACTCAATTTCAGCCTTTCCCTAGGCGTCTCTAATCTCTATTCAGGTCTGGCCTATCCTTACATGGTGCTCTCAGGGACCCTCCACTATTCTTAACAAACTCCTCAACATTCTAGGCCTCTTCCTCTCATATTACTTCAATTTTTTTCTGCAGAACATACCACATCTCTTGTGACTCTTTCCAAGCCTGGCTGCTCCTATTCTCATGTTCTCTAGGCAGGAATGAGAGGCAAACTGGTTATTTCCCACTTTTGGATCTTCCCTCTGCACCCATCACTCAGAAGCCAGATTTTCCACTTTTAAGTTTACCCCATCCTGTTCAGAGAAGAATTCCTGTCATTTCAGAGCCCTCAAACATGTGCTTCCTGCTTGTGACATAATTTAATACCTTGCTCACACACTTTTTTTCTTCACTACAGACCTCACATCACCTCATACTAATTCCAACTCTATCAGTTGTATAGAACATTCATAATACAATGTTTGTGATTATTGTGAGTATGTCATCTTCAAATATGGATGACTAAAATGTAGAGGACAATTGTCCAGAGCAAGGAAGATCAATGAACAGATCCATCATTTTAGGTTTGGATTGAAGCAGGAAAACAATACTATGATAAATATAGTGAAATCTTAATTGAGTGTAGTTATAGTAATCAAGGTTTGCCAAAAAGAAAAGAGAAGAAAGTTCTCCTACCTCCCTTTCAGAAGGGATAGACTATGGACATGGAAGATTTTGTATAATGTCAGACTCAGTTGAAGTATTGATTAGTTTTACTGAACTGCATTTTTTGTCCCCTTTTTTGTTTTTGTTCCATTTTTTTTTAATTTACAAAGGATGACTGATCACAAAAAGGTTATATTTGGTGAGGTCAAAAACAAATGAGCTAGATGATTTTTATTTTTATTTCTTTTTCTTTTTTTTCTTTTTTTTTTCTTTTTTTTTGGTTTTTGGAGGGCAATTGGGGTTGAGTAACTTGCCCAAGGTTACAAGGCTAGGGTTTTCTGTTTGTGTGTGTTAAGTGTCTGAGGCCAGATCCAAACTCCGTTCCTTCTGACTCCAGGGCCAGGGCTCTACTCACTGCACCACCCAGCCACCCCCTAGATGATTTTTAATATTAAGGTTTTAATTATAATTTAGTACGAATTCTAACCATGTATTTATTTGAATTCAGCCCTATTACTTTTGGTTGTTGTTCTTCACCCCTAAAGAAGACCAAAATGACATCAATATATCAGGGTCAAGGTACAGTGTGCCCAACTATGACTGATCAGACCAATATTTTTTTTTTCATTTGCAATCATTTTGTTTTTATTTTCTCTCAATCCAGTATTCTTTTCACTATACCATACTGAATTTTTTTTATTATACACATGCTTTGTTAACTTCTGGTTTACATAATTCATTTCGACCAAAATTTGAGTTACAATTTTCTCCCATTTTTTCCCTACCTACCACCTCAGTCCCACTAGATATCCCCTCATCCAATCTGCTCTCTCTTATATCTTCTTCCATACCCCCTTCGACTTTGCTATTAGGGCAAGGTGAATCTCTGAGCCCCAATGCCTGGGCATCTTATGAAACATTTAATTTTAAAACTTCACTTTTCAGATCCATTCCCTTCCACTCTTGTCACCCACTCCCTCTGAGAAGATAAGCAATTCAGTATGTGTTGTACATGTATAGCTATGCAAAACATTACCATAGTAGATATATTGTAAAAGACTGCTTATATATCCCTCCCACCCATCTCATCTCACACCTGGTCCATTCCCTATTTTGATCCTGTCTCTCTTTGATAGTGGGTACTTCCAACCTGCCCTCCCCCCAGAATGCCCTCCCCTCCATCCTCCCTCCTCTCATCCCCCTTTCCCCTACTCTCTTGCAGGGTGAGATATCCCATTTAGTATGTATGTGATTCTCTCCTTGAGCCAACTTCAATGAGAATATAGTTTTGCCTTTTTGCCTTCCTGTTCTTCCCCTCCCCTGCAATCACTTCCCCTTGCTTCTTCTACATGATACAGGGACCTGGGCTCAGCTCACATAGCACTTGCTTGCGGCTCCCAGAGTGCTGCACTGGTCATTCCCTTCTGGGCTGCCAGGCTGTCCTCAACGGGAGGTTAGTTTCTCTGTATCTCTCTGTGGGGGCTGGAGCTCCAGAGGTTGGTCAGAGTCCATCTTTTACGTGGTTTGAAGTGGTGTGGGCTGGAGTGCCTTGGATGTGCTGTTTCTACTCCACCATCTTTGCTTGGCCCCCCAAGGAGCATACATTCTAATAAGGGAAACAACATGCAAACAACTCTATATAAACAAGTTATATACAGGTTAAGCTGGAGCTAATCACGGGGGGGGGGGGGAAGCAATGGCATTAAGGGGAAATGGAAAAATCATATAGAATAAGGGATTTCAGCTAGAAGTTGAATGAAGCCAGGTGATAGAGATGAGGAAGAGACATCAGTATGTTCAGAGACAGTAGATTGGGTGCCTTATGTGAGGGTCAGCAAGGAGAACAGTGTCACTGGATTGATTGTAGAGTATGTGGAAAGGAGTGAGGCATAGGAAGTTTGGAAAGGTACGAAGGGACCAGGTTATGAATGACTTCAAAATGAAACAAGAAAGTTTATATTTTATTTTAAAGCCCAGGTGTTCATTGAATGGGGGGGGGGGGGATGATATAGTCACACTTGTGCTTTAGAAAGATCAATTGTACAGAAGCTATGCAGAAAATAGATTGGATTGGGAGAGACAGAAGAAAGGGTAGCACATCAGCGAGCTTTTGCAATACTTAATGTATGAGGTATGAGGACTCATATAAGGATGGTGGCCATGTCAAAAAACAGAAGCAAGCTATATTTAGATGTTGCAACAGTAGAATTGACAGGACTTGGCAACAGATTGGATATGGGAGGGCAGGAGGTCATAAGATAAAGTAAAGAGCTGAGGTCAAAGATCTAGGTCTTGAGCCTGGAAGACTAGGAAGGTGAGGGTATGCTCGAGTAATGGGAAAGTTAAGAAGAGGGGAAAGGTTCTGGAGAAAGATAATGAATTAAGTTTTGAGCATGTTGAGTTTAAGATATTTATAAGGGTGGCAGAGGCCTCAGTGCCTCGGGAACTGGTGGGCACTGAGCCCCGGGCTGTGGGGGCCGGGGTGGGGAAGAGGCGAGGGGGCCCCGGAGGGAGAGCAGCCACTATGGGGCACGAAGGGCCATGGAAGAGGAGGAGGCATTGCTGCCCAAGCCCGAGCAGGGGAGCCACAGGAGGGGCCGTCCAGCCCAGCAGAGATCAGCTTGGCTATGTCTGACCACTTATATCAAAAGAAAGAAGGAGATGAGGATGAGCTCATGAGACAGACAGAGACCAAAACTGGCCTGTGGGGCCCAGAATGAACTCACCCAAGGGGAGTGTGACTTTCCTGAAGAGGAAGAGATGCAGGATTGTGGGGACTCTGAGGAAGGCTTGAACTGGGTGCTGGAAGATGGGATGAAGAACATAGTCCCTACAGAGAAGAAGGCCCAGTCTCCTCGTAAGGAGGACTGGGACAGTGATTGCTGATTGCTGATTGCTGATCAAGGGAATCCCTACAGTGCTGAAGACATCCACAGTGCCAGCATTCAAGAATTCTGTCTTTGGGCACCTTGGGCCCAACAAGGAGACATGATCTGTGACCCAAGCTGGCACCACCATGCCCCCTGACTCCCCACTATTCCAAAATGGTATTTCAGACAGGGCAGTTTGATGATGCTGAAGACTGAAACTTTGGGATGCTTTCCTGCCTTGTGGGCTGGACTGGGAGGGGGTCTCCTCTTGGCCTTCCCATCCATCGAATTCCCTCATTCCCGCTTGGGAGGTGGGACCTTACATTGGGGAACCGTGTTGGGATGGATCCTGGAAGCTGCTGCATTTTCACAGACTGTTGTATTTAAGAAGGAAAATAAATCCTTTCTCTCCTGTTTTCTTTTGGGCTTTGTTGGCACAATCTCACCTGGAACTAGGGTGGGCACTGTGGAATTAGAGGAGGGGGAGGATCCTGGTGGGGGATTTTTTTCTTAAATAAAAGTTGAAATATTAGAAAAAAACTATAGGATATACAGTTCCATGTCCTTTAGTTGGGTTGCAGATGTGAAAGCAAAGATGAGGAGAAAGTCACAATAAAAAAGGTAATAGCTTAGCTAGTAGAATCAGGGTAAAGATCAAGGTGGAAAGAGTAAGAAGGCTGACTTATGCTAAACCACCAAACTATGTGTAAATCCCATTGACTCAACCTATTGATAGGGATGAATAAATCCTTCTCTAAGTCTCTAGGAAGGCAAGTTCAAAATCAGACACATTAAGGATTTTTCTTTCCCTACATAATATCATCGCTGTCATCACTGTCATAATCTTTTGTTCTTCTTCTTCTTCTTCTTCTTCTTCTTCTTCTTCTTCTTCTTCTTCTTCTTCTTCTTCTTCTTCTTCTTCTTCTTCTTCTTCTTCTTCTTCTCTTCCTCCTCCTCCTCTTCTTTCTCCCATTCTCCTTCTTCTTCTCTCTCCTTCCAAGATTACCCTCAATTTAATATATATGTGTATGTGTACATGCACACACGCACACATATACATTGTGCTGTAGTATATATAGTTTAACATTTTTATTTTTCTTTCTATATAAGCATAAAACAGCTATGTACAAACAATACATATATATACATATATATATAAAATACACGTATATATGTATATGTTAATACAACTCTGTACAAGCAAGCTTATAGAGTTGTTTCCATGTTATCACCCCAGCACGTAGTACAGTGCCTGACACAAAGCGGGTGCTTAATAAATACTAGTTGATGGGATGACTGATTATACCAGAGAGAGGTAATACATTTTTAAAATATGTGTATGTAGTATGTGAAATCTAAGAACAAATGTTTAAGTCAGCTTTGGCAAAAGTGGAGGTTCTCATCCGGAAATTTCAGCATGAGTTCCCCTAAGTTTCCTTAGTACTTCTCAGTATTCCTCTTTAACCTTCAATAGTGAATTATTATAAAAGGGGATTATAAAAGCTCACATAGATTGATGAGTTATCATACTGTGTACTAATTTATGATAATAAAATACTAGGGAATATTCCTTCTACTCCTTTCTCTAATTGAAAATGATTTTTAAATGTTTCAGATTATTATATTAGAATAATGCAGTACTTAAATAAATTGTTCATGTGTGACAGAAGAAATTGATTTTTTATCTTTTAGGGCAGAAATCTCCAGAGCTAATTATTTAGAAGTTATTCTCAAAACTAGACTCTATTAGAAAAGGGTGATTTAATATACATATATAGAGAGAATATATATATGTATACATATATATGTGTGTGTGTGTGTGTACATTGTTATATTTTCAATGTGCAATCCTTTTGAGTTACCACTTGTGTAAACATGTCATCCATTTATTTGCTTCACATTTAAGATAGATGTGATTTGAAATTGTTCTTTTTCTTCCTTTCCAAGGTGTAGAAAGGCACAGAATATCAGAGATGGAATGTTCTTCAGAGTCTTTCTAATCTAACCTAACCTGTCCCTGAAGAAAAATCTCTATAATATATCCAATAAGCAGACTGTTCAGGGAAGGAAGGGTTGATTTTCAGAGTAGGGATAGATAATTACACAATCCTCTAAGCCCACAGAGATGATTACTACACTGTTTGTTCCTTATTATTTAGTAGCAAATGCTTTCTAAGTGGCTGATTATTTTAGGTCAGTCAGCATGCCAGGAAAATGAGAAGACAGTCCATGCACACATGTATCCTAGTAGAATTTACTGAAGCACATATGTGCAATTTCAGATTTTTACTCTGAGCTCTACCATTTAACATGAAACAAAGTCTAATCTCTGATTTCTGCAAAAGTACCTCAAATACTTAAAGAGATATACCATGTTCCCATATGTCTTGTTCTCTGGCCTAGGAATCCTTTTTACCTTCTACAGAACTTCATCTACTTCTTTCTGTTTGTGCTTTGGAGCCTTTGGTGGTCTGTATAGTCTATGAGATGCTTAATAGGATAATATTTTTTAATAATTAAAAGAATAGTAAAAATAAAGATGCAGTTTTCCTGATACAATTTCATGGACTTTCTGAAATCTATACACAGACACATTAGAAGTCCATGAACTCCAGTTTAATAATTCCTGATATGTGTCTTTTGACCCTTTACCATGCCTTCTTTGATTGGCATCCAGCTTATCAATGTTCTTCCTAAAGCATAGTGTCAAGAACTGAACACAATACTCCTAATGTGGTCTCTCCAAAAAAGAATACAAATACCAAAGATCCACTTTTTTTAGTATTATAGGGAACAATTAAAGTGGTAGTTAAACGACATTGCAATTTTTTTTTGGCTTACTGCTTTTCACAAAGCCCCTTCAACTTAAAGCCTTAAATCCTAAAAACTGAGTAACCCACCCTGGAAGCCATTTCCTGCTCTGATCCTAGTCATTATCTAAACCTTGCACCCATTCTTAACATTGACACCTCTTGAATGGATGTGTCCATGATTATGGACACTTCACTGCATCTCCAAAAATGCAATATCTATGCAAACACTACCAGAATTTAGTAAAACTGTGTTGCACCTATATGTGTTGAATCTTTAGCGCCTCTTATGTAACTGCCTCCCAAAAAACAAATGCAAGTATCCTCTATTTTCAAAAGGAAGAAATACCCTGTGTTTATATTGCACCTGATGCTTTACAAAGGGCTCTTCCATAACAACAGTTCCTTAAGAATATTTCACAGACATGGCTTAATTTAATACTCCAGATAGTCTACCATTAAAAAAATAATTCATATATTATACAGATATGAACCATGGTGCAATAGCCTAAGCTCTTGGGTTTATATAGTTTGAGTCTGGTCTTGTAAGTTACTCCATAAATGTTACTCTCTCTTTGCCTCATGTTGACACCATCCAGAGTTCTTTCTGGGAAATTAAGGAATACAGATGGAATATAGCTTATGTTTAGCTCTATTCAGGTGTAGACAAAAATAAATTTCCAGATTTCATATAAACACTCAAGCTGACCCATGCATGGCTGGTATAGAACAGCCTTTATTTCATCCCACATAAAAATGAAAAAAAATGCATTTAGAACTCATCATACTCCATCCAGTCAATATGTTTTCCTTCCTCTTAGATGAAAACTCCTATGAGTTGTGTTCCCTTCAGAAGGGAAAAGTATTTTAGAACAATAAATGAACAAACCTGCTGACCTTTTGATTAGGGTTTAAAAGACCTTACAATCTGTTGTTCCACTGGCTCCTAATGTCCTCAAGGCCTTACCATCGGTCCTGTAAGTAAATTTGGCAGACCCTACCAAAACTGTCACCTCACCTTCAGTCATAAAATAAAGACCCCTGGGGCCTGCCACCTTCACTGCCTCTATACCTTCAGAAATTTCCAGCCTTTATCAGCCCAACAATTAGTCTTTCTTTTATGTGTTGTCTCCCTCAATAAAGCAAGAACTATCTTGCTTTTATCTATTTGTATACTCCAGGATTGGTACAGTGTTTGGAACCTAATAAGATCTTAATATTTTTGGTCATCCATTAATTTATTCACCAAGGGCATGTTCATCCACTCCATAGGAAAATATAATCAAAGCCCGACACAAAGGTTCACTAAACTGTACCTCATCGAGTTGAACAGGGAAGTCCTGTGTTTAACCAAGAACCAGAGAAAGTAAGCATGTTGGAGAATATTTGGATGAAACTCAAAGAGGAAGAAACATAATTGATTTTATCATTAGAGTTTACTTCAGACTACTTCAACAGAAGAGGATGAACATTTGGGCAAGAGATCACAAAACTAGTACAGAGGTATAACAAACATAGCATATGATAAATTATACAGAAATATGCTGGATCTTTCAGACAAAATCAGAGAAACTGAAAACTTCTCAACTTGCCTTTGTGATAATTTCATCCTCCAAATGTGGAGGAAGCCAAAAGAGTGGCTGTATCTGATCTTCATTAATATTTCATGCTATCTTAGACCATAGGCCTTACCAACTTTCCCCTTCCTTAGAAAACAGCTCTTCTTTGAAGGGAACTGGAAATCCATGAAGTTAAGTGAGGAGAGTTAATAACTAGGTATTACATGAAGAATCCCAAAGAAATTTAAGCTATACAAAAGCCACTAAAGCATTCAACAAAGATATAATGTCTTAAGCAACTACTCTGGGCCAGGTACTGTTAGGACTATAGATACAAAGATGAACAAAAAAAATGGAAAAAAAATAACCCATGCTCACAGACAATAAAAATTACGTGGTAGAGACAGGTTTGGGAGAAATTTGATTTTAGTTCAGGCTATTAATCATTTGATTGTTAGTAACTATGTTAATGGCACCAAACAAATGGAGATTAAGAGAGGGACAGTTCATAAAACCTAAAACCATATAGTGACTTTTAGCCTCCCACATCCTGAGGTTAAGTTACCAGAGTATTTAATCATTTTTCTTTATTCTAAGCATGGTTGTATTTAATTATAGCAATTTGTTTAACAATCTCTTCCCTGCCAGCACTCTGACTGTCCCTTACTATTACTGTGCTATGCAGCTTTTTTCATATCTATTCTCTCTTTAAAAAAAATCACCTTAATATTTTCAGTTGGGCTTAGTTGTGGGAAAAATTATCCTTCTTGAAAGCAAGCAATAAAACCAAAATATGACAGCATGCCAGATATAAGATTTTAATCATGCTAGAGAGAAGTATCATAGGAAAGAAAACTCCAAATGTAAATTGCTTGATTGCTGGTGATGGAGGTTTCCTTGCTTTTCTAATTTTGCTAAATTGTAGCTATCTTTGGTCCAGAATTAAACTTAACTAATTAAAATTAAAATGCTTTCTATGGTCCATAAAGTCGTGAGCACACATGCTTCTTCTCTAATGACACACAACTGTTATTTTTTATGTTTTTCTTTCTTAGAATTATGATAATCACAATTAATTCACCTTGGGACCCAAAGGCATATCTGTCATTTTCATTGACATACATAAATAAGCAGTTATTTTGGCCAATGAAACACATTACAAGCAATCAGACTTGAATACCACCTTATTGGGGAAGTCTGATTTCCAAAGATGGATATGGCATCTCATTTTCTGGAGTTCTGCTGAACCATGCTGGGCAGAGCATTCAATCAATCACCAAGTGTTTTATGTTTATTAAGTGCCCTTTATTCTGTGTCTGAGACCTGTGGGAGGCCAGGAAGGAGCAGACAACAATCCTTGGAGGGCCTTGTCCTCAAAGAATTTATAGTCTTCTTGGGAAGGCAAAACTAACAAACCTGAGATAATTAAAAGACAGTATGACAAAATCACTAATCAAGGGCTAGACAGGGGGTCTCCATGGAAAATGCTTTGCCTCTGGTTCCCAGTGGACTTTAACTATAACAAATCTCAGCTGTCAGACTGGTTGGTACATACAGAGAGTTAATATTATTATTTAAAAGGACCATTTAAATATAGGTGGATTACAAAGTATATTTATTTTACTAAATGTTTACATTAAAACATACATTACATATGCCAGCTGCAATTATCTCTAGTTTCATAGATCCTTTTTTCTATTTAAATAATGTATTTGAGGTGAAAATGAATTTATCTGTCAATGGTCCTGGACAGGAGAGGGTACAGGGATCAAGATACCTGGGGACGTCCTCTTGGCTCTGTACCTAACTATCTATCTCGTGTTAGTTAAGTACTTAACACTTCTGAATCTGTTTCATTATCTGAAAAAAGGAAATACCACAGAGGATTGTTATGAGCATGTTTACATCAGTAAATTCAAGGATCTATGATTTTTTTTTTTTTTTGCTTTTTGGATGGCAATTGTCCAATGACTTGTCCAAGGTCACACGGCTAGTTTTTTTGTGTACAGTGTCTGAGGCCAGATTTGAACTCAGGTCCTCTTGACTCCAGGGTCATGCTGTACTCACTGTGTCACCTAGCTGCCCCAAGGATCTATGATTTTGTCAGTGTAGTTCCCTTCACAGATATAAATTGCAACCACTTTTTAGTTTCATAAATAAACTTGGAGAGTTGCAGTGGCCAAAAAAGTTTGATAAACCTCTACTTGGTGGTTCATTGATAACAGAAAAAAAATATCTAAGGCTGTATATAGGATCTTCCTAGCTTGTAGGTCATGATAGAGCTTGCTCTCTACTGGTAAAGCCTATGAGAGACCAAAAGCATGTCCACTCCACTCTGAGGCATTTGAGTAGGACGTCAGGTATGAAAAGTTAAATGAGTTAAAACATATATGTGAACCATCCTTATAAACAAGGAAATTCTACATAAACACAACATATTATAGCTGTTTTGACTCTGAGGTAGCCTTTGGGAAAGATCATTGAAAATTCAGGGTACTTTTCTGAGATTATCTTTTCATTAGGAAGATACAACTTAAATTGACACATAAAGAAAAAAATGCTCTAATATAACATAATAAGCAATGATGGCCTTGAAGACATATAAAAGGGGTCTAGTTGGGTGATGTTAATTTATTTTAGTTTCAGTTTCTTCACCTATAAAATATAACTGATGGGGCAGCTAGGTGGCGCAGTGAGTAAGAGTGCTGGCCTCGGAGTTGGGATGACCCGGGATCGAAACCGGCCTCAGAAAATGAGCATCCACACATAAATAATGACTAGCCATGTAACCTTGAGCAAGTTACTTAACCCCAATTGCTTAAATATATATATATATATATATATATATATATATATAACTGATAATATTTGCTCTATCTGCCTTAGAGGGTCCTTGTAAAGAATGTGTTTTTTGAACCTTAATAGTACTATGTAAATGAGCTATTGTTTCTGTTAAATGGAAAAGAATAATTTTAGGGAGCTGGAGATGTCACTGGAGATCCCTTGGGCTATTTATTTCTTTTTGCAAAGCAAGCAAGCAAGAAATAGGTATTTCTTTATATTCATAGGGATAGGCACACTACCTGTCACTAGGAATACAAATTCCAAAGTGAAAGATTCCCTGACCTCAAGAAACTTACATTCTGTCAGAAGTAAGGCAATATGTACATATACAGGCCTACACAAAACAAATATGAAGGAAACTATATCTTTTGAGGGGAGAGACTAAGGTATTGGTAGCTAGAGGGGATATTAGTAAAGGCTTCAAGAAGGTACTTGGGCTCATGTTAATTCTGTTATTAATGCTTGCCTTTTAGGGATTTTACTAATTGTCAGAATCTCTACTCATGAACAGAAAGAGGAAGGATGAGGAGGCAGGGTTCTACTCAATCAAAAGAATTAAGCAAAATTATCTCTGGAAAAAAATACAGATTGGTGGTGTTGTTCATCCTTAGTTCTTGAAGAGGACCAATAATATTAGGAATGAGATGTCTTGATTTGTAAGTGAATTGTATTTAAGTGAGGCAGGGCTGTGCAAAGTCATCAGCCTCACTCTCTCCTCGAAGGTCATCTGAGTTCACTGCAAAGAAATAGATCAGGATGCAGTAGGAGACCTTGGCCTTTTTAAGCTCAAGTTTTTCCCAGGTCTCAGTTTGTCTGAAACAACATTGTTTCAGTAACTAAAGGCTAGGTAAGAATTGAGGCAAAAGATGGCCTAGCTTGACTTACCAAAATAATTATTCTAGGATGAGCAAGACATTCACAGTTTCTGACCAGAACAGAAACAATTGTTTTTTGCATTCATTCTGAGCCATCAAAACTCAAACAACTAACAAGTGAGTTTTGGCCTGGGATCTATTATTGGCTAATCAGTGAGAGCCAGAGCAATTTGGGATTAAAGGCATAGTCAAGTAGTTCCATTTAAATCACGGTGGGTTTCATCAAAGCCTGATTTTTCAGAGGTATATTTCAAAAAAAATCATAAATGAAAACTATGACAAGGTAATTTGGGAAGCCTCATTTTAACCAATGATTTCAATCCCTTCCTCCATCAAACATTTACAAGATTTTAACAAGTACCTCATATAAACTTAAGTACTCTATGGATACTCACAATACACTACCCAGTGTACAAGATACTTAACTGTGTAAGAGGTACTTGTTCAAATCTTATAAACATTTGGTAGGGGAAGAAATTGAAACTAATGGTTAAAATGAGCTCTCCAAATCATCTGTGACTTTCTTCAAAGATCATATAGCTGGAAGTATTTTAAGTTTCTCAGATTAAAGATGTTACAACATATTTGCTCAGAAAAAAAATGTGTCATTCTCTTATTATCTAGGCTTGCTCTGTCACCATGGGATAAAGCTTAGCCAAAGCTATGTGTAATTTAGAGGAAGCACTTTTGTTTACAAGAGGCAGAAGGGTGGATGGGTGTTGGTGCACTAACCATTGCTCAGAAACCTCAGTGTGACCCTTCCTACTTCCATTACCACGTTTCCAATACTAGTTCATGAATATTGGACAGACAATTCCAAGGTCATGAATATGAGAATATGTTGCCCTTGTTTAAAATTTGCTTTACTTCATTTTCTAGCAGATTTGACTTATTCTAAAGCCAAACCAGTTTCTTTTTTATTTTTATCCATGTAAACAATAATCTGTTTAGATTTTAAACTATCAATTACAAATAGACATAGTATACATATATACATACACATATGTACATATATGCATACACATATGTACACATGCACCTATATGTATATAACATACTAAATTTATAACTAGAAGGGACCTTATAGGTTTTTATATACATATATAAATCATAGGTTTATAGCAAAAAGGGACATTTTACATATGAAGGAACTGAGGCAAAGTGACTAAAAAGGCATGCCCATGGTCATATATCTAGTAAATATCTGAAGAGGGATTTGAATTTAGGTCTTCCTGATTCTAAGTCCAGTGTTCTATCCATTTTGGCATACTAAGAACTGCTCTCCATAAATTCTAACAAAGAATTACATTTTAAAAAAATATTTAAGAAAAGTGGTCTTTATGATAATTCATGTTCCAATGCATTAAACTACTTAGTGAACAAGTTTCCTCCTACCTATACAAATCAGCAAATGTAAAATTTATATTCTTAGAAAATTTCATGGAGTTGTACAAGCTCACAGAACCATCATGATCCCAAGCTGCGACTTGATTGTGAGTTCAAGGTGACCTTAGTCACCAAGGACGGATAAGAAAGGTCAAGGCCAAACCTTTTATTTAATTTAATTGCCCAGTTGTTTCAATCATACCCAATTTTTTGTGACCCCATTTGGGGTTTTTCTTGGCAGAGATACTACAGTTTGCCATTTCCTCCTGCAGCTCATTTTACAGATGTGGAAACTCAAGCAAAGACCATTTAGTGATTTGCCCATGGGCACACAACTAGTAAGAGTCTGAGGTCAGATTTGAACTCAGGGAAATGAGTTTTCCTAACTCCAGGCCTGGCACTCTATCCACTGCACCATCTGCTGCCCTAAAATTAGTCCTAGGGAGGGTAGATAATTTTTACAATATCACATACCCCTTGTAGTATGATTGCCAGGATTGAAACGTACATCTAATGGCAAATCCAATGTTCTTAGTTTGTATTGTTTTCTCCCACCACAGATTTGTTCTTTTTCTCCCCCTTATTTTACTTCAGCTTGTACAAGTATTTCCTTTTTTAAAGATTTTTCCTTCTATCATTCTTTATGTGTAATAATATTCCATTACATTCCTATAACACTATTTAGCTGTACATAATCATTGGACATATAATGGATGCATACTTATTACAAAATGTACAATGTCTTATTATATAAAGTGTCTGTTTTTTTCATTGACCTCCTTTGGGTATAAACAGAATAATGTAATCAGTAGGTGCTTAATAGATTCTTGTGCCCCCCATTTTCTTGCTGACTAATTGAAAGGAAATAAACAGTCATTTTTGTTATATAAATTCTAAATATGTGCCAGAAACTTTGGATCGATTAACAGTTCCACAATCCATCTGTCATTTTATTGAGAATCTTTCTTTTCATAGGATCCTCCATCTTCAGTGTTGGCTTTTTCCTATCATTTACTATTTCTGTCCACTTTTTGAATATGAGGTAATATCTCAGTTGTTTAAATTTGTATTTCTCTGCTTGTTAATTAATTTAAACACTTTTCCAAATCAATGCTGATAGTCAACATTTCTTCCTAAGAAAACTATCCATATACCTTGACTACTTTCCTATTTAAAAAAAGCTCTTAATTTTATACAGTTGATCATATTCCCTATAGATGTAGTATATTAGAGTTTATTAAATATGTTTGAAGTAAATATTCTTTCCCAAGCTATTTTTTTTTGTTATTCTGGCCTTTTTGTGCAAAAGATTTTTTTCTTAAATCTATGTAGCCAGAAATTCTTCTTAAATAAAAAGTCCCTTCTTCAGAAGTTGTTACTCTTGGATTTATGTTCACATAAGTTTCTCAACTTTACTCATCCAATATCTTCCAATGGTTTAATTTTCCATCTTAAATTGGTAACAGATGGTTTTGATTACTATTGCCTTAGATCTAGTATACAAGCCAGACTTCATTCCTACTTCCAAAAAGATTTCATTTGATTTCTTGACCTTTTGTTTCTCCATACAAATTAGTCATTAGTTTTATTTTAAAATAATAGGCAAAGCAATGGATAAAGAGCAAGATGTGGTGTACAGAAAATTAGTTCCAATCTTATCTTGGATGCTTCCTAGCTGTGTGAGCATAGGCAAGTCATTTCATTTCCATCTGCCTTGGTTTCCTCCAGTGTAAAAGGGTAAAAATAGCAACATCTATCTCCAAGATTATTTTAAGGATTAAGTGAGATAATATTTGTAAAGTATTTAGCGTATCGTCGAGCACTGACACATAGGAAGTACTTCATAATTATTTACATCCATCTTGCTTTCCTTCATTATATTTATTTATAAAGTATTCCACTGGTAATTTGATTGGCTTAGCCCTAAATCACAGAATTTAAGAGTTGAGAGGGACTTCAACAGCCATCCAGACCAACCTATACACAAAACAAATGTTCTATAGCATTACTTATAAATGGTTTTCCAACATCTTCTGCTTAAAGACATCCAAAGTTGAACTTACCACCACTTGAGATAGTTTCACTTTCCCATAACTCCAATTGTTAAGAAGTTTTGTTTTGGGAGCAGCTAGGTGGTGCAGTGAATCGAGCAATGTCCCTGGAATCAGGAGGATATGAATTCAAATCTGGTCTCAGACACTTGACACACTTATTAGCTGTGTGACCTTGAGCAAGTCACTTAACCCCAATTGCCCTCCAAAAAGAAAGAAAAAAATGTTTTGTTTTTTTCCCCAACAAAGGGACAGGGTCAAAGTAGAGAATAGAAGAAGTGGGAGGGTGGGATAGGATGGAGGGAAATGTAGTCAGTCTCACAATATATCCACTATGGAAATGTTTTGCATAGTTACACATGTACAACCAATATAGAATTGCTTATCTTCTCAGTAAATTTGGGTGACAAGGGAGGAAGGGAATGAATCTGGAATTCAAAGTTTTAAAATCAAATGTTATATACATATATATATATACTGTTATTATTAATATTATTTTACATGTAACTGGGAAATAAGATATACAGGCACTGGGGCATAGACACTGTGCCCTACTGGAAAACCAGAGAGGGGAGGGGGAAGATATGGGAGAGAGTAGATTGAAGGAGGGGATATCCATTGGGATCACTATTTTGGGGTGGTGGGGAAAAACAGGGAGAAAATTTGTACCTCAAAATCTTGCAGAAATTAATGATGCAAACTAGAAGTTAATAAAGTATTTGATAAAGTAAAAAAAGTCATCTAACAACAATACCAACAACAACTATTTATATTCATATAGTGATTTTATTTTATCCTCATGAAAATCCTGTGATGTAGCTGCTATGGCATCATTATCCCCATTTCAAGATATGGAATTAATGCTCAGACAGGGTCTAGGGGTTTGCCAGAGATTATACCATGAGTAAACTCCAAGTGCCTTTAAAATTTAAAGCCAGATCATCCTGGCTCCAAATAAAATGTCATCTTCACTTCCCTAAACTATAACTTGGGAAATATGAAGACAGGGGTTGAGGTCTGCCTCAGGGGAGTAAGTATACATAACAATGAAATGATGGATCTTTCAAAAGTAAAATAAGTAATCCCAACTAAGTTTTAAAATCCACTAGGCAACTCAGTCTGTTCATAAGAGGAGAAAATTGCTCATGAGCCTAATTTTCAATCACTTATATGGTCTATCAGGATAGTTATCTATTTTACTTGAAGGACCTATGCCCCAGAAAGCTTTGATGGGCTTGAAATAATTAATGTTCCCTTAGGAATTGAGCAATTAACTTTCTCCTCTCTGCCAGGATGGAACTTATGATGCCCAAAGAGAAACCTTCCGGTGTCTTTAACCTTTTTCTGAAACATATATGTATATATACATGTATATTTATATACTTTGACAACATTGGTTTTCCTCCCTTTGAAGACAAGCCCCCTGGAAAGGTCACACAACTGATAAATTGAGAGACTAATCAATCTTTTCCTGTTATCATTCATTTGGAATCATTTTTCCCTCTCTTTATTTCAGTTTCCCAGAGATCTCTCAACTGTTAATTGGTACCTCCATGGTAAGCTTTGCCCAATTTTCCTGTTTGTCTGAAGTAGGTGGTAATAAGGGTGAACTGCTACTACTAAAAAAAACCCTCATTTACTGGTGCTTATTGCAGTATTGCTAAAAACTCATTGAAAAGTTCTGAAAGAGTTCTTGTGCTTTCTCCCTTCAGATATATGAGCTGAAATCAGGGAGAGTGAGTGGGCTGTCCCATGAGATACATATTTTTCTAAGCTTTCAGATAAGTCAATGTGATTATCTCTCCTATTAATCAACGTGCCAGTCTGTCAAAAGTTATACAAGGTAAGAAATATGTTTTTTGTGCTGCTAGAACACTTGGGAAAAAAAACAGAGAAAAATCAAAAGTGAAAGCCAAAAAATCAAAGCCACTTGGCTATTTTCAACTAATTCTGTTATGATGATCAAATAAGATATTTGTAAACAGCTTTGCAAACCTTAAAGCAACATTTAAAGTCTAGTTATCATCATCATCATCATCATCATCATCATCATCATCATCATCATCATCACACTTTTGGAGATAGGACTTCCTGAGTTTAAGTCCAATCTCTGTCACACACTAGCTTTGGAAAACTGACTTAACTTCTTATTACCTCTGGCAAGTTGAAGACTATAAGTTATAGAACAGTCACAGATCTACCTTAATGCAGGGATATTCCTCCCCAGAAGTTCACCAAATGAAATCCAACATCTACTCTAACAATAGTATACAGGGAGATATAGATAGATAGATAGACATATAGATAAATAGAAAGCAAGAAAGACAGATGGATAGATGTACAACCCATCTATATGTATATATCTATATTTCTCCCTGTATAGTCATCCTATTGCCATGTGTATGAAAACACACATGCATATGCATGTACACAACACACATGAATGTTTGTATGCATGTATGCAAGCATGCATATGTTACATATAACTAAAGATAAATCTTATCAGTGAATATGGCAGAAATATGCCACAGTTGAAACAACCTTTGGGCTACAATGAGTATTTCCCCACAACTTATCACTAAGCAGGGAGAAAAGAAAGCTAAGAGATTGAAAGAAGCTCTTTGCACCTCCAGAGATATATTTTTTTCATGAAAGAGGATTTGCCTGTATTTTTATAAGCACAAGAACACACACACACACACACACACACACACACACCTTATATACATACATCCCTATGCTCACATTATAAACCAGGTTCATAACTTCATTTTTAAAACTATACATTCCCCCAAGCCCCCATCCAAATTTTAGGTCTCATTTATCTATATGTTTTACTTTTACTTTTCCTAAGAATTTTTTTATTAATAATAGTATTTATGTATATTTGAAACATTTAATCTTAAGACCTCTAATTTCAGATCCATTCCCTTCCTCCCTTGACACTCATTCCCTCTGGGAAGATAAGAAATTCAGTATATGTTGTACATGTATAGCTATATAAAACATTACCATAGTAGATATATTTTACAAGGCTGCTTATAATTCCCTCCCACTCATCCCACTCCCCACCTGGTCCATTCCCTACGTGATCCTGTCCCTCTTCTATAGTGGGTACTTCCTACCTCCCCTCCCCTAAAGTATGTCCTCCCCTCCATCATCCATCCTCTCATCCCCCTTCCCCCTATTCTGCTGCAGGTTGAGATATCCCATTTAGTATGTATATCATTCTCTCCCTGATCCAAATTCAATGAGAATGTGGTTTTGCCTTTTTGCCTTCCTATTCTTCCCCTCGCTTGCAGCCACTTCCCCTTGCTTCTTCTACATGAGATAGTTTACCCTTCCCTGCCTCTCCCCATCTCCTCTTGCCACTTTCCTCTCTCACCTCATAATATCACCCCTTGAGTATCCTCCCTTCCCAACAAATTCAACCTATGCCCTCTATCCATATATAAATGTAAACATATATACACACATTGACATATGTATTCATATGACCAAACACCATTCTTCCATTATTTTCATACTGAGAAAGATTTCACCAGTCACAGTTATTATTTTTCCATATAGGAATGTAAATAGTTCAACTTTGATAAGTTCCTTTTGATTTCTTTTCCCTGATTACCTTCTCAGGCATCTCTTCCTTCTTGTGTCTGGATGTCAAATTTTCTATTTAACTCTGGTATTTTCCTCAAGAATGCTTGAAAGTCCTCTATTCCACTGAATGACCATATTTTCCCCTGAAACACAATACTCAGTTTTGCTGGGTAGGTGACCCTTGGGTTCATTCCCAGCTCTTTTGCCCTCTGGAATATCATATTCCATGCCCTTTGATCCCTCAGTGTAGAAGCTGCCAGGTCCTGGGCTATTCTGATTGTGTTTCCACAATATTGAAATTTTTCTTCCTGGATGCTTGTAGCATTTTCTCCTTGATCTGGGGATTCTGGAACCTGGCTATAATATTCCTGGGAGTTTTCTTTTTGGGAACTTTTTCAGGAGGTGATCAGTGGATTCTTTCAACCTCTATTTTGCCCACTGGATCTAAAACATCAGGGCAATTTTCCTTGAGAATTTCTTGAAGGGTAATTTCTAGGTTCTTTCTTTGTCCATGGCTTTCGGATAGTCCAATAATTTTTAAATTGTCTCTCCTGGTTCTATTTTCTAGGTCAGTGGTTTTTCCCACGAGATATTTCACATTGCCTTCTACTCTTTCAAATTTTTTTATCTGCTTAACAGCATCTTGATTTCTCATAAAGTCATTGACTTCCATTTGCTCCAGTCTAACTCTGAAGGAATGAATTTCCTCAGTGAGCTTTTGAGATTCTTTTTTCCATCTGGCAAAGTTGGCTTTTTAAGGCATTCTTCTCCTCATTGCCCTTTTGAGCCTCCTTTGCCATTTGAGTTAGTCTTTTTTTTAAGGTGTTATTTTCCTCAGTTAGGCTGTTGACCCTCATTTCATACTTTTCCTGCATCCTTCTCATTTCTCTTTCCAATTTTTCCTCCACTTCTCTTATTTGATTTTTAAAGTCCTTCTTAAGGTCCTCTATGGCCTGTAACCCACTCATGTTTATCTTTGGGGCTTTTGGAGCAGGATTTCTGACCTCACATCCCTCCTCCTGTTCTACGCTTCAATCTTCTTTGCCCCCAAAGTAGGAGTCTAAGGTTGCATTTTTCTCTTTAATTTGTTTCCTTTGCCTTGGCATGTTGCCACTTAATTACTGGATTTGGGGCTTGTTGCCACAGTATGTCTTTGCTGCCAGATAGGGGAATTTTCATCCCCGATGTGTGAGGGGACAACTTCTGTTTCTGGCAAGCTGGAAACCCACCCACTACCTCCACCCCAGATCACAATCCAGATCCAGGGAGGTTAAAGCAAGAGTGATTACCCACCAAGACTGATCACTGGATCTCCCTACAGTTTGCAGGCCAGGAGCTGGAGCTACCTCTGAAAACTACAAAATGGCGTGTCTCCTCAGTGGCTTCTAGCCCCCAGGGGAGGAAGCTGACGCGTTCCCCAAATACTGGTCCCAAAGTCCATAGGGCGCTAACCTCTCACTTTGTCCTAGGCATGTCTATGTTGATAATTCTGGAATTGCCACAGCTGCTGGTGTTCTGGGGTCCTTCCAGCCAGCTGCTGGCCCTGCCACCCTGAGGCTAAAACTGTGGCTCAGGTGGACCTGTGCTTGGCTCCCCCAGCTCCCCAGAGCTCTGCACTGGTCCTTCCTGTAGGGCTGCTGGGCTGTCCTCAGCAGGCAGTTAGCTTCTCTGTGTCATTCTGTGGGTGCTGGGGCTCCAGAAGTTGTTCAAAGTCCCCTTTTAAATAGTTTGGAGGTGATCTGGGGGGAGAGTGGCTTGGACATGTTGTTTCTACTCTGCTGTCTTGGCTCCATCACCTGCAGAGATATTAACATAACAATGAACTCAACAGGGAATATCAAGGTGACAAATATACCTCAGAGGGGAAAAAAAAGCTGTGAAGCTTCACCTAGCAGGGAAATACTGACACCTATAATTTTCCAAATGGCTTGTCAGTGACCTTGAAGAAGCATCTAGTTGAACTACTTTTAAAGTTGTTAATGGCATTAAACTCTATCTATATTATCTGACTCTATCACTTGCTAATTGTTGCCTGGATCACTGTTTCTCAAGGCATTGGATGATCAAATATAACAGAAGTCTTTCTGGTGTATGTCTCTTCCCTTCCTTCCCCCCTTCCCCCCACCTCTTCCCTTCACAACTTTGACAGAGAAAAAGTTGGACAAAGGGTAGGAGTGGAGGTGTGCTGAGAAATGAAACTAAATGGTTTCAATAGATTGAGTTGGTTTTCTTTTTATCTAGTGCTTAGCCCAGTGTCTGGCACATAACAGATACTTAAAAAATGTTTATTGAATAATGAATAAAGGAAAGCTTAAAAATTACCAAGAAATTCAGACATGAAAGTTGGATTCACAGAAGAAACTGGAAGTGTTTGGAAAAGAAGAATCCAAGAGCAGGGAACAAAAGCACCAAGAAGAAAATGACCCCAGGTGGTGCAGTAGATGGAGAAGTGGACGTGGAATCAGGAATTCTCATTTTCCTGAGTTCAAAGCCAGCCTCAGACAGCTTTGTGACTCTGGACAAATCATTTAACCCCGTTTGCCTCAGTTCCTCTTCTTTAAAGTGTGCTGGAGAAGGAAATGGCAAAGCATTCCAATATCTTTACCAAGAAAATCACAAATGGGGTCACAAAGAGCTGGACATAACTAAAAACAACTGAACAACGAGAAGAAAGAAAAACATGAATGGTACTTTCAGTGGGATGTTAGATACAATGGCCTAATCTACATACCCAGTAATTAGTAGTGAGTCTCATTATTATATACAAACTCTGTCCCACTCATTGCCACCACCATTTTCTACACTTCCATATCAGTGGATCCAGACTCTAGCTATGTGATCATGGGCAAACCATTTAAAATGAATTTACTCTTACTTTGCTTTTTTTAAAAAAAAAGCTTTTGCTTTACTTTTTTTTACAGATTTGTAAAAGAGGAATTATGATACTTGCATTATATACCTCATTAGTTGCCATGAGGAGCAAATGAGAGAACATATTTATAAGCCTTAATAAAAATAAAATATTATATATCAGCTGTGTTTGAATATAGGCTCCATTTTCCTCTTCCCCTCCTCTGGCTTATATACAACACTATTATTGTTCATTGATAGCATTATTCATCATAGTATGAGCATACAAACATATTTCCTTTGAAAACTACCTTATTTTATGAATGCTATGTATTTCCAAACCAATATAGTAAATATAAATCATTCCCATCATGATTATTTTCCTTAAATACTTGAGATTTAGAAATATTCAGGCCTTTTTCCAATGTTTTGTTGTGTAGCTAGTCTGTGATATAATAAAACCTTTATAAGGAAGACATTTTAAGGACTTCTCTTCTGTAAAGAGGATGCTGACCACCATCAAATTGAAAGAAAAAAAAGCCCTGAAAAATATCTTCCCTGTGAGTAAATCCATGAGATAAAATGCCTACTACCTCCCTTAAACCAACCTAGACCATTATTTCCTTTTTTCTTTCTTTTTCTGCTCAATGTAATAATCTTATGGCAGTAGATTAATTCAACATGGACTCTATGTTCATTATAATGATGAATACTGGTATTTAGAGAGAGCTTTAAGGTTTATAAAGCGTTTTATATGTTATTTTATTTGATCTTCACAAGGCTGTGAGGTAGACACAGATTCATCTCTACTGTACAAATGAGGGATCTGAGACTGAGAGAAATTAAGTGGTCTGCTCTGAGTCTCACAGTTAGTAAGTATCTGAGATCAGTTCTGAACCCATATTTTCTTGACTCCCATGTCTGGGAGTCTATTCACTATGCCACCTAGCTTTCACAAAGCACCCAAAGTGTTGTTTGTATTCATAAATTGCCTGCTTGAAACATCAGCATAATATTTTAAAGCAGATCTGTTGGCTATTTTTAGTTTCACTTGGTTCATTTGTTTAGGCAGGATATACATTAGCATTTCTAATATTGTTTAAAAATAGCCTTATGTTCATTTACTTTCCTATAGAATAAGCAATTTATAGGGTGCACTTTTTTTAGCTGATCTGGTGAAATGCTAGGCAATAAGCACTGGTGATGAGGAGATTTGAAAGTAATGGAAATTCATTGCCCATTACATACAAGCCCCTGATTTGGTCACTGTCCTTTAACTTAGAGTTAAACCTCCCCTTTCCTGTGAAAGTGAGTCTCAGCAACTAGTTCCAGATATTTTAAGAAGGGAGAGATTTTTTTTTGTCACTGTTAGCTTCATAGAGTTTTATGTGGTTCAAAGAGAGGCTTCATCATGGCAAGCAATACAGCACTCTGGAAATCACTGAAGCCAACCTTCCCCTGCTGTGTCTTTTCACTGAGTCAAAGTGAGACACTGATGTACTTGTTCAGGAAAAAAGCAAGCCCTTCTTGTCCTTAAGGCATTTTGCCAACCTAGGCACCCATGAATTGAGTTGCACAAACTTCAGATTGTTTTTAAAAATAGAGATAATTTTTAAATCTACCAGAGTTAACTTTTTCTTACTCCCAAAACTTTGTTTTCTTAATACAAATTTTACTATCATCACTAGTATAATGATTCAATGGAAAAAATTACTGGAGGGATTTTAGGGTAGGACAGAGTCTAGAGGCCTGTGTTCTGATCTCATATACATTACTCATTCAATGTGTGACCTCAGATAGATCATTTGGTCTCTTTGAGCTCTAATTTTCAGGTCTGAAAAAAATTGGTTGGACAAGATAAGTTCTAAGACCCCACATCCATTAAAACATTCTAAGCATCTGTCATACATAGTAGTATCAAAAGTCAAACTGAAATACTTACATAGGCTTTATAGTACAAATGGTGTTTTGAAAAGCAAACCCTCTGATTCCTCTCGAGGTTTATGATACCAAATATATAACATAAATGTAGGAAGACAGACATAGAGTTATAACTAGAGTACAGCAAGTCCAGGAAGGAGGTAGGGCAAGTTAGGAAGGAAAAGAGAATTGGGAGTAAGATAGACATTGAGGATAATTATGAGAGATGGAAGCCTAGGTAATGGAATGCAGAAAGCATGCATTGCTTGCCAGCTACATCGTGAGGAATGTCTGCTTGATGCAGTGAAGGAAGGCCTTCATTATAGCCAAGGTTATTTTAAAAATAGAATGGAATCAGGAAAGACTGAGGAACCTGCTGCTTCAGTAAGAATTGTTAAAAACAAAAGAGATTGAGGGACTTCTGGGACCCAGCCAAGATGGCTGAGTAGAAACAGCACATCCGAGGAGCCCTCACCCCAGATCACCTCCAAACCATGTAAAAGGGTACTCTGAACAACTTCTGAAGCCCCAGCACCCACAGAACGACACAGAGAAGCTAACCTCCCACTGAGGGCAGCCTAGCAGCCCTGCAGGGAGGGCCAGCACAGCACTCTGGGAGCCAACAGCCCAGTGTGCAGAAAGCCAAGCCCAGTTCCGAAAGAGCCATGGTTTTAGGTCCAGGGCTGCCGGGCCAGCAGCTAGCTGGAGGGACCCCAGAAGAACAGCAGCTGTGGAGATTCCAGAATCATCAACACAGACATGCCTAGGACAAAGTAAGAGAAGACATGGGGTCTGCACAGCTCAGACTTAAGAGCAGACAAGCAGACTATACCAGAGAGAGAAGAAGCACCAGCAGGCAGACTTACCAAAGAGGAATCCCAGTCATCTCACCTTCATCTCACAAGGGGGCAGGAGAAATCATTGGAGCCAGGTAGGAGAGTTGGCCCCCAGCAAAGATAGCAGCTTCTCCTGCAGTGATAGGACCCCAGCCTGGAAGTTTAGAAACTGCCTGTCTGTATAATACAGGGGCTAGAATGGCAAAGTAAATTCTAGTTGCTCCAATCTTCCCATACCTCCCTCATGAAATAGAAAACCCAAAGATGAATCCCCTGCCCAGATTGAAATCCCAAGTTAATGGAAATAGCCTCAGGCTTGGGAGTCTCCAAGAAGGGGTGTAACTGAGACAGCCAGGAGTCTGAAGAGAAGAGAGGGAGGGGTCCCAACAAACCCCAACTCACCTCACCAACAAAAGCCTGCTTATAGCCCAGGGGTATAGAGGCAGAAATCAATTCACCTCCACAGTCTTCTCAGGGTACATTCCTGCCTTAGCCTCAAACTAGGCACCCAGAGGCTACAGCACTCAATGTCAACAACCAGGCCATTAGCTCATAGCCTGAGAAACTAAGAAATTAGAAATCACAACAGGAAGGAAGGAAGCAGAGAAGGAGAAGGGGAAGGCAAGAGAGTCTATATGAGCCTACTATGTGGATCAAGAACAACCAAATACACAGGACAATATGGACTCTCTACCCACACCTGAGACCACAGAAGAAAATATGAACTGGTCTCAAGCTCAAATGGCATTCTTAGAGGAGCTTAAGAAAGATTTTAAAGACCAAATCAGGGAGGCAGTGACCAACTTGGAAAAAAGTCTCAAAAGTAAAATTAGTGAAGTAATTGGAGAAAATACCTCCCTAAAAAAGGACCTTCAAAAAATAACTGAAGACTATAATTCGCTAAAAATCAGATTCAAACAAATTGAAATTCAGAATTCTGTGATGCAGCAAGAGTTGATAAAATAAAACAAGATGATTGAAAAATTGGAAGAAAATGTAACATATCTCACTGGAAAAACAACTGACCTGGAGAACAGATCCAGGAGAGATGACTTAATAATTATTGGTCTACCAGAAAGCCATGAGGAAAAAAGCAGCCAAGACAACATCCTCCAAGAGATTGTCAAAGAAATCTGTCCTGAGGTCCTGGATTCAGAAGACAAAATAGTTATCGAAAGAATTCACCAGACTCCTCCTGAAAGAGATCCCAAATTGAAAACTCTGAGAAATATACTAGTCAAATTCCAGAATTACAAGATTAAGGAAAAAATTCTACAAGCAGCCAAAAGGAAACAATTCAAATATCGAGGAACTATAGTTAGGATCACACAGGAACTATTAGCTTCTACATTAAGAGAGCAGAGGGCCTGAAATTTGATATTTCATAGGGCAAGAGAATTAGGACTGCAAACAAGAATTAACTACCCAGCAAAACTGAACATAATCTTTCAGGCAAGGAGATGGCCATTTAATGAAATAAAGGTCTTCCAGGCTTTCCTGATAAAAAAAAGCCAGAGCTCAATGGAAAATGTGATCTCCAATTACAAGACTCAAGAAAGAGATAAAAAGGTAAACAAAGAAAACATAGACTCACACATACACCCACACTTATAAACACATGCTCATTACTTGGGATGCAACAAGAGCAAAATGTTCACATCCTTATATGTGGAGCTAAGAACTGTCAATATAGGTTTTTTTTATGATTATCATGACCTTTAAAAGGGTTATACTTAGATAGAGGGTGTGGGTATGAATGCACTAATCTGAAGACTTTAAAAAAAAAACTATTAAGGGGATCAAAGGGACTGTAATGGGAAAAAGGAAAGGATGAGATAGGAAAAGGTAAAATATGCCATTCAAAGAGGCATTAAAATACACCATAGTAGAGGGGAAAGAAAGAGGGAGAGGAACATCATTTAAACACTATGCTCACTGGTTCTGGCTCAATTAAGATTCTAATGTGAATAGACACATAAATTCATTAAATAGACGAAAAGGAGGGAAGGAGAGGAGGAATGTTTTAAATTTACTCTCATTGGATTGGAGTCAAATGGGGAGTAACTTACTCTGATAAGTATAAAAATTTATTGTGTCATATGGGTAGTGGAAGGGTAAGGGGTGGGGTTGAAAAGGAGGAGAATAAAGGAGAGATTAGTGGGGAGGGAAATAGTAATAAGGGGAGAGGGTAGGATAAGAAGGGGGGTCCCTGGGTGGGAACATGAGGGAGGGGGCAGTCAAAAGAGAAAACTTCAAGGAGGGGAAGGGAGAAGGAAGAAACAAAAACATAAACAGGGGAGGGAATAGGATGCAGGGGAAGAGACAGACAGTCATCATTACTGTGAATGTGAATAGGATGAACTCTCCCATAAAACAGAGGTGGATAGCAGAATGGATTAAAAACCATAATCCTACAATATGCTGTCTACAAGAAACACATTTGAAACAAAGGGATGCCCACAGGGTAAAGGTAAAAGTTTGGAGTAGAATTTTTTATGCCTCAGCTAAAGTAAAAAAAAAAGCAGGGTAGCAATACTTATCTCAGATAAAGCAAAAGCAAAAATAGATCTAATTAAAAGAGATAAGGAAAGAAACTATATTGTGCTAAAAGACACCATTGAGAACGAAGCAATATCATTACTTAATATATATGCACCAAGTTTTATAGCATCCAAATTCCTAGAGGAGAAGTTAAAGGAATTAGAGGAAGAAATAGATAGCAAACTATACTAGTGGGGGATCTTAATCTCCCCCTCTCTAAACTCGATAAATCTAACCTCAAAATAAACAAGAAAGAAGTTAAGGAGGTGAATAGAATCTTAGAGAGACTAGATATGATGGATCTCTGGAGAAAACTGAAAGGGGATAAAAAGGAATTTACTTTTTCTCAGCAGTGCATGATACATACTCAAAAATAGACCATGTACTAGGGCATAAAAACCTCACAATTCAATGCAGAAAGGCAGAAATATTAAATACATCATTCTCAGACTATGATGCCATAAATATTATGTGCAATAAAAGGCAATGGAAAGATAGACTAATAACTAATTGGAAATCAAACAATTTAATCCTAAAGAATAGGTGGGTAAAACAAGAATTTATAGAAACAATCAATAATTTCATTCAAGATAATGATAATAATGAGACAACTACCAAAATCTGTGGAATGCATTAAAGACAGTTCTTAGGGTAAGTTTTATATCCCTGAGTGCATACTTAATTAAAGCAGAGAGAAGGGAGGTCAATGAATTGGACATGCAATTGAAAAAGCTAGAAAAAGAACAAATTGAAAATCCCCAATTTGGTATTAAATTAGAAATACTGAAAAGCAAAGGAGAGATTAATAAAAGTGAAATTAAGAAAATTATTGAATTAATAAATAAAACTAAGAGCGGGTTTTATGAAAAAAAAAACAATAAAATTGATAGACCCTTAGTCAATATGATAAAAAAAAAGAAAGAAGAAAACCAAGTTATGAGTATCAAAAATGAAAAGGGTGAATCTACCTCCAATGAAGAGGAAATAAAAAAAATAATGAGTAATTATCTTTCCCAATTGTATGCACATAAATATGACAATCTTAGTGAAATGGATGAATATCTACAAAATTACAAGTTGCCCAGATTAACTGAAGAGGAAGTAAATTACCTAAATAACCCCATCTCAGAAAAAGAAATCAAACAAGCCATCAATGAACTCCCTAGGAAAAAATCTCCAGGGCCAGATGGGTTTACTAGTGAATTCTATCACACATTTAAAGAACAATTGATTCCAGTACTCTACAAACTATTTGGGAAAATCAGTGAAAAAGGAGTCTTACCAAATTCTTTCTATGACACAAATATGGTACTGATTCCTAAATCCAGAAGAGATAAAACAGAGAAAGAAAATTATAGACCAATTTCCCTCACGAATTTAGATGCAAAAATTTTAAATAAAACATTAGCCAAAAGACTCCAACAACTTATCACAAAAATAATACACTTTGATCAGCAATACCACTTCTGGGGTTCTATCCCAAAGAGATCATAGAAGTGGGAGGAAGACCCATATGTACACAAATATTTATAGCAGCCCTTTTTGTGGTTGCAAAGAATTGGAAACTAAAGGGCTGCCCATCAATTGGGGAATGGCTAAACAAGTTATGGTATATGAATGTAATGGAATATTACTGTGCTATAAGAAACGAGGAGGAGATGGATTTCATATTTACCTGGAGAGGCTTATACCAACTGATGCTGAGAGAGAAGAGTAGAATCAGAAGAAATTTGTATATAATCACAGACACATCATATGTGTGATGACCAACTTTGACAGATTGGACTCTTTCCAGCAATGCAGTGATATGAGTCAATGCCGAAAAACTCAAGAAAGAGAGAATTGAGACATCCAGAAACATAACTAGAAAGAACTGAGCTTGAATCCTGATGGAAGCAAACTAACTGATCTTTTCCTTTTCATTGTTCAGTTTTATTTCTTATTTATCATTCTCCATCCCACCTAGTACAATACGCCTTTGTAATTGGACCAATCTCTAATATGAATGTATTTACAGATCCTATACTGGACTATTTGCGGTTGTGGTGGGTGGGCGGAGGGAAGCAAAGGAAATCTGAAAATCAAGGAACTATGGAATTGAATCTTGTTAACTGCAACTAAACTAATAAATTAAATTTTTTAAAAAGAGATTTTCATTGGGGAAGAAAGCTTTTGAGTAACTGGATAACTTCACAAGATCCCATTAACCCTGCCCCAGGTACTCAGTACCTGTATAACCTTGACAAATCTCAACCTCCATAGACTTCAAATAAGGAAGAATACTAAATGGCTTCTATGTTCTCTTCCAACGATGGATCCATGGTACATCTAGTCTCTGAATCAGGGGTAAATGGGGAAAAAATAAAACACCTCATTTCGAGCTTAAGAGGGTTTAAAATAGAAAAATGGAGGAAGGGAAGGAATACATATAGGTGGAGTGTAAGCAGGCCAGGTACAATTTCTAGGACAGCAGGACTTCAAATATAGGCAAGTAAGAAATGTGCTGTGATTTTGGCACTGAAAAATGATGTGCCCTGCCTCCTCACCTCCTTGCCTCTTGACCTCCTTCCCTCTTCAATTCCTTTTCCATGAAAAATAAATGCCTCAAATGATTTGCCCTGGGGGACAAATTATCACATTTCTGATTTATCCTTTTGTTTTTAGGATCTATGATTTCTCCCTAAATGGAATAACCATTAGTCCATTAATAGAAACACATAGGATAATGTTGGAAGGGGCCCCAGATGTTATGTAGTACAGCTTCCCACGGTTATAGGAATATGTTCTAATGGATTCTCTGACAGATGGGCTCTCCTTCTGGACTCTACCTAATGCTGCCAATTATAGGCAGATTACCAATCTATCAAGGGATAGTGTTATATCCCTACTTTTCTCCCTCCCATCACCCCTTGGAGCAAACACTAATAGAATAAAACAAAACAAAACTTTTTGAGGAGAGAACAAGTTCCCTGAAATGGTCTCTTTCATCATAAAGCAACCTGAGATTTTATGAGTATGGAGGTAGTATAGCACAGGTACTAATTAACACTGGGATTTAAGGGAATATCACTTAGAGTCAGATTAGGGAAAGGAAGGAGAGAAATAAGATATGGAGAAATACCATTCCTGAACAACTGGTTATGGTGAAACAATGAACTGTATGTTTTTTATGGT
>WOXC01011075.1:0-72595 GCA_011680675.1 Gymnobelideus leadbeateri | reverse complement strand
TAGAGGACTTTCAAGCATTCTTGAGGAAAAAACCAGAATTGAATAGAAAATATGACATCCAGACACAAGAAGCAAGAGATGCCTGAGAAGGTAATCAGGGAAAAGAAATCAAAAGGAACTTATCGAAGTTGAACTATTTACATTCCTATATGGAAAAACAATAACAGTGACTGATGAAATCTGTCTCAGTATGAAAATAATGGAAGAAGGGTGTATGGTCATATGAATACATATGTGAATTTGTGTATATATGTTTACAGTTATATATGGATAGAGGGTATAGGTTGAATTTGTTGGGAAGGGAGGATACTCAAGGGGTGAAATTATGAGGTGAGAGAGGAAAGTGGCAAAAGGAGATGGGGAGAGACAGGGTAGGGTAAACTATCTCATATGGAAGAAGCAAGTGGAAGTGGCTGCAAGGGAGGGGAAGAATAGGAAGGCAAAAAGGCAAAACTACATTCTCATTGAATTTGGTTCAGGGAGAGAATGACATACATACTAAATGGGATATCTCAACCTGCAGCAGAATAGGGGGAAGTGGGAGGGATGATGGAGTGGAGGGCATTCTTGGGGGGAGTGGAGGTTGGAAGTACCCATTATAGAAGAGGGACAGGATCAAGTAGGGAATGGACCAGGTGGGGCGTAGGATGAGTGGGAGGGAATTAAAGCAGCCTTGTACAATATATCTACTATGGTAATGTTTTGCATAGCTAGACATGTACAACATATACTGAATTACTTATCTTCCCAGAGGGAATGGATGACAAGGAAGGAAGGGAATGGATCTGAAATTCGAAGTCTTAAAATTAATTGTTTCAAATATATATAAATACTTCTATTAATACTATTTTGCTTGGGGTTGGGAGATAAGATGTGTAGGCATTGGAACACAGAGATTCACCTTCCTCTAATGGAAAAGTCGAAGGGGGTGTGGGAGTGCTATTCTGGGAGGTTAGGTAGGGGAAAAACAGGGGGGGAAATAATTGTAACTCAAAATCTGGCAGAAATTAATGATGTAAAACAGAAGTTAATAAAGCCTTTGTTTAAAAAAATTTCCTACTGCTACTACCGTTGCTGTTGTAGCTACCTCCAAGTCTCAACATTGGTGTTTTTGCCAAACTCCATGCCTGTGCCCCTTGTGATTTAGACATTTTTTGTTGAAATCCCAAGTTTTCCTAGGCTGGCAAAATTTCTCCCTCTGGCTTTTTGTTTACCTTGATGCTCCAAAATTTGATTTGAAGCTTTAGAAGACAGATGAAGGAAGTACAGTTTGGGTAACTATGAGTGAATTATAACCTGCATCATGGGAGGTTATATCATGTTTATACATACAGATATGTATATATTACACACACAAACACACACACACACACACACACACATATATTTTCCAGAGTAATAGGAAATATCCCTATCTCTATATATCGGTATAACTATATCTATATCCACCCGCCCTTCTATCTATCTATCTGTTTTTCTGTCTATCTGTATATTCAAAGAGAAATTCAATTAAGCTACCTGTGAACAAGGAAGGTCAAAATTAGCTTCCTATATGATTGATTGGTCTAAAGGAATTGTGGGCTTTTATCTCAAATCTCAAATTGAGTTTTATACATTCTCTTTATCTGATAATATGCAGCTTTTAAAGTTGCATAGGCTTAGTATTTCTCATAAATATGAAGTATGACTTTTTATGCACACTTACTACAAATCTCCTGATAGGGGAAAAGAGAATTTTGGTTTCAGTTTAGTGTAGGAGTGTGGTTAGTGAGAAATTGGTATAATTGACAGTATTTATCTAACAGATTTTTAAGCAGTTGAAGTACTAATAGCCCTCATACTATAGTGAGCACTTTCTTCTAATATTATGTGTGCATATCTGTCAAACTTTGAGGTAGTTTTCTCAGATTTATAAAGACGTAATAAAATGTACCATGTTGACAGTCAGTCTAAAGAACTGATGCTCTTTTATCCCCTTAGCCCCCTTAAATTTCCTCATGGTTAAAATGTCTTTATTCATATTGTAATTGACTATGTTTACCAATTTAGCCACATAACATCTTATTATTGGAATATGTGTGTTTGGTGAATCAAACATTAAAGACACTAAGTGCCTATTACTTCAACTTCTCTCTGAATAAATGCTTCACTAAATATATTGAAGCAGACCATATTCCTTATAGTAATGTAAGAATAAACCATATTCTTTTTTTTAAACAAATGCTTTATTAACTTCTGTTTTACATCATTCATTTCCGCCAGATTTTGAGTTACAATCATTCCCCCCCCCCCATTATTCCCCTACCCAACCTCCCAGAATAGTAATCCCACAAGATATCACTTCCTCCAATCTGCTCTCTCCCATACCTTCTCCCATACCCCCTTCGACTTTTCCATTAGAGGAAGGTGAATCTTTGTGTCCCAATGCCTGCACATCATATCTCCCAATTATAAGCAAAAGAGTATTAATAATAGTATTTATATATATTTGAAACATTTAATGTTAAGACCTCGAATTTCAGATCCATTTCCTTCCTCCTTGTCACCCATTCCCTCTGGGGAGATAAGTAATTCAGTATATGTTGTACATGTCTAGCTATGCAAAACATTATCATAGTAGATATATTGTACAAGGCTGCTTATTATTCCCTCCCACTCATCCCACCCCCCACCTGGAGCATTCCCTACATGATCCTGTCCCTCCTTTATACTGGGTACTTCCAACCTCCCCTCACCCCAAGGATGCCCTCCCATCCATCATCCCTCTTCCCATCCCCCTTCCCCCTATCCTGCTGCAGGTTGAGATATCCCATTTAGTTTGTATGTCATTTTCTCCCTGAACCAAATTCAATGTGAATGTGGTTTTGCCTTTTTAGCCTTCCTTATTCTCCCCCTCTTTTGCAACCACTTCCTCTTGCTTCTTCTGCATGGGATAGTTTACACTACCCTGTCTCTCCCCATCTCCTCTTGCCACTTTCCTCTCTCACCTCATAATTTCATCCCTTGTGTATTCTCCCTTCCCAACAAATTCAACCTATGCCCTCTATCCATATATAGCTGTAACCATATACACACACATTCACATATGTATTCATATGACCACACCCCCTTCTTCCATTATTTTCATAGTGAGAAAGATATCATCAGTCACAGTATTGCTTTTCCATATAGGAATGTAAATAGTTCAACTTTGATAAGTTCCTTTTGATTTCTTTTCCCTGATTACCTTCTCAGGCATCTCTTGCTTCTTGTGTCTGGATGTCAAATTTTCTATTCAATTCTGGTTTTTTCCTCAAGAATGCTTGAAAGTCCTCTATTCCACTGAAAGACCATATTTTCCCCTGAAACAAAATACTCAGTTTTGCTGGGTAAGTGACCCGTGGGTTCATTCCCAGTTCTTTTGCCCTCTGGAATATCATATTCCACGCCCTTTGATCCCTCAGTGTAGAACCCGCCAGTTCCTGGGCTATTCTGATTGTGTTTCCACAATATTGAAATTGTTTCTTCCTGGCTGCTTGGAGTATTTTCTCCTTGATCTGGGGATTCTGGAACCTGGCTATAATATTCCTGGGAGTTTTCTTTTTGGGATCTTTTTCAGGAGGTGATCGGTGGATTCTTTCAGCCTCTATTTTGCCCTCTGGATCTAAAACATCAGGGCAGTTTTCCTTGAGAATTTCTTGAAGGGTGATTTCTAGGTTCTTTCCTTGATCATGGCTTTCAGGTAGTCCAACAATTTTTAAATTGTCTCTCCTGGATCTATTCTCCAGGTCAGTGGTTTTTCCCATGAGATATTTCACATTGCCTTCTAATCTTTCATTTGTTTGGATCTGCTTTACAGCATCTTGATTTCTCATAAAGTCATTAGCTTCCATTTGCTCCAGTTTCACTCTGAAGGAATGAATCTCCTCAGTGAACTTCTGAGATTCTTTTTCCATCTGGCAAATTCGACTTTTTAAGGCATTCTTCTCCTCATTGCCCTTTTGGGCCTCCTTTGCCATTTGAGTTAGTCTATTTTTTAAGGTGTTGTTTTCCTCAGTCAGGCTGTTGACCCTCATTTCATACTTTTCCTGCATCCTTCTCATTTCTCTTTCCAATTTTCCTCCACTTCTTTTATTTGATTTTTAAAGTCCTTCTTAAGGTCCTCTATGGCCTGCAACCCGCTCATGTTTTCCCCTGGGGCTTTTGGAGCAGGACTTCTGACCTCACAGTCCTTTTCCTGCTCTATGCCTCCAAAATAGGAGTCTAGGGTTGCATTTTTCTGTTTCCTTTGCCTTGGCATGTTGCACTTAATTGCTTGACTTTTGGGCTTGTTGCCACACTATGGCTTTAAGGCCAGATAGAGGAATTTTCGTCCTGAACGTGTGGGGGGCAACTTCCGTTTCTGGCAAGCTGTAAGCCCACCCATGACTTCCACCCTAGATCACAATCCAGATCCAGGGAGGTTAAAGCAAGAGCGATTACCCCCCAAGACTGATCACTGGATCTCCCTACAAATTTGCAGGCTGGGAGCGGGAGCTGCCTCTGAAAACTACAAAATGGCGTTTGTCCTCAGTGGCTTCTAGCCCCCAGGGGAGGGAACCAACGCATTCCCTAATACCAGTCCCAAAGTCCATAGGACACTAACCTTTTACTTTGTCCTATGCATGTCTATGTTGATAATTCTGGAATTGCCACAGCTCCTGGTGTTCTGGGGTTCCTCAAGCTGGCTGCTGGCCCTGCCGCCCTGGGGCTAAAACCCCGGCTCATTCGGACCTGTGCTCGGCTACTGTGCTCTGCACGCTGCAAGCTGCCAGGTTCCAGACCACTGCGCTGGTCCTTCCTGCAGGGCTGCTGGGCTGTCCTCAACGGGAGTTTAGCTTCTCTGTGTCGTTCTGTGGGTGCTGGGGCTCCAGAAGTTGTTCAGAGTCCCCTTTTACATCGTTTGGGGGGAATGTGGGAGCAGAGTGGCTTGGATGAGCTGTTTCTACTCCGCCATCTTGGGTCCACCCCAATAAACTGTATTCTTAGGTGGTCACCGAACAGAATATAAAAATCCCAACTAAGTCTGCTTAGGTAAAAACAAAAACAAAAAAAAAAAACACGAGACTTGAACAGACCAGGTACTACTTCTAAGTTGTTCAGGCATAGAGCATTACATATGCCGCTTACTTTAAACCATTTGCATTAGTTGTGTCTTATATCATTCCATCATTCCATCATTTTCATCCAATTCAAGCACTTACTAAGTACCCACAGTGTACCATCACTGTATTGTACATTGGGGGAACAGATACAAAGAACAGAAGAGTCTTTGATCTCGAAGAGCATATATACTATTAATTTTTAAAAATCAACAAATACTAATAAAATGTCTGTTATGTTCTTAATCCTGTATTAGATAAGGAGATACAGTGACAAAAATGGAAATTGACCTTCCTCTCAACGAGTTTATTTTTTATTGAGAAAACCTATTTAGTAACCTCTCTGACCTCCTCTGTCACTAAGTACCAAAGGGTAAATCTGAGTGGATTCCGGAGTGAGGGAGCCCAGTGGAAGACAGAGTGTGGCAGAATCCAGCCCAGGAGTTTGCCCAGTGTGTCCGCACAGTAAAGTAAATTCTAGCTGCTCAGATCCTCGCATCCCTCCTTCATGAAGCAGAAAACCCAAAGATAAGTCTCCCACCCAGATTGAAATCCCAAGTTAATGGAAATAGCCTCAGGCTTGAGACTCTCCAAGAAAGGGTGCAACTGAGACAGCCAGGAATCTGAAGAGAAGAGAGGGAGGGGACCCAACAAGCCCCACCTCACCTCACCAACAGAAGCCTACTTATAGCCCAGGGGTATAGAGGCAGAAATCTGAAGTGGTCAGACTCATCCCCACCTACACATCTACATTCCTCACTGACTTCCCTGACTTAGCCATAAACTAGCCACCCAGAGGTATTCAAAGTCAAGGATCAGGCCCCAAACTCATAGCCTGAGACACTAAGAAGCAGGAAGTCACAATGGGAAGGAAGGAAGCTGAAAAGGAAAAGGGGAAGGCAAGAAAGTCTATTCGAGCATACTATGCAGGGCAAGAACAACAAAACACACAGGACAATATAGACTCTGCACACACCAGAGACCACAGAAGGAAACATGATCTGGTCTCAAGCCCAAATAGCATTCCTGGAGGAGCTTAAGAAAAATTTTAAAGACCAAATCAGGGAGGCAATGACCAACTTGGAAAAAGAAAATACCTCCCTAAAACAGGAACTTCAAAAACTAACTGAAGACCATAATTCACTAAATATTAGATACAATCAAACTGAAACTCAGAACTCTATGATGCAGCAGGAGTCAATCAAAAAAAAAAAAAAACAAGATGATCGAAAAATTGCAAGAAAATGTAAAATATCTCACTGGAAAAATAACTGACCTAGAGAACAGATCCAGTAGAGACAACCTAAGAATTATTGGTCTACCAGAAAGCCATGATGAGAAAAGCAGTCTAGACAACATCCTCCAAGAGATTGTCAAAGAAAACTGTCCTGAAGTCCTGGAATCAGAAGATAAAATAGCTATTGATAGAATTCACCGGACTCCTCCTGAAAGAGATCCCAAACTGAAAACTCCAAGAAATATAGTAGCCAAATTCCAGAATTATAAGATTAAAGAAAATATTCTACAAGCAGCCAAAAAGAAACAATTCAAATATCGAGGAACTACTGTTAGGATCACACAGGACCTAGCAGCTTCTACATTAAAAGAGCGGAGGGACTGGAATTTGATATTTCATAGGGCAAGAGAGCTAGGACTACAACCAAGGATTAACTACCCAGCAAAACTGAGCATAAACTTTCAGGTAAGGAGATGGACTTTTAATGACGTAAGGGACTTCCAGAATTTCCTAATGAAAAAGCCAGAGTTCAACGGAAAATTTGATCTCCAATTACAAGACTCCAGAAGGACATAAAAAGGTAAACAAGGGTAACATAGACTCACACATGCAGAAGTGCACACACCCACACCCACAAACACAAGTTCATTACCTGGGATGCAACAAGAGCAAAATATTCACATCCTTCTATGTGGAGCTGATAACTGTCAATATTTGAAATCTTTATGATTATCATGACCTGCAAAAGGGTTATACTTAGAGGGTGTGGGTATGAATGCACTAACATGGAGTCTAAAAAAAAAGACTATTAAGGGGATCAATGGTACTGTAATGGGAAAAAGGAAAGGATGAGCTAGGAAAAGGTAAAATATGCCATCTGAAGAGGCATCAAAAAACACTATAGAAGAAGGGAAAGTAAGAGGGAGAGGAACATCATTTAAACACTATTCTCACTGGTTCTGGTTCAAAGAAGGATCAAATTAATCAGTGAAGTTTAAAAATCTAACATGAATAGACACATAAATTCATTAAATAGAGGAATTGGAGGGAGGGAGAGGAGCACTGTTTGAAATTTACTCTCATTGGTTTGGAATCAAACGGGGAGTAATTTACTCTGATAAGTATAAAAATGTATTGGGGCGGCTAGGTGGCCCAGTGAATAGAGCGCCGGCCCCGGAATCAGAAGGACCTGAGTTCGGAGCCGGCCTCCGACACCTAATCCGCACAAACAAAAACCTAGCCGTGTAACCTTGGGCAAGTTACTTAACCCCAATTGCCCTAAAGGGGCGGCTAGGTGGCGCAGTGAGTAAGAGTGCTGGCCTCGGAGTTTGGATGACCCGAGATCATATCCGGCCTCAGAAAATGAGCACCCACGCATAAATCAAATGACTAGCCGTGTAACCTTGAGCAAGTTACTTAACCCCAATTGCTTTAAAAAAAAAAAATGTATTGTGTCCTATAGATAGTGGGAGGGTAAGGGGGGGTGTGAAAAGGAGGAGACTAAAGGGAGGGATTATAAGGGAGGGAAATAGTAGTAAGGGGAGAGGGTAGGTTAAGAAGGGGTGTCACTGGGTGGGAACACTGAGGGAGGGGGCGGTCAAAAGGGAAAACTTCAAGGAGGGGAAGGGAGAAGGAATAAACAAAAACATAAACAGGGGAGGGAATAGGATGGAAGGAAAGAGACAGATAGTCATCATTACTGTGAATGTGAATGGGATGAACTCTCCCATAAAACAGAGGCGGATAGCAGAATGGATTAAAAACCATAATCCTACAATATGCTGTCTTCAAGAAACACATTTGAAACAAAGGGATACCCACAGGGTAAAGGTAAAAGGTTGGAGTAAAATTTATTATGCCTCAGCTAAAGTAAAAAAAAGCAGGGGTAGCAATACTTATCTCAGATAAAGCAAAAGCAAAAATAGATCTAATTAAAAGAGATAAGGAAGGAAACTATATCCTACTAAAAGGCACCATTGAGAATGAAGCAATATCACTACTTAATATATATGCACCAAGTGGTATAGAATCCAAATTCCTAGAGGAGAAGTTAAAGGAATTAGAGGAAGAAATAGATAGCAAAACTATACTAGTGGGGGACCTTAATCTCCCCCTCTCTGAACTGGATATATCTAACCTCAAAATAAACAAGAAAGAAGTTAAGGAGGTGAATAGAATCTTAGAGAGACTAGATATGATGGATCTCTGGAGAAAACTGAATGGGGATAAAAAGGAATTTACTTTCTTCTCAGCAGTGCATGGTACATACTCAAAAATAGACCATGTACTAGGGCATAAAAACCTCACAATCCAGTGCAGAAAGGCAGAAATATTAAGCGCGTCATTCTCAGATCATGATGCAATAAAAATTATATGCAATAAAGGGTCATGGAAAGATAGACTAAAAACTAATTGGAAACTAAACAATTTAATCCTAAAAAATTGGTCAAAGAAGAAATTATAGAAATTATAGAAACAATCAATAATTTCATTCAAGAGAATGATAATAATGAAACAACATACCAAAATTTGTGGGATGCACTAAAGGCAGTTCTCAGGGGAAGTTTTATATCCCTGAGTGCATACTTAATTAAAGCAGAGAGAAGGGAGGTCAATGAATTGGACATGCAATTGAAAAAGCTAGAAAAAGAACAAATTGAAAATCCCCAATTTAGTACTAAATTAGAAATATTGAAAACCAAAGGTGAGATTAATAAAATTGAAATTAAGAAAACCATTGAATTAATAAATAAAACTAAGAGCTGGTTTTATGAAAAAATCAACAAAATTCATAGACCCTTAGTCAATAAGATAAAAAAAAAGAAAGAAGAAAACCAAATTATGAGTATCAAAAATAAAAAGGGTGAATCTACTTCCAATGAAGAGGAAATCAAAAAAATAATAAGGAATTATTTTTCCCAATTGTATGCACATAAATATGACAATCTTAGTGAAATGGATGAATATTTACAAAATCACAAATTGCCCAGATTAACTGAAGAGGAAGTGAATTACCTAAATAACCCCATCTCAGAAAAAGAAATCAAACAAGCCATCAATGAACTCCCTAGGAAAAAATCTCCAGGGCCAGATGGGTTCACTAGTGAATTCTATCAAACATTTAAAGAACGATTGATTCCAATACTCTACAAACTATTTGGGAAAATTAGTGAAGAAAGAGTCCTACCAAACTCTTTCTATGACACAAATATGGTACTGATTCCTAAATCAGGAAGAGATAAAACAGAGAAAGAAAATTATAGACCAATCTCCCTCATGAATTTAGACGCAAAAATTCTAATTAAAATATTAGCCAAAAGACTCCAACAACTTATCACAAAAATAATACACCCTGATCAGGTAGGATTCATTCCAGGAATGCAAGGATGGTTTAACATTAGGAAAACCATCAGTATAATTGAGCATATCAACAACAAAACTAGCAAAAACCACATGATCATCTCAATAGATGCAGAAAAGGCTTTTGACAAAGTACAACATCCATTCATATTAAAAACACTAGAAAGTATAGGAATAAATGGAGCCTTCCTTAAAATAGTTGCTAGCATCTATCTAAAACCATCAGCAAGTATTATATGCAATGGGGATAAACTAGAAGCCTTTCCAATAAGATCAGGAGTGAAACAAGGGTGTCCACTATCACCCCTCTTATTCAGTCTGGTATTAGAAATGTTAGCAGTAGCAATTAGAGAAGAAAAATAAATCAAAGGATTCAAATTAGGCAAAGAAGTGACCAAGCTGTCACTCTTTGCAGATGATATGATGATATACTTAGAGAATCCTAGAGAATCAAGTAAAAAATTACTTGAGACAATAAATAAATTTGGCAAAGTTGCAGGATATAAAATAAACCCACATAAATCCTCAGCATTCCTGTACATCTCTAATAAAACTCAACAGCAAGAGATAGAAAGAGAAATCCCATTTAAAGACACTGTAGACATTATAAAATATTTGGGAATCTACTTGCCAAAACAAACCCAGAATCTTTATGATCACAACTACAAAACACTTCTCACACAAATAAAAACAGATCTAAATAGTTGGAAAAATATCAATTGCTCGTGGCTGGGTCGAGCTAATATAATAAAAATGACAATTTTACCCAAACTAAATTATATATTTAGTTCCATTCCAATCAATTTACCAAAAAACTACTTTGTAGAGTTAGACAAAATAATAACAAAATTTATTTGGAAAAACAAACGGTCCAGAATATCAAGGGAATTAATGAAAAGAAATGCTAGGGAAGGTGGACTAGCTATGCCAGATCTTAATCTGTATTATACAGCAGCAGTCATCAAAACTGCTTGGTACTGGCAGAGGTGTAGAGTAGTGGATCAATGGAATAGATTAGGTGCAGGAGACCCAGCAGTTAATGAATATAGCAATCTATTGTTCGATAAACCCAAAGACCCCAGTTTTTGGGATAAGAATGCACTATTTGACAAAAACTGCTGGGAAAACTGGAATACAGTATGGCAGAAACTGGGCATAGATCACTATCTAACACCATATACCAAAATCAAGTCTAAATGGGTGCATGATCTAGGTGTAAAGGATGATACTGTAAGCAATTTGGGAAAGCAAGGAATAGTTTACCTGACAGATCTGTGGAGAGGGGAAGATTTTAGGACCAAACAAGAATTAGAGAGCATTATAAAATGCAAAATGGATAATTTTGATTACATTAAATTGAAAAGCTTCTGCACAAACAAAGCCAATGTAACCAAGATCAAGAGGGAGGTGGGAAATTGGGAAAGAATTTTTACAACTTGTGTCTCTGATAAAGGACTCATTTCTAAAATTTATAGAGAATTGAGCCAAATCTATATGAATACAAGTCATTCCCCAATTGATAAATGGTCAAAGGATATGAACAGGAAGTTTTCAGAGAAAGAAATTAAAGATATCTATAAGCATATGAAGAAATGCTCTAAATCACTATTAATTAGAGAAATGCAAATCAAAACAACTCTGAGATACCACATCTCTCCAGTCAGATTGGCTAAGATGACAAAACAAGAAAGTGACAAATGCTGGAGAGGATGTGGGCAAATTGGAACGCTAATACATTGCTGGTGGAGTTGTGAACTTATCCAACCATTCTGGAGAGCATCTGGAATTATGCCCAAAGGATTATAAATAATTTCATACCCTTTGACCCAGCCATACCACTTCTAGGGTTATATCCCAAAGAGATCATAGAAGTGGGAGGAAGACCCATATGTACAAAAATATTTTTAGCAGCCCTTTTTGTGGTTGTAAAGAATTGGAAATTAAAGGGGTGCCCATCAATTGAGGAATGGCTAAACAAGTTGTGGTATATGAATGTAATGGAATTTTATTGTGCTATAAGAAATGAGGAGGTGACGGATTTCATAATTACCTGGAGTGACTTATACAAACTGATGCTGAGTGAGAAGAGTAGAATCAGAAGAAATTTGTATACAATCACAGACATACCATATCTGTGACGACCAACTATGACAGACTGGACTCTTTTCAGCAATGCAGTGATATAATTTAATCCCGAATGACTCAAGAAAGTGAGAAATGCGCCATCCAGAGATATAACTAGAAAGAACTGAGCCTGAATCCTGATGGAAGCAAACTAAATGATCTTGTTCTTCTCATTGTTTGGTTTTACTTCTTCCTTACCATCTTTCATCCCACCTAGTACAATATGCCTTTGTAATTGGAATAATGTTTAATATGAATGCATTTGCAGACCCTATACTGTACTATATGCTGTCATGAGGGGAGGAGGGAGGGAAGTAAAGGAAATTTGAAAATCAAAAAAAGAAATAAATAAAATAAAATATTTAAAAAAAAGAGAAAAACTATTTAAAAATATAGATAAGTTAGTAACAAAATATAATGCTTTACAGTGTCTGGAGGAAGGATGGGGCTACTGCACCATGTTCTTTCTCTTTATATTTTTGTTTTTCTCTTCCATTCTGAAATTTAAACTATACATTAATTTCTTTTACATCGTCCTTACATCTTTAGCTGGAAATATTATTAGTCAGGCACTGGTGAGTACAATGTCAAAAATCCAATGGAGTTAAATTATCACTTTTGACTGATAATTCTCAGTAGCAAATTATCAGTGTATTCATCAGGGAGATTAACACTTATAATTACATTTAAAAAGCCCAACATTAATTCAGGTGAAAAAAAATGTTAAACACTGAATTTGGCTGTAAGCTTAATATGTAATCTAGAGGGATACAGCACAAATATACAATGGCCAACATTCTACTTTTTTGGGGGGGGAGACTCTCTTTCAATGAATTATGCTAAAAGGGTTCTAAGCCAATGTTCATCCTGAAAATAACGGTGTAACAGAGTACCCAAGAACCAAAACAATCATTTTTGACTTAAGAATACATTCCTAACCATTAAGAGGTGGTTCAATCTTTCTTTCATTTTCACAAAAGCTGTTCCTAAGGATATATCAGGATAAATCAAACTTTAGCAGAGAAAATCACACAGTATAGTGATACTAGCTTAATGATATAAAGACATCAAGAATAGAACAGTTAGATGGAGCCAAGATGGTAGAAAGGAAGCAATAAATTTTCTAAGCTCCTCTGTGAATCCCATCACTAAACTTTAAAAAGTGAATCTGAAAGGATTTTAGAGGGACAGAATCCACCGGGAAGTGGAAGGTGGCAGAATCCAGTCCAGGAAAATGCCCATGTGGGTCTGGGCAGGGGGAGCACAGAACATGAAAGGCTGCATCAGCATGGACTAGAGAGTGGAGTACAGCAGAGTGAGAAGGAGACTCACCCACCTCTAGGGTGATTCACAGACATCTCACCTGCATCTCACCACAGGACTGGAGAATCCATCAGAGCTGGGAAAGAGAAAGTGCAGGGCCCCAAAGAGAGACGGTAGCTTCTCCTGGGACTATCAGCCCATAGCCTGGAAGTTTAAAAATCACTTACCTGATTTTCCAGAGTCCAAGATGGCAAAGCAAACTGTAGCTGCTCAGATTCCCCCTCCCTAATATAGAAAACCCAGAGATAAATGTCCTACCCAGAGTAAAAGGCTGAAATAGCAGAAATAGACTCAGGTAGGACCAAACAAGAACTGGAGAGCAGTATAAAATGCAAAATGGATAATTTTGATTACATTAAATCGAAAAGTTTCTGTACAAACAAAGCCAATGTAACCAAGATCAAAAGGGAGGTGGGGAATTGGTAAAGAATTTTTATAACCTATGTCTCTGATAAAGGACTCATTTCTAAAATATACAGAGAATTGAGTCAAATCTATAAGAATACAAGTCATTCCCCAATTGATAAATGGTCAAAGACATGAACAGGGAGTTTTCAAAGAAAGAAATTAAACATATATATATATATGCATATGAAGAAATGCTCTAAATCACTTTTGATTAGAGAAATACAAATCAAAACAACTCTGAGGTACCACATCTCTCTAGTCAGATTGGCTAAGATGATAAAATAGGAAAATTACAAATGCTGGAGAGGATGTGGGCAAATTGGAACATTAATGTATTGATGGTGGAGTTGTGAACTTATCTCACCATTCTGGAGAGCAATCTGGAATTATGCCCAAAGGTTATAAATAATTTAATACCCTTTGACCCAGCAATACCACTTCTAGGGTTATATCCCAAAGAGATCATAGAAGTGGAAAGAAGACCCATATGTACAAAAAAATTTATAGCAGCTCTTTTCGTGGTTGCAAAGAATGGGAAATTTAAGGGGTGCCCATCAATTGGCGAATGGCTATAAGAAACGAGGAGGAGACAGTTTCATATTTACCTGGAGAGGCTTATACAAACTGATGCTGAGTGAGAAGAGAAGAACCAGGAGAAATTTGTATACAATCACAGACACAAGATATGTGTGATGACCAACTATGACAGACTGGACTCTTCTCAGCAATGCAATGATATAAGTCAATCCCAAAAGACTCATGAAAAGGAGAGAGATGCCTACATCCAGAGTAATAACTAGAAAGAACTGAGCTTGAATACTGATTGTAGCAAACTACTTGATCTTTCTTTTTTCATTGTTTGGTTTTATTTCCTCTTTACCAATTTTCATTCCATCAAGTACAATTCTCCTTTGTAACTTGACTAATGTCTAATGTGAAAGTATTTGCAGATCCTATACTGGACTATACACTGTTGTGGGAGGTGGGGGGAGGGAGGGAAGGGAAATTTGAAACTCAAGGAACTATGCAATTGAATCATGTAAACTAAAAATAAATAAGAGAAAACAATCTTACATTCTGATCGGGTTATAATATGTATATATGGTATTTATAGCATTATTATAAAACTAATATACATGTATGTGCATGTATAGACATATATGGCATTTAAATTCTTACAAAAGGACAAAAGGTATATATTTATTTTGCCACCAAAATTGCATATTAAAACATTTTTTAACATTAAAAAAGTTTTTGAGTTGCAAATTCTATCACTTCCTCCCTTCCACCCTGGCCCTTCCCTGAGATGGTAAGCAATCTGATATAGATTATGCATATGCAATTATGTAAAACATTTTGCTATTAGTCGTTTTCTATAAGAATAATAAGATAAAAGAAAAATAATGAACAAAAGGTGGGAAAAAAAAGAAATATGCTCAGGCTAAGGAGTCACTGAGAAAAGGTATAACTGAGGCAATAAAGAGTCTGAAGTGAAGGGTGGGAGGGGTCCCAACAAGCCCTACTTCAACTGACGAGCAAGAGCTCCCAAAGCCCAGGGTGGTAGAGCCAGCAAGCACTAACAACACAAGCCCAGGTAGACCTCAGCACTATCTGGGGAATCTGCAGACACAAGTGTTGCCAGCCTCCAGAGGCTGAACCTGCCTGAGCTGGAGCCCAGAGGCACAGAGGCAGAAATCGAAAGTGGTCAGACCATCCCTCCACCACAGGTTACTCTGTGAGCGAGCCTCAGGGTAACTCAGGGTAACTCAGTAACTGAGAATACTGGCCTTTACCTCAGTCTAGACAAGCAAAGGCTACAGAACATGAAGTTAACAACCAGACTCTTAACTCCCAACCTGAGAAATTACGAAATATGAAATTACAATGGGAAGGAAGAAAACTGAGAAGGAGAAAGGGAAGGCAAGAAAATTGACCAGAGCTCATTATACTGAGAAAGAACAACCAAATACAGAGGACAACATGGACTCTATACTCACACCTGAGAACAAAGAAGGAAATATGAATTGGTCTCAAGTGCAAAAAAGGTTTCTTGGAGGAGCTCAAGAAAATCTTTAAAAGACAAATTAGAGAGGTAGAAGATAACTGTAAATCTACAGTGAACAAATTGGGCAAAATCCTCACTGAAGAAAACAAATCTTAAAAAATAATATTTGTCAGGGGCGGAGCCAAGATAGTGGAGTAGAAACAGCACTTCCAAGGTGCTCTCCCCAACACCACTTCCAAACCATGTAAAAGGCAGACTCTGAACACCTTCTGGAGCTCCAGCACCCACAGAATGACAGAGAAGCTAACCTCCCACTGAGGATAGCCCTGCAGCCCAGCAGGGAATGGCCAGCACAGTGCTCTGGGAGCTGAGCCCAGGCCCACCTGAGTTGTGGTTCTAGCCCCAGGATGGCCTGGCCAGCAGCTGACCCGAGAACACCAGCAGCTGTGGCAATTCCAGGATTATCAACACAGAAATGGCTAGGACAAAGTGAGAGATTAGTACCTTATGGACTTTGGGACCAGTATTTGGGGAACTTGTCACCTTCTTCCCCTGGGGGCTAGAAGCAGCTGGGGAGATGCAGCACAGTCTCCATTTTACAACTTCAGTGGCAGCTTCAGCTCCTGGTCTGTGAACTGTAGAGGGATCCAAGGATCAGCCTTGCTGGGGTAATTGCCCCTGCTTTAATCCCCCTGGATCTGGGGTGTGGTCTGGGAGGGAGGTCTTGGGGTGGGTATCCAGCTTGCTGGAGCATATGGAGGCTTCACAGAGGCCACCCAACTAATACTTCTGGAAGTTGTGAAGACCCCAGTGTTTGGGATGGAAGCTCCCCTGTCTGGTGGAAGAGCCTTATGTGGAAACAAGCCCCAAAATCAAATAATTAAGTGGCAACATGCCTAGGCAAAGGAAACAAAATAAACAGAAAAATGCAACATTAGACTCCTATTTTGGGGGCAAAGAGGATCAAAGCATGGAACAGGAGGATGACTGTGAGGTCAGAAATCCTGCACGAAAAGCTGCAAATGAAAATATGAGTAGGTTACAGGCCATAGAGGACCTTAAGAAGGATTTTAAAAACCAAATAAGAGAAGTGGAGGAAAAATTGGGAGGAGAAATGAGAAGGATGCAGGAAAAGGATGAAATGAGAATCAACAGCCTAACTGAGGAAAACAATATGTTAAAAATAGACTAAATCAAATAGCAAAGTTAGTCCCAAAAGGGCAATGAGGAGAAGAATGCATATACATACTAAATGGGATATCTCACCCTGCTAGAGGGGGGGGGAGGGGGGTGATGGAAGGGAGTGCCTTCTAGGGGGAGGGGAGGTTGGAAGTACCCACTTTCTAAGGAGACAGGATCAAAGTAGGGAATGGACCAGGTGGGGGTGGGATGGGTGGGAGGGAAATATAAGCAGTCTTTTACAATATATCTACTATGGTAATGTTTTGCATAGCTATACATGTGCAATACATATTGAATTGCTTATCTTCCCAGAGGGAGTGGGTGACAAGGAAGAAATAGATTGGATCTGAAATTTGAAGCCTTAAAATTAAATTTTTCAAATGTATATAAATACTATTATTAATACTATTTTGCATGTAATTGGGGGATAAGATGTTCAGGCTTTGGGGCTCAGAGATTCACCTTGTCCTAATGGCAAAGTTGAAGGGGGAATGGGAGAAGATATGGGAGATATCAGACTGGATGATGTGATATCTAGTGGGACTGCTATTCTGGTGTGGAGGGTAGGGAAAATGGGGACAAAATTCTAACTCAAAATCTTGTGGAAATGAATGATGTAAACCAGAAGTTAATAAAGCATTTGTTAAAAAATAGACTAACTCAAATGGCAGAGGAGGCTTAAAAGGGCAATGAGGAGAAAGATGCCCTAAAAAGCCGACTTTGCCAGATAGAAAAAGAATCTCAAAAGCTCACTGAGGAGATTCATTCCTTCAGAGTTAGACTGGAGCAAATGGAAGCTAGTGACTTTATGAGAAATCAAGATGATCTTAAACAGATACAAACAAATGAAAGAATAGAAGGCAATGTGAAATATCTCATGGGGAAAACCACTGACCTGGAAAATAGATCCAGGAGAGATAATTTAAAAATTATTGGACTACCTGAAAGTCATGATCAAAAAAAAAGAACCTAGAAATCATCCTTCAAGAAATTCTCAAGGAAAATTGCCCTGATGTTTTAGACCCCAAGAGGGCAATAGAGGTTGAATGAGTCCACCGATCGCCTCCTGAAAAGGATCCCCAAAAGAAAGTGCCTAGGAATATTATAGCCAGGTTCCACAATCCCCAGATCAAGGAGAAAATACTACAAGCAACCAGGAAGTAACAATTTTAATATTGTGGAAATACAATCAGAATATATAATTATACATATATATGTATATACATATATAATTATACATATATAAACATATAATTATATAATATATAATAATAATATAATATATACACACACACACACACACATATATATATATATATATATATATATATATATATATATATATATATATATAATTATAAGGAAAAAGAGCTAGGACTGCAACACAGGATCAACTACCCAGCAAATATTGAGTAATCTTTCAGCAAGGAGATGGTTATTTAATTAAATAAGGGACTTTCAGACTTTCCTGATGAAAAAGCCAGAGTTCAATGGAAAATTTTGTCTCCAATTACAAGACTAAAGAAAGACATAAAAAGGTAAACAAGGAAACAAACACACAGACACTTGCACACATGCACATTCATGCACACATGCACATAACTTGGAATGAAAGAAGAACAAACTTTTTACATACCTATATGAGAAACTGATACCTGTCAATATTGAAATTTGTATGATTATCACAATCTCTAAAAATAACATACATACATGGAGGGTGTGAATATAAATGAACTAATGTGATGATATAAAAAAAACTTATTAAGGAGTTCAAAGGGACTGTAATGGGATAAAAGGAAAGGATGAGGCAGAAAGAAATTAAATTGTGGTAACTAAGAGGCACAAAAACAAAGAGTAGAGGGGAAGGAGAGGAGATGAACATCATTTGAACATTATTCTCATTGTTTCTGGTTCAAAGGGAATCAACATAATCAATTAAGTTTAAAATTCTAATGTGGAAATTTACAAAAACTCATCACAATAGAGTGAAAGGAGGCAGGGAAAGGAGTACTGTATGAAATTTACTCTCATTGGTTTGGGGTCAAAGAGGAAATAACATACTCTGATAAGTATAAAAATCCATTGGGCCCTATAGGCAGTATGTATGGAGGAGATAAGAAAGGGGGGTTAGAAGGAAGGGAATACTGAGGGAGGTGGTAATCCAAAGAGAAACCTTTAAGGAGGGGAAGGGAGAAGGAAGAAGCAAAAATATAAACAGGGTAGGGAATAGGATGGAGTGAAAGAGACAAAGAGTAATCATTACTGTGAATGTGAATGGGATGAACTCTCCCATAAAATGGAGGCAGATACCAGAATGGATTAAAAGCCATAAACCTGCAGTACACTGTCTGCAAGAAACACATGTGAATTGTGGGGACACAAACAGGGTAAAGGTAAAAGCCTGGAGTAGAATGTATTATGCTTCAACTAAAGTAAAAAGAAAAGAAAAGAAAAAGAGCAAGGGTAGCAATGCTTTTCTCAGATAAAGCAAAAGCAAAAATAGATCTAATTAAAAGAGATAAGGAAGGAAACTATATCCTGCTAAAAAGGCAGCATCGAAAATGAAGCAATATCATTACTTAACATATATGCACCAAGTTGTATAGCATCCAAATTCCTAGAGGAGAAGATAATGGAATTAGAGGAAGAAATAGATAGCAAAATTATAGTAGCGGGGGACCTTAATATCCCCCTCTCTGAACTTGATAAATCTAACCTTAAAATAAACAAGAAAAAAGTTAATGGGGTGAATAGAATTTTAGAGAGGCTATATATGCTAGATATCTGGAGAAAATTGAATGGGGATAAAAAGTAATATACTTTCTTCTCCATGGTTCATGGCACATACACAAAAAATTGACCACATTCTAGGGCATAAAAACCTCACAATTCAGTGCACAATAACAGAAATACTAAATGCATCATTCTCAGATCATGGTGCAATGAAAATTATATTCAATAAAAGGCCATGGAAAGATAGACAAAAAACTATTTGGAACTAAACAATTTAATCCTAAAGAATGAGTGGGTCAAACAATAAATGATAGAAACAATCAGTAACTTCATTCAAGGGAATGGCAATAATGAGACAAAATACCAAAATTTGTGGGATGCAGCAATGGCAGTCCTTAAGGGAAGTTTTATATCCCTGAGGGCATAGTTGAATAAATTAGAGAAAAGGGAGGTCAATGAATTGATCATGCAATTGAAATAGCTAGGAAAAATTTGAAAATCCCCAATTTAATACTAAATTAGAAATAATGAAATTAGAAATTAGAAATAATGAAAACCAAAAGAGAGATTGATAAAATTGAAATTTAGAAAACCAATGAAATAATAAATAAAAGAGCTGGTTTTATGAAAAAATACAATAAAATTGATAGATCCTTACTAAACATAATAAAAGAAGAAGAAAACCAAATTATGAGTATTAAAAAAGGGTGAATTGGGAGCCAAGATATCAGAGTAGAAACAGCTCATCCAAGCCACTCTGCCCCTAGATTCCCCCCAAATTATGTAAAAGGGGACTCTGAACAACTTCTGGAGCCCCAGCACCCACAGAATGACACAGAGAAGCTAAACTCCCACTGAGGACAGCCCAGCAGCCCTGCAGGAAGGACCAGTGCAGTGGTCTGGGAGCCGGCAGCACGCAGTGCACAGGGCATGGGGAGCCGTGTCAAGCGGAGCCCAGGTCCACATGAGCCGAGATTTAACCCCAGGGCGGCAGGGCCAGCAGCCGGATGGAGAGACCCCAGAACACCAGCAGCTTTGGTGACTCCAGAATTATCAACATAGACATGCCTAGGACAAAATAAGAGGTTAGTGTCCTATGGACTTTGGGACCTGTATTTGGGGAATGCGTCAGCTCCCTCCCCTGGCGGCTAGAAGCCTCTGAGGAGACATGCCATTCTGTAGTTTTCAGAGGCAGCTCCAGCTCCTGGCCTGTGAATTGTAGGGAGATCCAGCGATCAGTCTTGGGGGGTAATCGCTCTTGCTTTAACCTAACTGGATCTGGATTGTGATCTAGGGTGGAAGTCCTGTGTGGGTTTACAGCTTGCCAGAAATGGAAGTTGCGCCCCACACGTTTGGGATGAAAATTCCTCTATCTGGCCTTAAAGCCATAGTGTGGCAACAAGCCCAAAAGTCAAGTAATTAAGAGGCAACATGCCAAGGCAAAGGAAACAGAAAAATGCAACCCTAGACTCCTATTTTGGGGGAATAGAGCAGGAAAAGGACTATGAGGTCAGAAGTCCTGCTCCAAAAGCCCCAGGGGAAAACATGAGTGGGTTGCAGGCCATAGAGGACCTTAAGAAGGACTTTAAAAATCAAATAAGAGAAGTGGAGGAAAAATTCGAAAGAGAAATGAGAAGGACGCAGGAAAAGTATGAAATGAGGGTCAACAGCCTGACTGAGGAAAACAACACCTTAAAAATAGACTAACTCAAATGGCAAAGGAGGCCCAAAAGGGCAATGAGGAGAAGAATGCCTTAAAAAGTCGAATTTGCCAGATGGAAAAAGAATCTCAGAAGTTCACTGAGGAGATTCATTCCTTCAGAGTGAAACTGGAGCAAATGGAAGCTAATGACTTTATGAGATATCAAGATGCTGTTAAGCAGATGCAAACAAATGAAAGATTAGAAGGCAATGTGAAATGCCTCGTGGGAAAAACCACTGGCCTGGAAAATAGATCCAGGAGAGACAATTTAAAAATTATTGGACTACCTGAAAGCCATGATCAAAGAAAGAACCTAGAAATCACCCTTCAAGAAATTCTCAAGGAAAATTGCCCTGATGTTTTAGATCCAGAGGGCAAAATAGAGGTTGAAAGAATCCACAGATCACCTCCTGAAAAAGATCCCAAAAAGAAAACTCCCAGGATTCTTATAGCCAGGTTCCAGAACCCCCAGATCAAGGAGAAAATACTACAAGCAGCCAGGAAGAATCCATTTCAATATTGTGGAAACACAATCAGAATAGCACAGGACCTGGCAGCTTCTACCCTGTGGGATCAAAGGGCATGGAACATGATATTCCAGAGGGCAAAAGAGCTGGGATTGAATCCAAGGGTCAACTACGCAGCAAAACTTAGTATTTTGTTTCAGGGGAAAATATGGTCATTCAATGGAATAGAGGGCTTTCAAGCATTCTTGAGGAAAAAACCAGAATTGAACAGAAAATTTGACATCCAGACACAAGAAGGAAGAGATGCCTGAGAAGGTAATCATGGAAAAGAAATCAAAAAGAACTTATCAAACTTGAACTATTTACATTCCTATATGGAAAACCAATAACTTTCTCATAGTGAGATATCTTTCTCACTATGAAAATAATGGAAGAAGGGTGTGTGGTCACATGAATACATATGTGAATGTGTGTGTATATGCTTACAGTTATATATGGATAGAGGGCATAGGTTGAATTTGTTGGAAAGGGAGAATACTCAAGTGATGAAATTATGAGGTGAGAGAGGAAAGTGGCAAGAGGAGATGGGGAGAGACAGGGTAGGGTAAACTATCTCATGTAGAAGAAGCAAGGGGAAGTGGTTGCAAGGGAGGGGGAGAATAGGAAGGCAAAAAAGGCAAAACCACATTCTCATTGAATTTGGTTCAGGGAGAGAATGACATACATACTAAATGGGATATCTCAACCTGCAGCAGAATAGGGGGAAGGGGAATGAGAGGAGGGCTGATGGATGGGAGGGCATCCTTGGGGGAAGGGGAGGTTGGAAGTACCCACTATAGAAGAGGGACAGGATTATGTAGGGAATGGACCAGGTGCGGGGTGGGTGGGATGAGTGGGAGGGAATTACAAGCAGCCTTGTACAATATATCTACTATGATAATGTTTTTTTATAGCTAGACATGTACAACATATACTGAATTACTACAAGGGAGGGAGGAAATGGATCTGAAATTCGAGGTCTTAACATTAAAAGTTTCAAATATATATAAATACTATTATTAATACTCTTTTGCTTATAATTGGGATATAAGATGTGCAGGCATCGGGACACAAAGATTCACCTTCCTCTAATGGAAAAGTCGAAGGGGGTATGGGAGAAGGTATGGGAGAGCAGATTGCAGGAAGTGATATCTTGTGGGACTGCTATTCTGGGAGGTTGGGCAGGGGAATAACAGGGGGAAAATGACTGTAACTCAAAATCTGGCGGAAATGAATGATGTAAAACAGAAGTTAATAAAGCATTTGTTTAAAATACAAAAAAAAGCGTTAATCTACCTCTAATGAAGAGGAAATTAAAACAATAATTAGGAATTATTTTGCCCAATTGTATGCACACAAATTTGACAATCAGTGAAATGAATGAATACTTACAAAAATATAATTTGCCCAGATTAACTGAAGAGGAAGTAAATTACTTAATCCCATTTCAGAAAATGAAATGGAACAAGCCATCAGTGGACTTCCCAGAAAAAAATATCCAGAGCCAGATGGATTTACTAGTGAATTCTATGAAACATTTTAAGAACAGTTGATTTCAATACTCTACAAGCTATTTGTGAAAATTAGTGAAGGAGACCTACAAAATATTTTTTATGACACAAATATGTGTAATGGAAATGCAAATTTAAAGATCTTCCCTGCCCCTAGATTAAGTGCACCTGGAGCCTGTGGTGGGAGGCTTGTTTTTCAGGAAAGCCCACACCTTGATACTTTGTGATTGGGCAGTGGGTCAAGGAGGTTGTTACAATCTTTGAGCCAGGAGAAGGCTATATAAACCCTGAGGAGAGGCTTTGCTTTGGGGCTCAGTTTGAGAAGTGTTGTGTGATTTGACCAGATGAGACTCTGGGAAGCTGTTGTTGAGAGCCCCCTGGCTTTGAAAACCCAGATGTTGATGCTTCCCTCTCTGGTAACTGTGATTTGGTATTAATGCATGTAATGTTGGGACAGTTTGGAAGCCTGTCTGTTTGATCTGTAAGTTCTGTAACTCTGAAGTTTGGGGTGCTGACCTTTTCCCCTGAACTAGGTAATGTGTGTTTGTTTGATTAAAGTAAGCTTGCTAACCCATTTTGAGTTGCTTTCCTTTTGAAAAGCAGATCTAGGAACCTGTGTTGGCGGCTACCCTGGGGATGTTGGGGTGCTTGCCGCTACAATATGGTACTGTTACCTAAATCAGGAAGAGATAAAATGGAGAAAGAAAATTATAGCCAATTTGCCTCGTGAATATAGATGAAAAAAATTTAAATAAAATGTTAGAAAAAAGACTACAGTAACTTATCACAAGAATAATACACTTTGATCAGCAGGATTTATTCCAGGAATGCAAGGATTTTTTATTATTAGGAAAATCATCAGTATAATTGATCATATCAACAATAAAACTGGCACAAACCACATGCTTATCTCAATAGATGCAGAAAAGGCTTTTGACAAAGTACAACATCCTGTCCTATTAAAAATGCTAGAAAGTATAGGAATAGATGGAGCCTTCCTTAAAATAATGGGTAGCATCTATTTAAACCCTTTGGAAAGTATGATATGTAATGAGATAAACTAGAAGCATTTCCTGTAAGATCAGGGATGAAACAAGGGTGTCCACAATCACCTCTCTTATTCAATCTGGTAATAATAATGTTAGCAGTAGCAATTAGAGAAGAAAAAGGAATCAAGGAAATCAAATTAGGCAAATAAGAGTCCAAGTTATCACTCTTTGCAGATGATATGATGATACACTTAGAGAATCCTAGAGAATCAAGTAAAAAAACTACTTGAGATAATAAACAAATTTGGCAAAGTTGTAGGATATAAAATAATAAAATTGGAAAGGCAAATTTTTCCCATTTTAAACAAGAATATTTGAAAAGCATCCTGTATCTTGTGATATATAATAACCAGCAGCGTTGACTCTACATTCTAGACATTTGTAACCCAAACTCTGTGTGTGTGTGTGTGTGTGTGTTTGTGTGTGTTTTGTATATGGGAAGCATTTAATAAATTCTTGCTTAAAATTAAAAAAATAAAATAAACCAACATAAATTCTCAGCATGCCTATATATTTCTAATGAAATCCAACAGCAAAGGATAGCAAAAGAAATTCCATTTAAAGTTACTATAGACATTATAAAATATTTGGGAATCTATCTGCCAAAACAAACCCAGAGCCTACATGCACACAATTACAAAACACTTTTCACCCAAATAAAGTCAGATCTAACTAATTGAAAAAAACATCAATTGCTCATGGCAGGGTCCCTCTAATAAAATAAAAAAAAATTTACTTAAATTAAATTAATTAGTTTCATACAAATCAATTTACCAAAAAATTACTTTATAGAACTATAAAAAATAGTAACAAAATTCATTTGGAAGAAAAAAAGGTCCAGAATATCAAGGGAATTAATGAAAAGAAATGCTAGGGAAGGGGGACTAGCTATACCAGATTTTATGTTTTATAAAGCAGCAGTAATCAAAACTATTTGCTACTGGCTGAGGAATAGAGTATTGGATCAATGGAATAGATTGGGTACACGAGACTCAGCAATCAATTACTATAGTAATCTTCTGTTTGATAAACCCAAAGACCCCTGTTTTGGGCACAAGAACTCACTATTTAATAAAAACTGCTGGGAAAACTGGAATATAGTATGGCAGAAACTGGGCATAGACCATTATCTAACACTTTATACCAAAATCTAGTCTCACTGGGAGCATGATCTAGGTATAAAGTCTGATACTATAAGCAATTTGGGAAAGCAAGGAATAGTTTACCTCTAAGATTTACGGAGGGGGGAAGACTTCGTGACCAAACAAGAATTAGAGAGCATTATAAAATGTAAAATGGATAATTTTGATTGCATTAAATTGAAAATTTCTGTACAAAAAAGCCAATGTAACCAAGATTAAGAGGGAAGAAGAAAATTGGGAAAGAATTTTTACAATCTATGTCTCTGATTAAGGCCTCATTTCTAAAATATACAGAGAATTGAGTCAAATCTATAAGAATACAAGTCATTCCCCAATTGGTAAATCATCAAAGGATATGTACAGGCAGTTTTCAGAGGAAGAAATTAAATATATCTATAAGCATATGAAAAAATGCTCTAAGTCACCATTTATTACAGAAATGCAAATCAAAACAACTCTGAGGTACCACATCTTACTGGTAAGATTGGCTAAGATGACAAAACAGGAAAATGACAAATGCTGGAGGGGATGTGGAAAAATTGGAGCACTAATGCATTACTAGCGGAGTTATGAACCGATTCAACCATTCCGGAGAGCAATCTGGAACTATGCCCAAAGGGCTATTAGTAATTTCATACCCTTTTACCCAGCAATACCACTTCTAGGATTGTATCCCAAAGGGATCGTAGAAGTGGGAGGAAGACCTATATATACAAAAATATTTATAGTAGCTCTTTTTGTGGTGGCAAAGATTTGGAAATTAAGGGGATGCCTATTAACTGGGGAATGGCTAAACAAGCTGTGGTATATGAATGTGAAGGAATACTATTGTGCTATAAGAAATGAGGAACAGATGGACTTCATATTTACCTAGAGAGGCTTATATGAACTGATGGTGACTGAAAAGAGCAGAACCAGGAGAAATTTGTACACAATTACAGACACAACATATGTATGATGACCAGCTTTGATGGACTGGCCTCTTCTCAGCAATGCAGGGTTATAAGTCAAGTCCAAAAGACTTGTGATGGAGAGAGATGTCTACATTCAGAGAAAGAACTACAAAGAACAGTGTTTAAATGCAGATTGAAGCAAACTACCTGCTCTCTTTCTTTTTCTTGTTTGGTTTTGTTTTTCTTTCCCATTGTTCATTCCATCCATTACAATCCTTTTTTTTTATAACCTGATTAATGTTTTACGTGAATGTGTTTGCAGATCCTATACTTGATTGTATGCTCCCTGTTGGGGGGGAATATGAAACTCAAGGAATTATGGAACTGAATCTTGTTAACTAAAAGTTAAATAAACAAATTAATAAAGATCAAAACATTTAAATTAATAACAAGAATAGAAAAGTTATAAGACATCATTAACTTATATCACATCTCGCCCCCCCACCATCATCACCTACTTGATCTCTGAAGTCTAACAAGTGGCCATGGTTGGTGATAAGAATAAGGTTAATATTTGATGCCCTCCAATCCTATTTTTAAATTAATGATGAAGTGAAAACACCAGAAATATTATCTCCTTTGGAGGGTCTGTGTCTGTTACATGGTATCATAGCTTTATATCTGAAAGAGATATTAGAGCCCATCTGGCCCAACCACTTGAATTTGCAGGTGAGGAACTGATGTCTGGAGAGGTTAATAATAAAAAGAGATAATATATTTAAAACACTTACCCTTGCCTGGGACATAGTAAGTAATATATAAAGTTTATTCCTTTCCCTTTCCCCTCTACCCTTCTTGATAAGCTTTTCCAATTTGACTTAGGGAATATCAGAATCAGGGGTCAAACAGAGTCAAACAGTCATTTACCTTTAGCCAGTTTTTTCTACAATTTATCACCCTACTTTTCACATCTTCTTTTCTTCTGACTTGTTCCAATATTGCTTTAGGGAGTGCATAAGCGGTACAATAGTGAGCACATTGGCCCTGGAGTCAGGAAAATCTCAGTTCAGATGTGGTCTCAGATGCTTACTAGTTATTTGACCATGGGCAGCTCACTTTTACCTCTTTCTGCAATGTCTGACAATGTCTTACAGTGTCCGAAGGAAGGATAGGACTATTGTACCATGTTCTTTCTCTTTATCTTTGTGCTTCCCTTCTATTTCCTCACTAAAATGGGGATAATACCATTATATACCTCCCAGGCTTGTTGTAAGGATCAGAAGAGATAGCATTTATAAAGTGCTTAACATAGTACCTGGCATAATTTAGGTGCTCAATATTATCCCCTTCTATCCTTTGTTCCTTCCTTCCTTCCTTCCTTCCTTCCTTCCTTCCTTCCTTCCTTCCTTCCTTCCTTCCTCCCCTCCTCCCTTCCTCCCTTCCTCCCTTCCTCCCTTCTGTCCTTCTTTCCTTCCTTTCTTCCTTCCTTCCTTCTTTCCTTCCTTCCTTCCTTCCTTCCTTCCTTCCTTCCTTCCTTCCTTCCTTCCTTTCTTCATTCCTTTATTTCTTACTTCAGTACTTATGGGACACTAAAGATATAGCTAAGATTGACCTAGGTTGGCCTTAATCTATCTCAAAACACACCCCAACATCTTGTACCATTATTTTTATGGAGGTTGTGAAGCCTATTGAATGGAGTACTAGTTTCTTAGAGCTAGAAAAAACCTTTGTTCAAGTCCTATATCTGAGCCTTACACGATATGGGCTTAGGAGTTCATTAAAATCTCTGAGTTTCAGTTTCTCCAACTATAAATTTCAGTAGTTCTTATTTTGAGAACATGCAACTAGTAATGTTTTTTTCTTTTCTTTCTTTCTTTTTTTTTTTTGGAGGGCAATTGGGGTTGACTTGCCTGAAGTCACATGGCTAGTAAGTGTGTCAAGTGTCTGAGGCTGGACTTGAACTCAGGTCCTCCTGACTCCAGGGCTAGTTCTCTATTCACTGCACCACCTAGCTACCCCAACTAGTAATGTTTTTGCTGGGGCAAATATTGGTCAGAAGAGATGTTGATTCATGGTGTAACCTGATTGGGAAGAAGTGAGTTATGAGAAAATGCTATATATTCTAGGCATGAGGAATGGTCTAGGAAAATGGACAGAAGCTGTATGTGATAGAATGAGATGGAAGAAAGACTAACAGTCTTATTTAAATGGAATGCAGAGTGCACAAAAATATATAATGACAAAGGGAGCTAAAAAAGATGCTCTATTGGTAGTAGCACAGAATAAATATACTTTTCTAAGATGGATTAAGCTATCTGGCATTTCTCCATATTATATTATTTTGGATATTGAACATTTTCTGTATGTGGTATGAAACTTATTTTATCTACCCAAATACATGCTACATATTCTACTCTACCCAAGTAACCAAAAGTAGACAATTAAGATGAAATGAAAGTTTATGATTAAGAAAAATAAGTTAGGGAGCTTCTTAGGTTCACTTTTCAAAATGGAACTGAGCATTAGGGAGACAGGACCCAAGAGCAAGTCAACAGAAGAGGGGGAACCAATAAGAAATAGAAGGAATTCATTTGTCTGTTACTAATGATAGTAATGATTGTGACATCTGTAAGTCTTAGAATGCTTTGAATTCTTATTGGATTCAGTCATTCTGTCTGAAGGGTGCTTCAGTGAAGACATTTTCAAAAATTCAGTGATAGAAGAATCAAATATACCTACTACATACTAAGTAGTTTTATCTTCTGAAATACCCCATAATGTTCAATATATTTGAATCAAAGTATTTCCTCATTAGATTTTAGTGTGTATTTATCTGTTTTCTATCTATCTATCTATCTATCTATCTATCTATCTATCTATCTATCTATCACCATATAGATATTAGAGTGATATTGCTAATCTATATCAATATGAAAATATATACTCTGTGTGTATACATTCTTTTTATCACAAATACAATTCATTTTTATTACATATTTTATTAAATCCCCAGTAAAGTAAATTACTTTTTCCTTGGCTATACATTATTTGACAGGAGGTCTATTGTTCTGACAATATTTAGATTTTACAAGCAGACATGTTTTATTGGAGGTAGTAGTAATGTTTTTAAATATTAGCTATATAATGCATCTTGGACCTTTGAAGGTGAAAAATTATTATATGCACTGAGGCCAAGAATAAATAACATGTTATGGCAATATACAAATAAGTCTATGGCTATGATACAGTGGTAGATAAGCCTAAGACAGAAAACTAACTACTGAAGCCTTTGGCTACTATAGGGAGAGGAATTCAACTTTTTTAGATTTAACTAAGGGTAAAACATAGCTCCAATTCATGCACCTATCTGCCCATATGAATATCTTAAGTAGAATTGCTCATATTTCCTCACATGTAAAATGATTTGGTTGGACTAGATGTCCTTTAAAGTCAATTTCTGCTCTAAATCAATGATTCCATCAACTACTGCATAGCCCCTTTCTTATAGGGATCCCTGAAGAGTGGCTGTTGGGAAAACTGCAAGATGTAATTATTATTCCTTTTATCCCTAAACTTTTATTAACCTTTTACCTGCTGAAGGAGAAATCACACTCACACACCAAAGCTGTTAGTTGCATTTATTTGAGCATATGAATATCTGAGAAATTTCTTTTATTCATGCTCAGGTAATGGAATTTGATTGACCTTAGCCTTGTGTGCATAGCTCCCTTCCTGTGTCAGAAATGATTAGGTCATGCCACAAGTAATGAGTAGCTTGCTGACAAGAAATTTTTTGTTTGGGTTAAGTGTGCCCAAAGTGTCACTCTGGGCAATGTACAGTCTTTCCTTTGTCAGTTTCTATGCCTTGAAGTTCATTAATACAGCATCCATAGTAATAATACTCTCATTCAGACTGTATATTTTCCATCACCTGAGCCTTCACTGTACAAGAAAGAATCACATGTCTACATGATTTTTATGTTTTTATGTCTAGGAGAAAAATATGGCATTTGCAGCCCATTATACTGGGATTATTTTATTGTTGTTTTTGTATGCAGTATCACATAGGGTATTGTTAACCATGAAGACATTAAGTTATGCATCTGAGCATAACTGAAGTAATAAATTACTTTTCAGACTAATGATCTCATTAATCATATAAAATTCACTGACAGACTGGAAAAGAGATTATCATACATGGGTCCTTAATAAATAGACCAAAAATTTCATGGTTTCTCTTAAAAAATAAAACATATTGCAGGCCATTTTCCATTTTTCTTCCTGTTTAAAGCATGCTTAGTTTTAATGTTTCTCATATATTTGGGTTCTATAGGAATTTGGAGGCATTTAATAGTCCATTTCTACCAAATAATTCAATTATACAAGCCCTTTAGAAATGTTTACAGCTCATTAAAAAGTTATAGAATCTTAAAATTGAAAGGAACTTTCTAGTTTAAATTTCTTGTTTAACTTTCTACCTTATGTGCAAATTCTCTCTAAAATATGAATGATGGAAGATTATCCCATCTCTACTTGAATTCTTCCAATGGCAGGAAGCCTTACCTACATTGCCAAATGTTCATTTACTTTTTAATATCTCTAATATTTATGAAGTTATTTCTTCGTATTGAGTCAAAGTCAGTGTGTATATAAACTTACTCATTAATTCTGGTTCTGACCACTCAATCTACATAGATGTCTAATCTTTCTGTATGACAGCCCTTGAAATATTTGAAATCAGCCATCAGTATTTCCCTTAAATGTTATATTCCTCAGAATAAATAACCCTATTTTTTGTTTCATTGTTCATATTACATATTGCATCCTTTCAGTAAAATACAAGATCCTTGAGGGTAGAAATTTTGTTTTGTTTTATTTTTACCTTTATGTGTCAAGGACCTCACACCTTACCTGACACATTATAAATTCTCCCTGAAATGAATAGAATCTTAGCAGTTCCCTTCTAGATTCAATCTGTTTATCAATGTCACTCTTAAAATATGGTTCCCATATACCAGGTTATATGCGTGTGGTCTAACCTGGTTGTAGCACAGTTGAGTCATTAAATAACATGTCTTGACTTTTGATTTATCAGATTTTATGCCTCTTTGATCCTTGGCAACTGTTTTGTGGCTTCCAGCAAAGATTCTGATTAGGCCCAAGCATAAATGTTATTACTTTATGAAGTAAGCATATGTGAAGTGTAGGCTAGTTTGGGACCAGCAGCTCATTTTTTACAGATCAATGAACTTATGGAATAAGAATATCATGACTCATTAACTACTAAGTTTTTGAGGGCACATTCTTTTGGCTACATCATTAATTGATTAAGTTTTGATAATGATGCCTAAATTAGCTTAATATTTACCAAAATATAGAATGTATAGTTCATAAAGAATATATTTCATATAGAATATTCAATTTTCAGTCATAGTTCTGAGGGAAAGAATATTGGATTACAATATGAAATGTAAAGCTATAACCTGTATCCTTTGAAATTTGTGAAGTCATTTCTATAAGTTAGTTGTATGCTTGATATGAGGTATTGTTTTTTTAGTTGAAATGTAACTACTATGAATAGTTCACTACAGTAAAATATTTACCTAATCTTAAATCTAGAGTACATTTGACTCTCATTAGGTTTATATCATGTCATATCTGGTGACCATGAATCATGTTACATCTTGAGCATGCCACCATATCATGCCTCAAGGTAACATAATAATGTAACATGATATGACAAATCATATACTGTTAGGAAAGTCACACTCCTCCAAATTATTCCATTGAAACAAAATAAAACAAGTCAGAATGGTTTGTCTTAAAGATAATATATATGATATGTGTGTATGGGTGTGTGTATTATGTATGTGTGTATATATATGAAGTTGTGTTTAGATGTATATGAATGTGTCTATGTATATATAGACATATAAACACATTTAATATATTTTAATGATTGATTCCAAAATTTTCCTATGATTCCTTTTTTCATTGCTGTTTTGAGGAGAAAGTTACATTCAGAACTTTTATTTCTTTGATTTGTGAGATGATGTGGTAAATCATATACTGTTAGAAAAGTCCTGCTTCTCCAAGTTACAGCTATGAAACTGTATAAGGCAAACCATAAAGTTATTTTTATCCTGTAGAGAAAACACATTATATAATACATACAAGGAAGAAAGGAAGGAAGGAAGGAAATAGAAAAAGAAAGAGTAGATAAAGAAATAAAAAATGCAAAGGAAGGTATGAAAGGAAGGAAAGAAGAAAGAGAAAAAGGAAAGGAAAACATGTATATACATTTATATTGTACATATTCCTTTCACTTAAAAGAATTCAAGCTCCTTGAGAGCAGTGACTGTCTCATTTTGTATTTATATATCCAGGACATAGCATAATGTCTATCATGTAACAGTCATATAAGCATTTTTAATTGATTGATTGATTATTAATTTAAGGCTATTCATGTTACCCTATAGGCAGATGACTCTCTATTTTTTCACTGTCTTAAAATGGGTTTTTCTTTGCTTTTGATGCATATTTTATCTCTCTAACTAGGCTTCAAGGTGGGTAGGAATCATGCTCTTGCATTCGTTAGCCTTCCCCTAAGAACTAAGGTCTTCACACATATCAAGTACTCTAGTAATATTGTTAAATGATTGTCAAGAATTCTTTTGATAACCCCAAACATGACTTTACAAATATCTTTTTTAAAGTTTTATTATGATTAATGGTAGAAATATTTATCAAGAGTGATAATTAGGTAATTATTCTTAAAATATGAAAGAAGTGTGGAGCAATGTAAATATGTGATAAAATGAATGCCAAAAGATGAGCATGCTTTAAAAGACATGATAATGATATAAAAATAGATAATGGATTAGCTAATATGATATCTAATTAATCAGGTGGAGAGTTAAAATATTTCAAATTTTAATATGGCATCATGAAGACAATAAACAGAAGGTATTTTTTCCTTTAATTCAAGTACACCAGGAGTGCATTTGTCTAATGTTTAAAATGAACTCAATTATGTTGTGTAAATAGAGTTATGTGATGACCAAGCCATCTTTGGTACAGGATGTGGGAAGAAGGAGAAAGCAAAATACATGCAGAATCCACAAAATGACAGAGTGAAACATCTCCAGCCCAAGACAGCCTGGAAGCTTGACAGGAAGGGTATATTGTACCAGGGTTGGAATGGAAGGCAGTCCAGCATGGCAGCACCAGGCACAGATGGAACGAGAGCAGGCCTCAGGGGACTGAATCACTGGAAGCTGTGGTAGTTTCCAGACTTCTCAAGCCACAAACAGTGAAGACAGTGTGGAAGATCAGTGGGGGAACTCTGTGGGACCTGGGTGAAAAAAGAGCATAGTCCAGCACCAGCCCCAAGACAGTCAAGGTGGCAGGGGCAGCAGCATCAGTGGCTACTTCCAGAGTTCTAAGTCCAAAGACAGTGGGGGGGTCAAAGCGACTGATAGCCTTGGACAGTACACTGACCCCCACCCCCACCTCTACTTGAATCAGAGTTCTAACTTCACAAAGAGCTAGAAAGTTAAGTATTTAGCTAAGAAATTGAGCAAACAGTCTAAAAAAAGCTAGACTCAAGAATTGTACTTTGGTGACAAAGAAGATCAAAACATACAACCAGAAGGAGACAAGAATGTCAAAGGTCCTACATCCAAAGCCTCCAAGGAAAATATGAATTGGTCTTAGGTTATGAAAGAACTCAAGAAGGTATTTGTAAATTAAGTAAGAGAATTAGAGGAAAAACTGGGAACAGAAATGAGGGTGATGCAAGAAAATAATGAAAAATGAGTCAACAGCTCACTAAAGAAGACTCAAAAAATGCTGAAGAAAATAACGCATTAAAAAATAGCATGACCTAAATGGCAAAAAAGGTCCAAAAAGGCCAATGAGGAGAACAATGCCTTAACAAATTGGATTGGTCAATTGGAAAAGGAGGTCCAAAAGCTCACTAAAGAAAATAATTCCTTAAAATTTAAGATGGAGCAAATGGAGGCAAATAACCTTATGAGAAATCAAGAAATTATAAAACATAACAAAAAGAATGAAACAAATAGAAGACAATGTGAAATATCTCGTTGGAAAAACCCTTGACCTGGAAAAAAGATACAGAAGAGATAATTTAAAAAATCATTGAGCTACCTGGAAACCATGATAAAAAAAAGCCTAGACACATATTTCAAGAAATTATCAAGGAAAACTTTCCTGATTTTGTAGAGTCAGAGGGAAATAGAAATTGTAAGAATTTGCCAATTGCCTCTTGAAAGAGATCCCAAGAGGGAAATTAGTAATATTATTGCCAAATTCCAGAGTTCTCAGGTCAAGGAGAAACAATTGAAGTATTGGATCAAGATAAAATAAGACCTAGAAGCTTTTACATTAAGGAATTAAAGGGCTTGGAATATTTTATTCTGGAGGTCAGAGGAGCTAGAATTAAAACCAAGAATCACCTACCCAGAAAAACTAAGTATAATGCTTTAGGGGGAAATATGGATATTCAATGAAATAAAGGACTTTCAAGCATTCTTGAAAGGACCAGAGCTGGATAGAAAATTTTACTTTCAAATATAAGAATCAAGAAAAGCATGCAAAGCTTAACAGGAAAGAAAAATCATAAGGGACTTAATACAGTTCAACTGTTTAAATTCCTACATGGAAATATGGTATTCATAAATCAAGAGACCATTCTCAGTATTAGGGTAGTTGGAGGGAATAGATAAATAGATAGATAGGTAGGTAAGGTAGATAGATAGATAGATAGTACAGGTTGAGTTGAATATGAAGGGATGGTATCTAAAAAATTAATTGTTGAGAGAGGAATATATGGGGAAAAGAATAAAGGAGAACATATAATGAAGTAATTTATCTCACATGAAAGAGCCAAGAAGAAGTTTTCACAATGGAGGGGAAGAAGTGGGAGGTGAGAGGGAATGAGTGAAACTTACCCTCAGCAGACTTCACTTAAGAAGAGAATAACATGCACTCAGTTGGGTATCTTACTTTACAAGAAAGCAAGGGGTAAGGAGATGTGGGGGCAGAAGACAAGAGGGAAGGCCAATGGGGGGAGGAGCTTTGACCCTGTCCCTTTTTCAAAAGGGACAGGGTCAAAGGAGAAAATAGAATAAATGGGGGGTGAGTGGGATTGGATGGAAGGAAATATCGTTAGTCCTTTCACAGCATGACCATTATGGAACTACACAGGTATAACCTATATTGAATTGTTTGCCTTCTCAGTGAGGGTGTGTGGAGAAGGAAGAGGGGAGAAAGTTTAAAACTCAAAGTTTTAAAAAAATATTTTAAAATGGATTATTACACACAACTTGGAAATAAGATACACAGGCAATGAAGTATAGAAATCTATCTTGCCCTATAAGAAAGTAAGGGGAAAGGGGATGGGGGAGGGTAATAGAAGGGAGGACATACTGAGGGAAGAAGTTATCAGAATGCATGCTATCTTGGCTTGGGGAGAGGAGAGATGAAGAGAATATTTGGAACTCAAAAACTTGTATGAATGAATGTTGAAAAAGAAAATTAATTAATTAAATATCTGAAATACCCATTCTTTCTATGGGCTCCTCCCCTCTCTTCAATTGGAAAGCATAATTATTCTTCAGATCCCAGGTAAGACACAATCTAATTCTTGAAACATTCTTGGATGTCTCCAGTCAGACTGGCTCTCTTCTTTCTCTTACATGCATGACTCAAGACTTGTCATTTAAGTTTTTATATACTTATCCTTTACATGATAATATGCTGTATGTTATATCAGTGCCATTGATCAACATTACCAATTATATTCTACAAAATATTTAATTTTAGAAATTAATATTTTCTGCATGTTTTGTAGCCCCTTGTAGTGTATAGCCTAGTATTGTGTACATTGGATGTACTTAAGTATTTTTAAATTAATGTATGAAAAGATGAAACATACATTAGAAAATGCATTTATATGAAAGTGAGAGCAATGGTAGAAATTATCTCTGAAAGAAGGATTAGACTGATCAACAAATATCTACACAAAATTTTCCTGTAGACTTAAATATGATTGATGTAAGACTGCCACACTCAAAAGAAAAAAACAATGCTTAATGTTTGAAATTTTGAAAAAAAAATGGAAAAAAATTAAAAAAAATCTTTGACAATAAAGTCTCCTTTATCACTCTGGGGCATCAGAAACACATGGCCATCACTATGGCTATACATTATCATTTCTGGACACCTGTGTTATTGTGTTTTGAAGCAACAACACAAATGTAAAAAAAAATTCATTAGAAAAAGAAGAGCTCTGTCAGAGCCAAGATGGTGGAGTAAAAACAGCACTTCCATGGTGCTCCAACCCACACCACTTCGAAATTGTATAAAAGGGGGACTCTGAACAACCTCTGGAGCCCCAGAACCCACAGAATGACACAAAGAAGCTAACCTTCCACTGAGTACAGTCCAGCAGCCCAGCAAGGAGCAGCAAGCACAGCTGTCTGGGAGCCAAGTCCAGGGCCAAGTGAGTCAGAGGTTTTAGCCCCAGGGCAGACAGACCAGCAACCCACTGGAGGGACCCCAGAACACCAGCAGCTGTGTTGTTCCCAGAATTATCTACACATATATACCTAGGACAAAGTGAGAGGTTAGTGCCCTATGGACTTTGGGACAGGTATTTGTGAGCACATCAGGTTCTTCCCCTGGGGGTGAGAAGAAGCTGAGGAGATGCAGCACAGACACCATTTTGCAGCTTTAGCTCCTGGCCTGCCAACTGTAGGGGGATCCGGCAATCAGTCCCAGGGTAATCCCTCTTGCTTTAACCTCCATGGATCTGGATTGCAGTCTGGGGTGGAGGTCTTGGGGTGTGTGTCAAGCTTGTCAGAGTGTGTGGGGGCTTCAGGGAGGGCACCCAACTAATACCTCCAGCACTTGAGAAGCCCAACATCCGGGATGGAAGCTCCCCTGTCTGGTGGCAGAGTCCTACTGTGGCAACAATCCCAAAAATCAAGTAACTAAGTGGCAACATGCCTAGGCAAAGGAAACAAAATAAACAGAAAAAAATCAACATTAGACTCCTATTTTGGGAACAAAGAGGATTGAAGCATGGAACAGGAGTAGGACTGTAAGGTCAGAAACCCTGCACCAAAAGCCCCAAATGAAAATATGAGAGGTTTACAGGCCACAGAGGGCCTTAAGATGTATTTTAAAAACCAAATAAGAGAAGTAGAGGAAAAATTGGGAAGCAAAATGGGAAGGATGAAGGAAAAGTATGAAATGAGAGTCAACAGCCTGACTGAGGAAAAGAACACCTTAAAAAATAGACCAACTCAAATGGCAAAATAGGCTCAAAAAGGCAATGAGGAGAAGAATGCCTTTAAAAGCCGACTTTGCCAGATGGAAAAAGAATCTCAAAAGGTCACTGAGGAGAACCATTCCTTCAGAATTAGACTGGAGCAAATGGAAGCTAATGACTTTATGATAAATCAAGATGCTGTTAAACAGATCCAAGCCATTGAAAGAATAGAAGGCAATGTGAAATATCTCATGGGAAAAACCACTGACCTGGAAAATAAAAAGTTGAAGGGGGTATGGGAGAAGATATGAGAGAGAGCAGATTGAATGAGGGGATACCTGTGGGACTGCTATTCTGGAGTGTTGGGTAAGGGGAAAATGAGGAAAAAATTGTAACTCAAAATCTGGCATAAATGAATGATGTAAACCAGAAATTAATAAAGCATTTGGAAAAAAGAAAAAAAAGGAGGGCTCCATATTTTTATGCTGACTTTGACAATAATTATGGGGGAATCTTTAAAACCCTTACATTCCTTGTTTAGATTAATTTAAAGAAAGAAAATAAAGAGGAATGATATTGCATGAAACGTCTATAACAGAGAAGATGAAAGAAGGAAAAACATAAATAAAATAAAACACCAGCAAAGTTTTATACAAAAAAAAAAATTCAAAGGAAATTTATACTTGTGAGGATATAAATATAGAGAGGATATAATAATTATTAATATCTCTAAGAGACAGCAAGGGAAAATAAAAGAAAATCAAATATGCCATGTAAAATACTTACTGCTGCAAATTTCTTAGTAATAAGAAGATAGAATTCCTGAGAAAGAGAGATAGCATCTTTTCAGGTCAAGGAACTCATTGGGGGAAAAGCATGTAGTGCCTTGTCTTTGAATGTGTCATGGTCACAGGGTTTGGTTCCCAGTGGATCAAGATGATAGGAAAAGACATGTAGTGATTAAGGTATAGATACAGGTAACTATAAGTTTTATTTAATTTATTTAAAAAAAGAAAGAATTATGTTAAGAGAAACTCTGGTAAAACTGAGAGAAACAGTAGTCAATATATGTCTAAGAGAACCAAAACATAGATTGAACAGAATGGTGAAGCTTATTGTGAAATCCAGAAAGGAACAGAAGAAGATAAAAGGATGGATCCTAGACTTTGGAAAATTATTTTCAGTTAATTGAGTATTAGAGAAATTTTGTTGAATTTATTTATTTATGTTTTTTGTTTTTGTTTTTTGGAGGGCAATTGGGGTTAAGTAACTTGCCCAAGGTCACACGGCTAGGTTTTTTTATTTGTGTGTGCATTAAGTGTCTGAGGTCGGATCCGAACTCAGGTCCTTCTGATTCCAGGGCCGACGCTCTACTCACTGCGCCACCTAGCTGCCCCTGAATTTATTTTTGTGGTATTGACAAAAGCATTATAAATGCACATGTAAGGTTGGAGCAGGAAGGAATGGCTAATGAAAGCTCATTTTGAGAAGAAGTAAAACAACGTCTTTTGGTATACCATAGGTAGAGTTTGATGAGGCTGCTTTTGGAAGTGTTCTCTAATTGATTGGATAGGGTGAGCTATAACCTTCTACGTGTGCTTTTTATATGAAAAAAAACCAATAAATTTATACATGTGAAAACATTTTGACAAGCAAAAGGTACAAATGATATTCATTATTGATGTCATCATCATCATATAAATGAATTTTTATCCATGACTTTAGAGTACAAATCTCATGACAGGCATTTTCATCATTGCTATTGATATTAACTAATACCTACATACCTTAGAGTTTCAATCCTACTTTATCCATAATTTTAAGCATAAAATAAATCTGCACTAGAAAATGCACAAGGTTGGGGCTAGCTAGGTGGTGCAGGGAATAGAGCATGGGCTCAATGAGTTCAAATCCGGCCTCACAACCTTAACACTAGCCGTGTGACCTTTGTCAAGTCACAACCCCAATTGTCCTGCCTTCTCTCCCCCCCAAAAAAAGAAAAGAAAGGATGAGTTAGCCAAATATTTTATGTCTTTTTTAAATAGTTACTTCCAATAAAGTGCTCTGAAATCATATTTTGTGGTACCAACTTTTCTTTCACTGACAGTCTTCAAAATGTAGAGTCCAGTGAACAAAATCTTTCCATTCTTGCCTTAGAAATTTACTTGTTCCATGGTCTGAAGTGGGCAGCCAGGTGACACAGTAGATAGAGTTCCATGCCTGGAGTCAGAAAGACTCATCTTCATGAGTTCAATCCAGCCTCAGCTACTTATTAGCTGTGTTACCCTGGGCAAATATTTTAATCCTATTTGCCTTAGTTTCCTCATCTGTAAAATAATCTGGAAAAGGAAATGGCCCATCATTCTAGTGTCTTTACCAAGAAACCCCAAATAAGGTCATAAAGAGCCAGATATGACTGAACAATGACCAAAAATAGCCCTGAGAAAGTCACTTTATCTCTCACCTCACTTTCCTCATCTATGAAATGGGAATAAAAATATAATCTCAATTAAAAAGTATTTGTGAGGATCAAACATGTAAAATAGTTTGCAGATATTAAGACACTATATAAATGCTAGTTATAATTTCTATAATAGTAGTCTTTCCCTGCTTCCAACATTCATAGCCCCCAATTACTTCCTATAAGTCTTTCCTTTGTTTGAGAGAGGAACAAGTTATTTAATACTTCCCTAAGGAGGCATAAACTGTAGCAAATAAAAATGATGCTGACATACAGTTTTCTCCAAGGCAAGATATCATTTATTAACAATGACACATATACTGTTAGTAAAACAAATCTTGCCAGTATCACAGCAAAAGCCAAGGACCTGATCATGATCAATTTATTAGTTAGGCTAGCAGTAACCAAAAACTGAGTCAATGACCCTTCCTGATAACCAGAGATACTAAGTGAGGTCTGACAGGCTGTCTTCCTTCTCAGTGGTCTCACAGGATCTCATTTGCACCTTCCCTGGGAAATCCCAGTTAGAAGACTTTTCGTTGAGGAGGTGGGCTAAGAAGTTTCATTGCTGTTCAGTCAGTTCAGCTAATTTCAGTTTTCAGAACTCCTTGTTACCCCATTTGGAGATTTCTTTGCAAAGATACTGAAGTGTAGTTTGTCACTTCTTTCTCCAGAAACTGAGGAAAAGAGGGTTAATGGATTTGCCCTGGATCACACAGCCAGTACCTGTCTAAGGCCAGATTTGAACGCAGGAAAATTAATCTTCCTGACTTCATGCCAGGTACTCTTTTTACTGCACCACCAAGAGGCTCCTCCTTTCTTGTTGTGAAACAGTAATAATTCTTAGGTGGTCGAATTAGTTTGGAGGTGATGTGTGAAGAGGACTGACCTTCAGGTTTGAATAAACACACCCCTCTCTGATACTTAAGAAATTCAAGTTATTTCCTGTGACCCCACTGTCACTAGAAATCCTGACTAGAAAAACTAAAACCATCTCAATTAGGTTCAACTCCTCATAACCCTCCATTTGGTGACTCCCTAGGGGACACCAAGTCACCCCTAACTTTGATGATGAAAAACAAGGACAGAAGAATTAACCCATGGTGAGGCCTAGCCCAAGTTGGTCCTCTCTTTACTGGATAAACAGAAGGAAGGGTTCCACTTGGGAAGGACCTAGCCCAAGTAGGTTAAAGTGCAGTTGACTTGGGGGCTGGAAATGGTCACATTGCTAGATCAAGCACTTTAGAAACTACCTGGTGAGCTAGGCCTGGGGTCTGACCAAATGGGGAAAAGAATGGATTTAATATTATATGATATGGCCCTGGAACCAGGAAGACTTGAGTTTAAATCCAGCCTCAGACGTTTAATTGCTATGGGACCCTGGGCAACTCCCTTAAGTCACTTATCCCTGAATCTTCCGCTCCCCCCCCCCCAAAAAAAAGAAACAATGAAAAAAGTCAAAAGGATTTTTAAAAGAAGAATATATGATGTATCTCATCAGAAAAACAATAGTCATGGAAAATAGATCAAGAATCTGAGCTAATATAAAAAAATGACAATTCTACCTACAGTAACTTACTTATTCAGTACCATACAAATTAAACTACAAAAATAATTTTATAAAGCTAGAAAAAATAATAACAAAATTCATCTGGAAAAACTAAAGGTCCAGAATATCAAGGGTATTAATGAAATAAGTGCTAGGGAAGGTGACCTAGATATACGAGATCTTAAATTGTGTTTATAAAGTAGCAGTCATCAAAATTACTTGGTATTTGCTAAGAAATGGAGTGGTGGAGCAGTGAAATCGGGTAAGTACACAAGATACAGTAGTTAATGACTATAGCCAGCTACTATTTGATAAACCCAAAGACCTCAGCTTCTGTGGTAAGAACTCACTATTTGACAAATGAGTGCTGGGAAAACTGAAAAATAATATGGCAGAAACTGTGCATAGACAAACACCTTAGACTGTATACCAAAATAAAGTCAAAATGGGTACACAATTTAGATATAAAGGCTGATACTATAAGCAAACTGGGAGAGCAAGGAATAATTTACCTGTTATGGAAAAGGGGAGAATTTATACCATTGATAGAAAACATGATGAAATGAAAATGGATAACTTTGTTAACATAAAATTGAAGAGTCGTTCCACTAACAAAGCCAATGCAACCAAAATTAGGAGGAAGGCAGAAAACTGGGAAAGTATTTTTACAACCAGTGTCTCTGATGAAGGCCTCATTTCTAAAATATACAGAGAATTGAGTCAAATATATGAGAATACAAGTCATTCCCCAATTGACAAATAGCCAAAGGCTATGAACAGGCCGTTTTCAGAAGAAGAAATTAAAGGTATCTCTAATCACATGAAAAAAAAATACTCTAACTCACCATTGATTAGAGAAATGCATCAAAACAGCACTGAGGTACCACATCTCACTGGTCAGATTGGCCAAACTGACAAAACAGGAAAATGATGAATGCTGGATAAGATGTGGTAAAATTTTAACACTGATGCACTGTTGGTGGAGTTGTGAACTGATATAGTCATTCTGTAGAGCATTTTGGAATTATGCACCAAAGGCTATAAAACTACATACCCCTTAACCCAGCAATACCACTTCTAAGGCTGTATCCCAAAGAGCAGCATATTATATAAAAAAAAAAAAAAACAGTCTAGACATCATATTTCAAAAAGTTATAAAGGAAATCTACCCTCATATTTTAAATCCAGAGTCTAAAATAGAAATTGAAAGGATCCACTGATCACCTACTGAATGTGATGCCAAAATTAAAATTCCCAGAAATATTATAGCTAAATACCAAAGCATTCAAGGAGAAAATAAGGCAAGCAGCAAGAAGAAAAAATTCAAATATTACTCTGGCACAGTCTTGATCACACAAGATTTTGCAGGTTCCATGTTAAAGAAGTAGAAGACTTTGGATATGATATTCTGGAAGGCAAAGGAGCCAGGATTATAACCAAAAATCACCTATCCAGCAAAACTGAGTATAATACTCCGGGTATTGGGGGAATGAAATACAATGTGTTTCAAACATTCCACATAAAAATAGCAGAGTTGAATAGGAAATTTAACATCGAAGCACAGTAGTAAAAAGAAATGTAAAATGGTAAATATAACAGAAAAATTGTCAAAAAATCAATAATGTTAATTATTTTCATTACTAAATGAGATTGTTCACATAACTCATAAGATTTGTGGTTTTTGTTCAATTGTTTCAGTTTTGTCCAGTTCTACATGACCGTCTTTGGGGTTTTCTTTCTTTTTTTTTTTAAACAAAAGCTTTATTAACTTCTGGTTTACATCATTCATTTCCACCAGATTTCGAGTTACAATTTTTCCCCATTTTCCCCTACCCACCATCATAGAATAGCAATCCCCCAAGATATCCCCTCATCCAATCTGCTCTCTCCCATATCTTCTCCCATAACCCCTTCAACTTTTCCATTAGAGCAAGGTGAATCTCTGTGCCCCAATGCCTGCATAACTTATCTCCCAAGTACATGCAAAATAGTATATATATTTGAGACATTTAGTTTTAAAATCTCTAATTACAGATCCATTCCCTTCCTCCCTTGTAACCCATTACCTCTAGGAAGATAAGTAATTCAGTATGTTTTGTACATGTATAGCTAAGCAAAGCATTACCAAAGTAGATATATTGTAAAAGACTGCTTATGATTCCCTCCCACCCATCCCACCCCAACCTGGTCCCTTCCCTACTTTGATCCTGTCCCTCTTCAATAGTGGGTGCTTCCAACCTTCCCTCCCCCCAGAATGCCCTCCCCTCCATCATCCCTCCACTCATCGCCCTTCCCCCTACTCTCCAGGATGGTGAGATATCCCATTTAGTATATGTATCATTCTCTCCCTGAGCCAAATTCAATGAGAATATGATTTTGCTTTTTTGCCTTCCTGTTCTTCCCCGCCCTTGCAACCACTTCCTCTTGCTTCTTCTACATGAGATAGTTTAGCCTACCCTGTCCCTCCCCATCTCCTCTTGCCACTTTCCTCTCTCTCCTCATAATTTCACCCCTTAAGTATCATCCCTTCCCAACAAATTCAACTTTTGCACTCTATCCATGTATAACTGAAAACATATATACACACCATCACATATGTCTTCATATGCCTATATACCCTTCTTCCATTATTTTCATACTGAGAAAGGTTTCAGTAGTCACAGTTATTGTTTTTCCATGTAGAAATGTAAATAGTCCAACTTTGATAAGTTCCTTTAGATTTCTTTGCCCTGAATACCTTCTCAGGCATCTCTTGCTTCTTGTGTCTGGATGTCAAATTTTCTATTCAACTCTGTTTTTTTTCCTCCAGAATGCTTGAAAGTCCTCTATTCCATTGAATGACCATATTTTCCCCTGAAACAAAATACTCAGTTTTGCTGGGTAGGTGACCCTTGGATTCAATCCCAGCTCTTTTGCCTCTGGAATATCCTATTCCATGCCCTTCAATCCCTCAGTGTAGAAGCTGCCAGGTCCTGGGCTATTCTGATTGTGTTTCCACAATACTGAAATTGTTTCTTCCTGGCTGCTTGGAGTATTTTCTCCTTGATCTGGGAATTCTGGAACCTGGCTATAATATTCCTGGGAGTTTTTTGGGGGGATCTTTTTCAGGAGGTGATCTCTGAATTCCTTCGACCTCTATTTCCCCCCTCTGGGTCTAAAACATCAGGACAATTTTCCTTGAGAATTTCTTGAACGGTGATTTCTAGGTTCTTTCTTTGATCATGGCTTTCAGGTAGTCCAATAATTTTTAAATTATCTCTCCTGGATCTATTTTCCAGGTCAGTGGTTTTTCCCTTGATATATTTCACATTGCCTTCTATTCTTTCATTTGTTTGGATCTGTTTAACAGCAGCCTGATTTCTCATAAAGTCATTAGTTTCCACTTGCTCCAGTCTAACTCTGAAGGCATGAATCTCCTCTGAGCTTTTGAGATTCTTTTTCCATCTGGCAAAGTTGGCTTTTTAAGGCATTCTTCTTCTCATTGCCCTTTTGGGCCTCCTTTGCCAGTCTATTTTTTAAGGTGTTGTTTTCCTCAGTCAGGCTGTTAACCCTCATTTCATATTTTTCCTGCATCCTTCTCATTTCTCTTTCCAATTTTTCCTCCACTTCTCTTATTTGATTTTTAAAGTCCTTCTTAAGGTCTTCTATGACCTGTAGCCTGCTCTTATTTTCTTTGGGGATTTTGTAGCAGGATTTCTGACCTCACAGTCCTCCTCCTGTTCCATGTTTCCATCCTCTTTGCCCCCAATATAGAAGTCTAATATTGCGTTTTTCTGTTTATTTTGTTTCCTTTGCCTAGGCATGTTGCCACTTAATTGCTTGACTTTTGGGCTTTTGCCACAGTAGGACTCTGCCACCAGACAGGGTATCTTACATCCCAAATGTTGGGGTCTTCATAACTTCCATTTCTGGCCAGTTGGATGCCCACACCAGACCTCCCCTCCAGATCACAATCCAGATCCAAGCAGGTTAAAGCAAAAGTGATTAACCCCCAAGACTGATCACTGGATCTCCCTACAGTTCACAGGCCAGGGGCTGGAGCTGCTACTGAAACTGCAAAATGGCCTGTCTCCTGAGCGGCTTCTAGCCCCCGGGGGAGGAAGCCAACGCGTTCCCCAAAAACTGGTCCCAAAGTCCATAGGTCACTAACCTCTCACTTTGTCCTAGGCATGTCTGTGTTGATAATTCTGGAATCACCGCAGCTGCGTGTGTTCTGGGGTCCTTCCAGCTGGCTGCTGGCCCAGCCACCCTGGGGCTAAAACCGCAGCTCACACAGGCCTGGGCTTGGCTCCCCATGATCTGTGCTGGCTGCTCCCTGCAGGGCTGCTGGGCTGTTCTCTGTGGGAGGTTATCTTCTCTGTGTCATTCTGTGGGTTCTGGGGCTCCAGAAGTTGTTCGGAGTCCCCGTTTACATGGTTTGGAGGTGATCTGGGGGAAGAACACCTTGGAACTGCTGTTTCTACTTTGCCATCTGGGCTCTGCCTCCCCTCTTTGGGGTTTTCTTGCAAAGGTACTGGAGTTGTTTGGTATTTCCTTCTCCAATTCATTTTAGAGATGAGGAAACTGAAGTAAGCAGGGTTAAATGAATTGACCAAGGTTACACAGCTAGTAAGTGTCTTAGTCCAGATTTACATTTGGGTCTTCCTGACTGTAACCCCAGCATTCTATCCGTGGACTGACCTAACTGCCCTAACTCCAGAAAATTCCTAAGAACTTTTTCATCATTAGGGCAATTAAAAGGAAATAAATAGAAGATATATTTATGAGTCAATTATTTTTGGAATGGTAGCCAAAAAAATAAAGGAGTGAGAATGAAGAACACATAGGGAGAATCTAAAGAGAAAGGTGGTATAGGGAAAATATTTTCACATAAAAGAGGCACCCAAGCTTTTAAAGTGTAGGTGCAAATGATTGTGGGTGGCAGACAATGCTTGTGCCTCACTCTTAATGGAATTCATTTGAAGAGGGCAGACTATATATACAAAGTTGTATATAAAAATCCATCTTACCCAGTAGCTCAATAGAAGGTGAATAATAAGAGAAAGAGGGGGATGATAAAAGAGAGGTCAGATTAAAGGAGATAATGGATAAAACAATTTTTTGAGGATTAACAGGATAAAAAGAGAGAATACTAAGCAGAAGAAAATGGGATGGAGAGAAATACAAAGTTAGTAATCATAACTGCAAATTTGAGTGGGTGAGCTCTTCTCCAAAATAGAAGTAGATAGCAGAAAAGATTAGCAACCAGGATCTAGTAAGAGACACATGAAGCAGAAAGACACACACACACACACACACACACACACACACACACACACACACACACACACACAGTTAAAATAAAGGGCTGGAGCAAAATATAATGTGCTTCATCTAAAGTGAAAAAAGGCAGGGATACCAATCATGATCTTGGATAAAACAAAGGAAAAATAGACCTAATAAAAAGAGAAAATCAGGAAACTACATTTTGCTAAAAGGTATCATAGACAATGAAGTAACATCAACTAATTTTGCAGCAAGTTTCTCTGATAAAGCCCTAATTTCTGAAATGTATAGAGAACTGAGTAAAATTTATAAAAAATAAGAGCCTATACATAAATGGTAAAAGGTTATGAATAATCCATGTTAGAAGAAATCAAAGCTATCTACAGTCATATGAAAAAATGCTCTCACTCACAGTTAATTAGAAGAATGCAAGTTAAACCAATTTTGAGATACCATCTCTCACCTATCAGAAATTTCAAAAGTCGAAGGGGATGAAGGAAATTTGGTACATTATTAACTATTTAATGAGTAGGCAACTGGTCCAATTCATTCTGGAGAACAAATGTTTATAAAACTTTGCATTCCCTTTGGCCCAGCAATAGAACTAACCAGGTTTTTATCCCAAAGAGAAAAAAGAAAAAGAAACTGAATTTGTATGTGCAATAATATTTATGGTAGCCCTTTTTGTGGTGGCAAATAATTGGAAATCAAGGTGATGTTCATCAGTTGGGGAATGACTTAGCAAGTTGTAACATGTTATTGTGATGGAGGTTATTTGATGAGAGTGGTTTCAGAAAAATCATAGCAATACCTATGTGAACTTATAGAATTGAAGTGAACAGAACTGGGAAATCATTGGGCATAGTAACAGCCATGTTTAAATGATGATCATCTGTGAAAGAGCTGGTGCTGATCAACAAAATGATCTAAGACAATTCTATAGGACTCATGAGAAAAAAAAATGCTGTCCACCTCCAGAGATAAAACTGATGAGTTCTTGGTGTAAATAAAAGTATAAGATTTTTCACCCTATTTTTTTTTTCAACACAGTTCTAAAGGAAATATGTTTTGCATGATTTCACAGGTATAAGTGATATCATACCATTGGTTTTCTCAATGGGTGGAAGAGGTGGTAGGAAAGAAGGAGAAATTTGGAACTTAGATTAAAAGAAAAAAAAACTTTAAAGTGGATAAATAATTTAAATTATGTAATATTTGAAATTATCAAATGGGTCAAATGGGTCCTTGGAAAAACTTGATATGATTACAGTGATAAGACATGTGGCTAAAGTTTTTTTTTTTTTTTTTAAGAGCAATTGTGGTTAAGTAACTTGCTCAAGGTTACACAGCTAGTCATTATTTATGTGTGGGTGCTCATTTTCTGAGGCTGGATTCGATCTCGGGTCATCCCAACTCCAAGGCCGGCGCTCTTACTCACTGTGCCACCTAGCCGCCCCTAAAGATTTTTTTTAAAGCAATTGGGGTTAAGTAACTTGCCCAAGGTTACACAACCAGTTGTGTGTGTGTGGGGGGGGGGGGGGGCGCGTTAAGTATCTGAGGCCAGAATCTATCCCAGATCCTTCTAACTCTGCAGCCATCGCTCTTACTCACAGTGCCACCTAGCTGCCACAATATATGTGGGGTTTTTTTGTTTGTTTGTTTGTTTTGTTTTGTTTTTTGCTTTCTGGAGGGCACTTGGGGTTAAGTGATTTGCACAAGGTCACACAGCTATTTTTTGTGATAAGTGTCTGAGGCTGGATCCAAACCCAGGTCCTCCTGACTCCAGGGCCAGTGTTCTATTCACTGCACTACCTAGCCACCCCTAAGATTTTTTTTTTTCATTGCTAAATGACAAAGTTCATTATACCTGGAAGTTACAGCTCACAAAAATATGACCAATGGTTTAAGTTATTGTATGCAGACTTCACCCCCAACCTTGCCAAAATAATTTCCAAAAATTAGGAATACTTTTTCATGGAGAATTAACTTTGCCTTCTCTTCTTTGACACTTAAAAAAGAGATAAATGAAAGTACTATAAGGTACTGTGTAAAACTTGGTCACATATTCCTATGTTCCATTAAAATTTAACCCATATTTTCATTTTTCATTCCTATTGCATATGACTCTCCATTTGTAACATAAAAAGCTTCAATATCAATATATTTACATTTATTATGGTAGCTTTTCCTTCAAGAAATTGATTCAATAACATTTTAGATTTCAAATCAGCATGATAAATTTCCTAACAGAGAAATTTCATTTTCATTGGAAGGGGAAAAGTATGTACTACATTGATACAAGTTTTGGGAAATTTGAATATCTGGCATGCAAAGTCAGAGAGAGGGGCAAACCACTAATGTTATGTCATGATGATAAAAGATTGTCATCCAATTAGATCATGCATTTAAAGTTTTTCCTGCATTTTTTGATAAATTACTGTCATATATAACATATAAAATATTTTAACTTATATTAAATGTAACTACATAAATTCAAACATTGCATACCCTACATTGTATTTTCTTTTCAAAAATGTTCTTTTAACTTGTTCTTTACAAACATACTCCTTGGATTCCATGAAACTAAGGTAAAAATAATTAAACCATGTACTTTTCAGTGACCAAATCTGTAGTCAATTTCATTTTTTCAAAATCCCATAGCCAGGGGACTACAATTTTCACACACATCAAAAATCAAAGCTTTTTAGTTAGTGTTAGATTTTGAATAATGCCCAGATTTCTGGAGTGGCAGCTCTTTAGTCTCTTGGCAAAATTATTTTTCTGATTTTAATTCTACCTTGTTCATTAAAAAAAAAATTGTTCTCAAGGATGGTCTTTGTACACACACACATTTACACACATATGTGTGTGTGTATATATATATATATATTCACACAATTATATATATACATATATACATATATACATATATATTATCTTATAGAAACAAAAAGTAAAAGACTTTTGTCTTCAATAAAAATATAGTATCCTAAGGTACTAAACTTGGATGTCAAATGAAACTCAGAAGTCATCTAAATTCATCTTTTACAAACAAACAAATAACAACAACAAAAACAACTGAGGACAAATGATATAATAATGTAAGGTATAATTGTATATACACAGACACATATATGGGGGGAGATTAAGATGAAATATATTAAATTTACAAATATATTAAAATTACAAATGGAAAATATATTAGCTCTGCAGTAAGATGATCTGGGTTCAGACTCTACTACCTCTGATACTTTTTTCTCCTCTGTGACCTCTAGCAATTTATTTAACACCTTAGACCTGAATTTTCATCCATAAAATGAGGAGCTTGGATGATAATTTTCATCTCTAAGTTAATGATACTATGAATAAAACAAGTCCAGCAGAATAAAACCACAAACATATTGACCAACATTTTTCCCCCAAGGACAAGAAAGGTTCCAGGCATTATGTTCATATAGTTTCAGAAGGAGACATTGAACAAATTATTTGACTTTTTAAATATTTGTATTGTACTATTCAATATGTAAGCATTTCAAGTATTTCTGCTTTTAATATTTTATTTAAGAAGTTGTACCATATTCTTTTGTGTTATTTGGACTTGTCGAGTGTTATTAAGCATTATTAAGTTTGAAGTAATAAACATTTTAAAAAGTATACCAAAGTGATTTAACAATAAAAAGGATAGAGCGTCTTCTTTTAAGTAAACTTGGATGCAAATAAAACAAAGAAGACAAATATGTAGGTTGTCACTAGGAAAAATAAAATTATTTAGAACTAATTTCTTTGAGTTGAGGCAATCATGTGTTAAGAAGGTAGCACAATTATGATTGTGTAGGAGGCTTTAGTTATTTCTTCAATGTCTTTCAACTATAGCACATTATTAAGGGGAAAAGAAAGAATTATGCCAGGTAAGTAAAAAAAAAATTAGTCAGCTCTTGGGCAATGCAGGAGAAGTGAATAGTGAAAATCTGAAGCCTAAAGAGAAAAAAAGATAGTTTTCCCCTATACCAATAAAAACTGATGCAAAGGAAGTATTGATTCAAAGTGAAGTACATGCCTTATTCAAATTGGCAATTTGATTCTGCAGGGCATCCAAAAGATAAAAATTTTGTGCATTGAAAGTGAGCTTTATTTTGCTTTATTCCCAACTTCTATTCTGGAGCAGTGGAGTAAAATGAACCCTCTAGGTTCTGGAAGGAAAGAATTACAGACCAAGGTTTGCTGAAGGCAATTTATATTTATGTGTTTATATACTTACACATATAGAAACACACATATTTCATCAATTTATACACAAAAATATATTACCTGAACAAAACCTATGTAACATACATACATATAATTTAAGTTTCTTAACTATCTTTATCTGTAAATTTGTCACTAAGCTAACCCACAATGGAAAAATGTACAAGATTTACAATGTTAAGACCTGGGTTTAAATCTTAAATCACTTTTTTACCAAACAGATGACCTTCTGCAAATTACTCCAATTGTTTATGCTATTTTGGCCTCAGTTTCCTTTTCTTCTTTTGTAAAGTAAGGGAGTTAAACTTAGATGACCTCTAAAAAATCCAAGTATCATATCCTAATATCCTATCTTTTTATATTTATCCTATTTATATATTTTATCCTATATTTTAATTTTATATATTACATGAAAACAAAACTTTTAATGTTTTTTTATTTGAATTCCAGATTCTCTCTTCCACCTTCTTCTCTGTTCTTGAGGAGGCAAGAAATTTGGTATAGATTACACATGTGCAGCGATGCAGTAACATTTCCATATTAGTCACGTGGCAAAAGAAAAGCGATCAAAGGGGAAAAAAAAGAATAACGAAAGTAATAAGACGTATATTTTGAGGGGCGGCTAGGTGGCACAGTGAGTATAGCGCCGGCCCTGGAGTCAGAAGCGCCTGAGTTCGGAGCCGGCCTCAGACACTTAACCCACACGAACAAAAACCTAGCCGTGTGACCTTGGGCAAGTTATTAACCCCAATTGCCCTAAAAGGGGTGGCTAGGTGGCGCAGTGAGTGCTGGCCTCGGAGTTGGGATGACCCGAGATCAAATCCGGCCTCAGAAAATGAGCACCCACACATAAATAATGACTAGCCGTGTAACCTTGAGCAAGTTTCTTAACCCCAATTGCTTAAAAAAAAAAAAAAAAAAGTATATTTTGATCTGCATTCAGACTCCATCAATTCTTTCTCCGGAGGGAGATAACATTTTTATCATAAGCCTTTTAGAACTGTATTGGGTCATTGTATTGCTGAGAGTAGTTAAGTCATTCACACAACTGATCATCATAAAGTATTGTTACTAGGTACAATATTCTCCTAGTTCTGTTAGTTTCACTTTGCATTAGCTCATGTAAATATTCCTTGTCTTTTTTAAAGCATTCTAATCTTAAATTTTTATAGCACAATAATAATCCAACACAATCACATACTACAATTTTTAAGCCCCTTGAACCCACTTGACAACCATCCCATTGATTGCCAATTATTTGCCATCACAAAAATAGTTACTATACCTATTTTTGTATATATAATTCTTTTGCTTCAATCTTTTTGGGTCACAAATCTAGTAGTGATATTGCTGGGTCGAAGGGTATGCAGTTTTTTAGCCCTTTTAGTATAATTCCAAACAGTTCTCCAGAATTGATCAATTCACACTATATTACATCCCTATTTTTCTATATCTCATCAAATGTTTGTCATTTTCCTTTTCTGTCATACCAATCTGTTGGTGTGAGGTAGTACCTCTGAGTTTTTTTTTTATTTCCATTTTCTAATCAATAGTGATTTAGAGAATGTTATATGACTCTAGATAGCTTTGATTTCTTCTGAAAACTACCTCTTCACACCCTTTGACAATTATTAATTGGGGAATGACTTATGAATTTATGTTATATTACAATTCTTATTAATTTAATGTAGTTCTATATATTTGAGAAATGATGTCTTGTCAAAGTAACTTGCTGTAAATTTCCGTTTCTCACTTTGCTGCTTTTCATCTAGTCTTGGTTATATTGGTTTTGTTTCTGAAAAAAAACATTTATTTTACTGTCAAAATTATCCATTTTGCATCTCATAATGACAAAAGTAGTTTAGTCATAAATTCTTCCCTTATCCATAAATCTGAAAGGTATAACATGCCTTGTCCCCTCCCCCTCCTAATTTGTTTATGATTTTGCCTTTCATATGTTAATCATGTACCTATTTTGACTTTACTTGCATATGGTGTGAGATGCCTATACCTACTTACTAACAAACTGATTTCCAGTTTTTCTAGCAGTCTGTGTCAAGTAATTATTTCTTGTCCCAAAATCTTGTATCTGTGAATTTTTCAAACCCCAGATTATTATGGTCATTTACTACTGTGTATTGTGTACCTTGTCTGTTATACTTAGCCACCATTCTGTTCCATAGCCAATACCAGATAATTTTAGTGATCTCTGTTACTGGTTTGAGGTCTGGTACTGCTAAGCACATTTCAAAACTAATTCCTTTGATATTCCTGACCTTTGGTTCTTCCACATGGATTTTGTTATTTTTTTACCTCTATAAAAATATTCTGGTATTTTAATTGATATGGCACTAAATAAGTAATGACATTGAGGTAGAATTGTCATTTTTATTATATTGGTTTGGCCTACCCATGAACAATTTGTTTTTTTTGCTTTTTGGAGGGCAATTGGGGTTAAGTAACTTGCCCAAAGTCACATAGCTAGGTTTTGGTTTGTGTGTGTGTTAAGTGTCTGAGGTCGGATCCAAACTCAGGTCCTTCTGACTCCAGGGCCGACACTCTACTCACTGTGCCACCTAGCCGCCCGCCCATGAACAATTGATATTTCTCCAAATATTTTTATCTACCTTTATTTGTGCAAAAAGTGTTTTTTGATTGTATTCATATAATTCCTATGTTTATCATGACAGTAAGACTCCCAAGTATTTTACATTGATTGCAGTTATTTTAAATGGAATTTCTATCTCTGTCTTTTAGTGCTGGACATTGGTGGTAACATGTACTGATTGACTTATTTTATATCCTGTTGTTAATTTTGTTAAAGTTTTTCCTTGTTTCAACTAGTGTTTTTAGTTGATTCTCTAGAATTCTCTGAGTATATATCATGATATCACTGCAGAGGGATAGTTTTGTTTCCTCAGTGACTATCTAAAACAGTATGCACCCTAGCACACCCAGGATTACCTGCTAGCAGGTTCTTTGATTTGCTTTTCTTAAAGGAAAGCAACTTTTACGGGGTCAATAATCTCACTTTAATTATATTCACTGGTTCAGAGGAAAGGTCAATACCCTGTAGGTGGAGAAAATACAAGCAGAGAAATTAGAACAAAGATGAACAGACAGGGCTCCAGCTGTCTGAACATAGCAACATTGCTATAAACTTTACATACATACATCATTGGATTGAGGGAGCGCAGACATCTGAGCACTCGGGGGCTCTAAACACATGGCTACTAAATCTTAAGCAAGAAATCAATAGAACCTTCCCATGAGCAAATCAACAAAGCAAAATATTAACCTCCCAGAATATATAACAAAGACTAAACATCTAACTGGCTGAGTGCCAAGGAGCCTGAAAATCCTCTTGGTCCAGCACTTAATTGGAAATTCCCCATAACCCAAAGTCAAATTAGCTCTGGGCCAGGGCTCTGTGTGCCTATTTATGGGCAGGGAAGATTTTCAAATTTGTTTAATATTATACTATCTTAATGCCTTCAATTTTTGTCTTATTGTTGTAGCTAGCATTTCTAGAATAATTTTCAGTAGTAGTGGTGATAATGGTTATCCTTACTTCACCCCTGATCTTATTGGAAGAACTTTTAGTTTGTCCCCATTGCAAATTATGCTTTCTGATGGTTTCAGATAGATACTACTTAGCATTTTAAGGAAGGCTCCATTTATTTCTGTTTTCTTTTTTTTTAAACAAATGCTTTATTAACGTCTGTTTTACATCATTCATTTCTGCCAGATTTTGAGTTACAATCATTTTCCCCCCATTATTCCCCTACCCAACCTCCCAGAATAGCAGTCCCACAAGATATCACTTCCTCCAATCTGCTCTCTCCCATACCTTCTCCCATACCCCATCGACTTTTCCATTAGAGGAAGGTGAATCTTTGTGTCCCAATGCCTGCACATCTTTTCTCCCTATTACAAGCAAAAGAGTATTAATAATAGTATTTATATATATTTGGAACATTTAATGTTACGACCTCGAATTTCAGATCCATTTCCTTCCTCCCTTGTCACCCATTCCCTCTTGGGAGATAAGTAACTCAGTATATGTTGTACATGTCTAGCTATGCAAAATATTATCATAGTAGATATATTGCACAAGGCTGCTTACAATTCCCTCACACTCATCCCATCCCCACCTGGTCCACTCCCCACACGATCCTGTCCCTCTTCTATAGTGGGCACCTCCAACCTCCCCTCCCCCCAAGGATGCCCCCCCATCCATCATCCCTCCTCTCATCCCTGTCCCCCCTATCCTGCTGCAGGTTGAGATATGCCATTTAGGATGTATGTCATTTTCTCCCTAAACCAAATTCAATGTGAATGTGGTTTTGCCTTTTTAGCCTTCCTTATTCTCCCCCTCCATTGCAACCACTTCCCCTTGCTTCTTCTACATGGGATAGTTTACCCTACCCTATCTCTCCCCATCTCCTCTAGCTACTTTCCTCTCTCACCTCATAATTTCATCCCTTGAGTATTCTCCCTTCCCAACAAATTCAACCTATGCCTTCTATCCATATATAACTGTAACCATATACACACACATTCACATATGTATTCATATGACCACACCCCCTTCTTCCGTTATTTTCATAGTGAGAAAGATATCATCAGTCACAGTTATTGCTTTTCCATATACGAATGTAAATAGTTCAACTTTGATAAGTTCCTTTTGATTTCTTTTCCCTGATTACCTTCTCAGGCATCTCTTCCTTCTTGTGTCTGGATGTCAAATTTTCTATTCAATTCTGGTTTTTTCCTAAAGAATGCTTGAAAGTCCTCTATTCCACTGAATGACCATATTTTCCCCTGAAACAAAATACCCAGTTTTGCTGGGTAGGTGACCCTTGGGTTCATTCCCAGCTCTTTTGCCCTCTGGAATATCATATTCCATGCCCTTCAATCCCTCAGTGTAGAAGCTGCCAGGTCCTTGGCTATTCTGATTGTGTTTCCACAATATTGAAATTGTTTCTTCCTGGCTGCTTGTAGTATTTTCTCCTTGATCTGGGGATTCTGGAAACTGGCTATAATATTCCTGGGAGTTTTCTTTTTGGGATCTTTTTCAGGAGGTGATCTGTGGATTCTTTCAACCTCTATTTTGCCCTCTGGATCTAAAACATCAGGGCAGTTTTCCTTGAGGATTTCTTGAAGGGTGATTTCTAGGTTCTTTCCTTGATCATGGCTTTCAGGTAGTCTAATAATTTTTAAATTGTCTCTCCTGGATCTATTCTCCAGGTCAGTGGTTTTTCCCATGAGATATTTCACATTGCCTTCTAATCTTTCATTTGTTTGGATCTGCTTGACAGCATCTTGATTTCTCATAAAGTCATTAGCTTCCATTTTCTCCAGTCTAACTCTGAAGGAATGAATCTCCTCAGTGAACTTTTGAGATTCTTTTTCCATCTGGCAAATTCGACTTTTTAAGGCATTCTTCTCCTCATTGCCCTTTTGGGCCTCCTTTGCCATTTGAGTCAATCTATTTTTTAAGGTGTTGTTTTCCTCAGTCAGGCTGTTGACCCTCATTTCATACTTTTCCTGCATCCTTCTCATTTCTCTTTCTAGTTTTTCCTCCACTTCTCTTATTTGATTTTTAAAGTCCTTCTTAAGGTCCTCTATGGCCTGCAACCCACTCATGTTTTCCCTGGGGCTTTTGGAGCAGGACTTCTGACCTCACAGTCCTTTTCCCTCTCTTTGCCCCCAAAATAGGAGTCTAGGGTTGCATTTTTCTGTTTCCTTTGCCTTGGCATGTTGCCACTTAATTGCTTGACTTTTGGGCTTGTTGCCACACTATAGCTTTAAGGCCAGATAGAGGAATTTTCGTCCTGAACGTGTGGGGGGCAACTTCCGTTTCTGGCAAGCTGTAAACCCACCCACGACTTCCACCCTAGATCACAATCCAGATCCAGCGAGGTTAAAGCAAGAGCGATTACCCCCCAAGACTGATCGCTGGATCTCCCTACTATTTGGAGGCCGGGAGCTGGAGCCGCCTCTGAAGACTGCAAAATAGCGTGTCTCCTCAGTGGCTTCTAGCCCCCAGGGGAGGGAGCCGACGCATTCCCTAATACCAGTCCCAAAGTCCATAGGACACCAACTTTTTACTTTGTCCTATGCATGTCTATGCTGATAATTCTGGAGTCGCCACAGCTCCTGGTGTTCTGGGGTTCCTCCAGCTGGCTGCTGGCCCTGCCACCCTGGGGCTAAAACCTCGGCTCACACGGACCTGGGCTCGGCTCAGCTCCTGCTCTCTGCACGCTGTGCGCTGCCAGGTCCCAGACCGATGCACTGGTCCTTCCTGAAGGGATGCTGGGCTGTCGTCAGTGGGAGGTGAGCTTCTCTGTGTCGTTCTGTGGGTGCTGGGGCTCCAGAAGTTGTTCAGAGTCCCCTTTTACATAGTTTGGGGGGAGTCTGGGGGTAGATTGGCTTGGATGAGCTGTTTCTACTCCGCCATTTATTTCTGTTTTCTAATGTTTTAAGAGGAGTGAGAGTTGTATTTTGTCAAAAATATTTTCAGCATCTCTTTTACTACACAGTTAATTTTGCTTTTTTTAGGTATTATTTTCCTCAGTATTTTTTTGGTCTCTTTTACCAAGTTGTTGACTTTCTTTTCATAATCTTCTTACATCACTCATTTATTTTCTCAATTTTCCCTCTCTCTTATTTGACTTTTAGAACCCTTTTTTTTGAACTCTTTCAGGAATTCATTTGGGACCTGTGACCTAGTCACTGTTTTCTTTGAGGCTTTGAATGCTCTGGGGTTTACCCAGTAAGGGTCTTTGTTTTCCTTTACTTACCAGCACTAGCATTCATCCTGGCCCTGGGATTATGACTAGGCCTCCAGCTCCATTGACGCCCCAACTGCTACTGTTCCCTTCTTTCTTCTATTTGAGGCCATGTTCCCTAATATACCTTGAGTGGCCACAGAACTCACCTGAGTCCGTGTTCCCTTGTGGCCACAAATGTTATTGCTTCTTTTAGCCCTAAGACTGTGGACCTGCATGTGGGCAGTGTAACAGGGTCTTGACCCCTGTGTAAGCAAAGGTTCCCCTATATTCTCTTCCAAACAGATGTCCCACAGTTGCTCCCCCCCCACCCCGCCCACACACACACACACATACTCACATACACTTTCTGAGCACTTTGCTCTTGAAGTCGCTGTCAATGCTTCTAGTAAAACTTTCTCCAAGGCCTCCCACACAGCTGTGCAGCCTCCATTACCTCCATATTGTGGCACCCCAGGCCTGGCCTCCACTCCAGTGAGATAGAACTTTCCCTGCAAACCTCCTAAGTTATCTCAGGCTAGAAAATCATTTTACCCCATGTTTTGTTTATTTTGCCTGCCCAAAATTCAATTAATGGCATTATTTTAGAATGGTTTAGAGGAGAATTTGGGAAAGCACAGCTAAATTCTTCTCTACTACACCATCTTAAGAGAGTGTATTTTTATAGATGACAAATCACCTTCATTTTTTTGGTCCTATAAGATTAAACAACTAAAGATCTCATAGGAAAAAATATTTTCTTACCTACTGGCACCATGTCATATATTTTTTAATATTGTTGACCTTATGTGTAGGTTTGGTTAAGAACTACTGATATAATATGTCAAAAATATTCAAGTAATTCCCTTCATTTCCTTACCTTCTTCACTACCATGTCCTAAATATATATATATATATTTGGATTAACAAGCTTACTTTAATCAATCAAACATATATCATTTACCTGGTTCAGGGGAAAAAAGTCAGCACCCCAAACTTCAAAGTTATAAAGACAGAAGTTTCAAAACAGAAAAACAAACAGATCAAGTAGACAGGCTTCCAAACTGCCCAACCATTATAATACCAAAGCACAGTTACCAGAAAGAGAAGCATTGACATTTGTTTTTTTTTTTTTTTTGTTTTTCTAATTAAACAAATGCTTTATTAACTTCTGGTTTACATTATTCATTTCCACCAGATTATGAGTTACATTTTTCCCCCATTTTTTCCTTACCCACCACCCCAGAATAGCAGTCCCACTAGATATCCCCTCATCCAATCTGCTCTCTCCCATATTTTCTCCCATACCCCCTTCGACTTTGCCATTAGGGCAAGGTGAATCTCTGAGCCCCACTGCCTGGACATCTTATGAAACATTTAATTTTAAAACTTCGATTTTCAGATCCATTCCCTTTCTCCCTTGTCACCCACTCCCTCTGAGAAGATAAGCAATTCAGCATGTGTTGTACATGTATATCTATACAAAACATTACCATAGTAGATATATTGTAAAAGACTGCTTATGTTTCCCTCCCACCTGTCTCACCTCCCACCTGGTCCATTCCTTATTTTGATCCTGTCCCTCTTTGATAGTGGGTACTTCTAACCACCCCTCTCCCCAGAATGCCCTCCCCTTCATCATCCCCCCTCTCATCCCCCTTTCCCCTACTCAGGAGAGTGAGTGAGGGTAAGATATTGCATTTAGTATGTATGTGATCCTCTCCTTGAGCCAACTTCAATGAGAATATGCTTTTGCCTTTTTGCCTTCCTGTTCTTCCCCTCCCCTGCAACTAGGGGGAAGCCCTTGCCTCTTCTACATGAGATAGTTTGCCCTTCCCTGTCTCTCTCCATCTCCTCTCGCCACTTTCCTCTCTCACCTTTTGACTTCACCCCTTAAGAATCATCCCTTCCTTGGGGCGGCTAGGTGGCACAGCGAGCAGAGAGCCAGCCCTGGAGCCAGAAGGACCCGAGCTCGGATCCGGCCCTAGACACCCAACACACAAACAAAAACCCAGCCATATGAACCTGGGCAAGTCACCCAACCCCAATTGCCCTCCAAAAAAAATAATCATCCCTTCCCATCAAATTCAACCTGTGCCCTCTATCCATGTATATCTGTGAACATGTGCCATGTACCCTTCTTCAATTATTTTCATAATGAGAAAGGTTTCATCAAACACAGTTATTGTTTTTCCATGTAGGACTGTAAATAGTCCAACTTTGATTAGTTCCTTTTGATTTCTTTTCCTTGATTACCTTCTCAAGCATCTCTTGCTTCTTGTGTCTGAATGTCAAATTTTCTATTCAACTCTGGTTTTTTCATCAAGAATGGTTGAAAGTCCTCTATTCCACTGAATGACCATATTTTCCCCTGAAACAAGAAACTCAGTTTTGCTGGGTAGGTGACCCTTGGCTTCAATCCCAGCTCTTTTGCCCTCTGGAATATCATATTCCATGCCCTTCTATCCCTCAGTGTAGAAGCTGCCAGGTCCTGTGCCACTCTGATTGTGTTTCCACAATATTGAAATTGTTTCTTCCTGGCTGCTTGTAGTATTTTCTCCTTGATCTGGGGATTCTGGAACCTGGCTATAATATTCCTGGGAGTTTTCTTTTGGGATCTTTTTCAGGAGGTGATCTGTGGATTCTTTCAACCTCTATTTTGCCCTCTGGATCTAAAACATCAGGGCAATTTTCCTTGAGAATTTCTTGAAGGATGATTTCTAGGTTCTTTCTTTGATCATGGCTTTCAGGTAGTCCAATAATTTTTAAATTATCTATCCTGGATCTATTTTCCAGGTCAGTGGTTTTTCCCATGAGATATTTCACATTGCCTTCTATTCTTTCATTTGTTTGGATCTGTTTAATAATATCTTGACTTCTCATAAAGTCAATAGCTTCCATTTGCTCCACTCTAACTCTGAAGGAATGAATCTCCTCAGTGAGCTTTTGAGATTCTTTTTCCATCTGGCAAATTCGACTTTTTAAGGCATTCTTCTCCTCATTGCCTTTCTGAGCCTCTTTTGCCATTTGAGTTAGTCTATTTTTTAAGGTGTTATTTTCCTCAGTCAGGCTGTTGACTGTCATTTCATACTTTTCTTGCATCTTTTTCATTTCTCTTCCCAAATTTTCCCCCACTTCTCTTATCTGCTTCTTAAGGTCCTCTATGGCCTGTAGCCAGCTTGTATTTTCAATTGGGGCTTTTGGTGTAGGAGTTCTGACCTCACAGTCCTCCTCCATGCTTTGAGCCTCTTTGCCCCTAAAATAGGAGTCCAATGTTGAACTTTTCAGTTATTTTGTTTCGTTTGCCTAGGCATATTGCCACTTTACTTGATTTTGGGGCTTGTTGCCACAGTAGGACTCTGCCACCAGACAGGGGAGTTTCCACCCAGATGTGGGGTCTTCACAACTTCCGCCAGTTGGGTGGCCTCTGTAAAGCCTCCACCCACTCTGGCAAGTTGGATACCCACCCCAAACTTCCCCCCCCCCCAGACCACAATCCAGATCCAGGCAGTTTAAAGCAAAAGCGATTTACCCCCAGACTGATTGCTGGATCTTCCTACAGTTCACAGACCAGGAGCTAGAGCCACTACTGACACTGCAAAATGGCTTCTGTGCAGCTGTTTCTTCAGCAGCTTTTTGCCTCCAGGGGAGGAAGCCACACATTCCCCAAATACTGGTCCCAACGTCCATAGGGCACTAACCTCTCACTTTGTCCTAGGCATATCTGTGCTAATAATTCTGGAATCGCCACAATTGCTGGTGTTCTGGGGTTCCACCAGTTGGCTGAAGGCCCGGCCGCCCTGGGGCTAAAACCGCGGACCTGGGCTCGGCTCTGTGGGCTGCGCTGTCGGTTCCCAGCGTGCTGTGCTGTCTGCTCTCAGAGTGCTGCGCTGGCTGCTCCCTGAAGGGCTGCTGGGATGTCCTCAGCAGGAGGTTAGCTTCTCTGTGCCGTTCTGTGGGTGCTGTGGCTCCAGAAGTTGTTCAGAGCTCCCTTTCACAATGTTTGAAATTTGTGTGGGGCAGAGCACATTGGAAATGCTGTTTCTACTCCGCCATCTTGGCTCCGCCCCGACATTTGGGTTTTCAAAGCCAGGGAGCTCTCAACAGCTACCCAGTCTCATCTGGTCAAATCACACAACACTTCTTAAAGTGAGCCTCCCTAAATATATTTTTAAAAAATGCAACCAGGTTCCAGAAATGACTGTGGTGTAGGAAGCACTAATAAAACCTATCAAATATTATATGACCGTCAGATGAAAGATTTAAAATAATCAAACCAATAGGTTATCTTTCTTTTAAAATAGCTGAATCCATAGAAATCAATTCTCTGTCATATAATACTCAATTACTTCTAACTACTAAAGTCACTTTTCATATCAATTTACTTTGTAAGGAAATAGTTAAGCAAATTGCATTTGAGAAATTGTGCAACACTTTCAATGACCTCAGATTCCCTTCTTAAAAAAGCACCTCATCCTTGTAAGTTCAATATTCTTTCATTGAAGCTATAGAACTACAATTTCTGGAGCACCATAATCATTTAAAAATGAATTTATGGGTCAAACAAAGGGCAGTAGAGAGAAAAATTGATGATGTATTTTACCTACATCATATTATCAATGATGACTTGTGCAAAAGAAGCTGGAGAAGAAATATAGTTGAAGATGACAAAAAGATATGTTGTGGCAAAAGACATATCTAGTTCATGTACCAAGATGAAAGGATAACAGATTGACAGTCTTCCTAATAATGTTAAAAAAAACCCTAGAAGTAGGTTTTCAGCATCTTGATTGGACCTCCAGTGTAATATTTAGGAAAGAACATTGATATAAATCCTATACTGTAAATAAAGATGATTAGGTTTCAAGCTGTACTATTAAAGATATTACTAATGAGCTCATAGATCTGTTGAAGTTTGAACTCATTCATTGCTATATGAACTTTAGCTCATGGATTTTATTTGACTGTCTTTGATACCAAAAATGCTCTCTCTTCTCGTATCTACTGTCTTCCTTTCTTACTTTAAGCCCCACCTAAAATCCCATAACTCTTCTAAATTCAATGTTCCTTCCCTTTTTTAATGAATACCAATTTTTCTTATAGATCCCCTTTTCCTGTGTGTTTGCTTATCATCTTATTCATTAGATTGTGAGCTTTTTGAGGACAGGAACTATCTTCTGCCTCTTTCTGTATTCCCAAAATTTTAATAGTACTCATGTTGCCCTCTATTTTATTTATTTAAGTGCATGGGTTAGTTACATATATGTAGGTACATATATAATGAATTCTTATTATGAAAATACTATTTCTTATAATCCTGAAGTAGGACACTATAGTAGAAATAACACTGAGCTTGGAGTAATCACATCATAAATTAAACATCTACTACATCTAGACCAACCCATAAATTACAAGAATTCCTTCCAACCAGGTCTCCAAAATAACCATCAAGGCTTCAACTGGAAACCAGTTGTACTTGCTAAGTTAGACTCTTGCAATTTCAGATTTTTCTGATAATTAGAAACTCATTGCTCTAATCAGTTGTAAGTTTCTCTATCAATCATTTCTACCTTCTCAACAATAACTCCCATTTCTTCCTTCTGGGGCCAAATAGAATAAGACAAGTCTCTCTTCAGCATAGCAACCTTTCAAATAATTGAATACAATAATAATGGCCCTATAAATTCTATCTTCATGATAAAAATGCCATGTTTCTTCAATTAATATCCAATTAAATAGTCTCAAAGTCCACCCTTGTGATTCTCTGTCCTCAAAAATCTTATGATATTTTCTAGCTTGTCATTATGTTTCCTAAAATGTGACATTCAGAACTCAGAACAGTATACATGTTATGGTTTGACTGAGTCTGAGAACAAGGGAACAATCACCTTGAATGTTTTGGATATTATTCCTTTCTCAATGAAGCCTAAGATTGAAATAAATGTTGCTGTTATTGTTGTTGTAGTTTGTCAAGATGTTTAGGGAAAGGGAGAATTGTCCATAGCGCACTACTAATTTGTATTGATCATGCTGTCTACTATCTCTCCCAGTTTTTGTTGTTGTTGTTTTTTCACAATCATGTTGTTTAACTGTACCTTCCCATTCTTGCCACTATGAAGTTAAGTTTTTGAACACAAGGGAAAGAACTTACATTATACATTTCTCAACTTCATCCTATTACACTGTACTATTGTTCTAACTAATCAAACCCTCATTCTCAATCTTGACTATTCTTTTTAGTTTGTTAGTTGTCCCTGCCACTTGGTTTCATGCAAAGTGCTTAAGGAGATCCTCTATCTCTTCATTATAGTGACTGCTAATTTGAACATCACCACTGGGATTAAGGGCCACTCCCTGAGGCACTGCCTTGGAGTACTACTTTCAAGTGGATATTTAGACATTAATGATTTCTCTTTGGGTCTTTGAAAGCAAAGCTACCAAATAATTTTTTCTACCTTCTACACATCTTTCATTTCTCTGATTTATCAGAAAAGGAGCATCTGTATCATTATCTAAGAATTCTTATCAATGGAGTGACAGATATGGGCCCTATCCTTACCAATCTTTCAAATCCTTCTAATAGAAGGAAGTCCTTTAACCAGTGATGTGCTGGTAAATTTTTAAACACTGACTCTAAGAAAAAAATACATTTGATATACTTTTAAGCTTAAACTATAGTATTTACATTTCCATCATCATGTTCTTAAGTTGAGACAATCAAGAAGACAAGATATCGAGCCCTGATTTATAGTATTTTTAACTCCTCAGGTATAAATGCTCACACTGAAAAATTAACAATGGGTACTTATGAGCTGGTATGTTCTAGCTACAGCACACCCTTGCCTTTAAATAGTATTACTATCAGAGGATGGGTTCCAGTCTTGGCTCTCACATTTATAAACTTTGCTACATTGGAGAAGTTATTAATTTATTCTGAAACTTTATTTTACCTTTTGTGTAAGATAAGCCAGGTATTTATTTTAGCTATGTCATAAAGTTCTTCTGAGTAAAGCACTTTGAAACACATTAAGTATTTTGCAAATGCGAGTTGTTGTTTTGTGTTTCTTATAGTACATAATAGACACAGTTTAAATAGGTTTTGAACAAATGAGTCCAAACCTATGACAAGTGATGCTGAAAGGAGAGACTGCAATTCTCTGAACAGTAAGCTCTTATAGAAGGATTGGAAGCTGACTTGTTTGTGAAACAGCTTCCTCTACAAAAATATCTTACTGACATCTAAATCATATATTTACAACTTAACTTGCTGCTAAGAGCAGAATCCATCTATAACTAGCCATACTGTTCATTTAATAGAATGATTAGAGTTTACCTCTTTGGTTAGGTATCTTTCTAATCTTTTTTTTTTTTAAACAAATACTTTATTAGCTTCTGTTTTACATCATTCATTTCTGCCAGGTTTTGAGTTACAATCATTTTCCCCCCATTATTCCCCTACCCAACCTCCCAGAATAGCAGTCCCACAAGATATCGCTTCCTCCAATCTGCTCTCTCCCATACCTTCTCCCATACCCCATCGACTTTTCCATTAGAGGAAGGTGAATCTTTGTGTCCCAATGCCTGCACATCTTATCTCCCTATTACAAGCAAAAGAGTATTAATAATGGTATTTATATATATTTGAAACATTTAATGTTATGACCTCGAATTTCAGATCCATTTCCTTCCTCCCTTGTCACCCATTCCTTCTTGGGAGATAAGTAATTCAGTATATGTTGTACATGTCTAGCTGTGCAAAACATTATCAAAGTAGATATATTGTACAAGGCTGCTTATAATTCCCTCCCACTCATCCCACCCCCCACCTGGTCCATTCCTTACATGATCCTGTCCCTCTTCTATAGTGGGTACTTCCAACCTCCCCTCCCCCCAAGGACGCCCTCCCATCCATCATCCCTCATCTCATCCCCCTTCCCCCTATCCTGCTGCAGGTTGAGATATCCCATTTAGTATGTATGTCATTTTCTCCCTGAACCAAATTCAATGTGAATGTGGTTTTGCCTTTTTAGCCTTCCTTATTCTCCCCCACCTTTGCACCCACTTCCCCTACATGAGATAGTTTACCCTACCATGTCTCTCCCCATCTCCTCTTGCCACTTTCCTCTCTCACCTCATAATTTCATCCCTTGAGTACTCTCCCTTCCCAACAAAATCAGCCTATGCCCTCTATCCATATATAACTGTAACCATATACACACACATTCACATATGTATTCATATAACCACACCCCCTTCTTCCATTATTTTCATAGTGAGAAAGATATCATCAGTCACAGTTATTGCTTTTCCATATAGGAATGTAAATAGTTCAACTTTGATAAGTCCCTTTGATTTCTTTTCCCTGATTACCTTCTCAGGCATCTCTTGCTTCTTGTGTCTGGGTGTCAAATTTTCTATTCAATTCTGGTTTTTTCCTCAAGAATGCTTGAAAGTCCTCTATTCCACTGAATGACCATATTTTCCCCTGAAACAAAATACTCAGTTTTGCTGGGTAGGTAACCCTTGGGTTCATTCCCAGGTCTTTTGCCCTCTGGAATATCATATTCCATGCCCTTCTCACCCTCAGTGTAGAAGCTGCCAGGTCCTGGGCTATTCTGATTGTGTTTCCACAATATTGAAATTGTTTCTTCCTGGCCGCTTGTAGTATTTTCTGCTTGATCTGGTGATTCTGGATCCTGGCTATAATATTCCTGGGAGTTTTCTTTTTGGGATCTTTTTCAGGAGGTGATTGGTGGATTCTTTCAACCTCTATTTTGCCCTCTGGATCTAAAACATCAGGGCAGTTTTCCTTGAGAATTTCTTGAAGGGTGATTTCTAGGTTCTTTCTTTGATCATGGCTTTCAGGTAGTCCAATAATTTTTAAATTGTCTCTCCTGGATCTATTTTTCCAGGTCAGTGGTTTTTCCCATGAGATATTTCACATTGCCTCTAATCTTTCGTTTGTTTGGATCTGCTTAACAGCATCTTGATTTCTCATAAAGTCATTAGCTTCCATTTGCTCCAGTCTAACTCTGAAGGAATGAATCTCCTCAGTGAACTTTTGAGATTCTTTTTCCATCTGGCAAATTTGACTTTTTAAGGCATTCTTCTCCTCATTGCCCTTTTGGACCTCCTTTGCCATTTGAGTTAGTCTATTTTTAAAGTGTTGTTTTCCTCAGTCAGGCTGTTGACCCTCATTTCATACTTTTCCTGCATCCTTCTCATTTCTCTTTCCAATTTTTCCTCCACTTCTCTTATTTGATTTTTAAAGTCCTTCTTAAGGTCCTCTCTGGCCTGCAACCCACTCATGTTTTCCCCTGGGGCTTTTGGAGCAGGACTTCTGACCTCACAGTCCTTTTCCCGCTCTATGCCCCCAAAATAGGAGTCTAGGGTTGCATTTTTCTGTTTCCTTTGCCTTGGCATGTTGCCACTTAATTGCTTGACTTTGGGGTTTGTTGCCACACTATGGCTTTAAGGCCAGATAGAGGACTTTTCGTCCCGAACGTGTGGGGGGCAACTTCCGTTTCTGGCAAGCTGTAAACCCACCCACAACTTCCACCCTAGATCACAATCCAGATCCAGGGAGGTTAAAGCAAGAGCGATTACCCCCAAGACTGATCGCTGGATCTCCCCACGATTTGTAGGCTGGGAGCCAGAGCTGCCTCTGAAAACTACAAAATGGCATGTCTCCTCAGCGGCTTCTAGCCCCCAGGGGAGGGAGCTGACGCATTCCCCAAATACAGGTCCCAAAGTCCATGGGACACTAACCTCTTACTTTGTCCTAGGCAAGTCTATGTTGATAATTCTGGGGTCGCCACAGTTCCTGGTGTTCTGGGGTTCCTCCAGCCGGCTGCTGGCCCTGCCGCCCTGGGGCTAAAACCTCGGCTCACGTGGACCTGGGCTCAGCTCGGCTCAGCTCCTGCGCTCTGCGCTCTGGGCTCTGCGGGCTGCCGGCTCCCAGACAGCTGCGCTGTTCCTTCCTGCAGGGTGCTGGGCTGTCCTCAGCGGGAGGTTAGCTTCTCTGTGTCGTTCTGTGGGTGCTGGGGCTCCAGAAGTTTTTCAGAGTCCTTTTTTACATAGTTTGTGGAGAATCTGGGGGCAGAGAGGCTTGGACGAGCTGTTTCTACTCTGCCATCTTGGCTCCGCCCCCCGGTATCTTTCTAATCTTTCTATCTTTTTTTTTCTTCAGTGATCCTATCTCTTCTCCTTTTGCCAATGAGAAATAGCCCAGGAAACAAGACTGGGTCATTGTCAGGGTAGACATCAACCATACAAGCAAAGTGAGATTCAGGTTGAGCATAGATCAATATGGCAGCTTGTAATTAGAAGTTGTATAAGTAAGGAAGATCAAAGATTGATGCATAGATTAGGGCACAATGGAAGAGTCCTCTGGTCTACTGATTAATAAGAATTCAGATAGTTAACCTATCCATCAAAGGCTTGAATTTATTTCTTTAACTTTAGAAATGATATGTTTTGAAACTGATTACTATGTAATTAAAATGATAGAGGCTGGTCCTGTAAAAGAGAGGAAAAAATGCATCTGTCTGCTTTCTTTGCAAAGGTTCAGGTTTGTGGTTATGGAACACAGAAAATAAGGTCAGAACTGGTTGAGTGAGTTTTTAGTTTTGCTAAACAGCTTTTTCCTCCCATTTAATTTGTATTCTTTGGTATAAGTGTACCTTCCTGGTTGGGAGAGATAAGAGGGATATATTCATAAATGAAAATGGTGTAAATGCAAAATATACATATTTTTCAATTTTTAAAAGCAAGTTAAAAAAGTAAATATGTTGTCATTGCTATTTTTTTTAAACAAATACTTTATTAACTTCTGTTTTACATCATTCATTTCCACCAGATTTTGAGTTACAATCATTTTCCCCCCATTATTCCCCTACCCAACCTCCCAGAATAGTAATCCCACAAGATATCGCTTCCTCCAATCTGCTCCCTCCCATACCTTCTCCCATACCCCCATTGACTTTTCCATTAGAGGAAGATGAATCTTTGTATCCCAATGCCTGCACATCTTATCTCCCAATTATAGGCAAAAGAGTATTAATAATAGTATTTATATATATATTTGAAACCTTTAATGTTATGACCTCGAATTTCAGATCCATTTCCTTCCTCCCTTGTCACCCATTCCCTCTTGGGAGATAAGTAATTCAGTATATGTTGTACATGTCTAGCTATGCAAAACATTATCATAGTAGATATGTTGTACAAGGCTGCTTATAATTCCCTCCCACTCATCCCACCCCCACCTGGTCCATTCCCTACATGATCCTGTCCCTCTTCTATAGTGGGTACTTCCAACCTCCCCTCCCCCCAAGGATACCCTCCCATCCATCATCCCTCCTCCCATCCCCCTTCCCCCTATCCTGCTGCAGGTTGAGATGTCCCATTTAGTATGTATGTCATTTTCTCCCTGAACCAAATTCCATGTGAATGTGGTTTTGCCTTTTTAGCCTTCCTTATTCTCCCCCTCCTTTGCAACCACTTCCCCTTGCTCCTTCTACATGGGATAGTTTACCCTACCCTGTCTCTCCCCATCTCCTCTTGCCACTTTCCTCTCTCACCTCATAATTTCATCCCTTGAGTATTCTCCCTTCCCAACAAATTCAACCTATGCCTCTATCCATATATAACTGTAACCATATACACACACATTCACATATGTATTCATATGACCACCACCCTTCTTCCATTATTTTCATAGTGAGAAAGATATCATCAGTCACAGTTATTGCTTTTCCATATAGGAATGTAAATAGTTCAACTTTGATAAGTTCCTTTTGATTTCTTTTCCCTGATTACCTTCTCAGGCATCTCTTCCTTCTTGTGTCTGGATGTCAAATTTTCTATTCAATTCTGGTTTTTTCCTCAAGAATGCTTGAAAGTCCTCTATTCCACTGAATGACCATATTTTCCCCTGAAACAAAATACTCAGTTTTGCTGGGTAGGTGACCCTTGGGTTCATTCCCAGTTCTTTTGCCCTCTGGAATATCATATTCCATGCCCTTCGATCCCTCAGTGTAGAAGCTGCAGGTCCTGGGCCATTCTGATTGTGTTTCCACAATATTGAAATTGTTTCTTCCTGGCCGCTTGTAGTATTTTCTCCTTGATCTGGGGATTCTGGAACCTGGCTATAATATTCCTGGGAGTTTTCTTTTTGGGATCTTTTTCAGGAGGTGATCTGTGGATTCTTTCAACCTCTATTTTGCCCTCTGGATCTAAAACATCAGGGCAGTTTTCCTGAGAATTTCTTGAAGGATGATTTCTAGGTTCTTTCCTTGATCATGGCTTTCAGGTAGTCCAATAATTTTTAAATTGTCTCTCCTGGATCTATTCTCCAGGTCAGTGGTTTTTCCCATGAGATATTTCACATTGCCTTCTAATCTTTCATTTGTTTGGATCTGCTTAACAGCATCTTGATTTCTCATAAAGTCATTAGCTTCCATTTGCTCCAGTCTAACTCTGAAGGAATGAATCTCCTCAGTGAACTTTTGATATTCTTTTTCCATCTGGCAAATTCGACTTTTTAAGGCATTCTTCTCCTCATTGCCCTTTTGGGCCTCCTTAGCCATTTGAGTTAGTCTATTTTTTAAGGTGTTATTTTCTTCAGTCAGGCTGTTGACCCTCATTTCATACTTTTCCTGCATCCTTCTCATTTCTCTTTCTAATTTTTCCTCCACTTCTCTTATTTGATTTTTAAAGTCCTTCTTAAGGTCCTCTATGGCCTGCAACCCACTCATGTTTTCCCCTGGGGCTTTTGGAGCAGGACTTCTGACCTCACAGTCCTTTTCCCGCTCTATGCCCCCAAAATAGGAGTCTAGGTTTGCATTTTTCTGTTTCCTTTGCCTTGGCATGTTGCCACTTAATTGCTTGACTTTTGGGCTTGTTGCCACACTATGGCTTTAAGGCCAGATAGAGGAATTTTCGTCCAGAACGTGTGGGGGGCAACTTCCGTTTCTGGCAAGCTGTAAACCCACCCACAACTTCCACCCTAGATCACAATCCAGATCCAGGGAGGTTAAAGCAAGAGCGATACCCCCCAAGACTGATCGCTGGATCTCCCCACGATTTGTAGGCTGGGAGCCGGAAATGCCTCTGAAAACTACACAGTGGCGTGTCTCCTCAGCAGCTTCTAGCCCCCAGGGGAGGGAGCTGACGCATTCCCCAAATACAGGTCCCAAAGTCCATAGGACACTAACATCTTACTTTGTCCTAGGCAAGTCTATGTTGATAATTCTGGCGTCTCCACAGTTCCTGGTGTTCTGGGGTTCCTCCAGCCGGCTGCTGGCCCTGCCGCCCTGGGGCTAAAACCTCGGCTCACGTGGACCTGGGCTCGGCTTGGCTCCTGCGCTCTGCGTGGCTCCTGCGCTCTGCGCACTGCCGGCTCCCAGACCACTGCGCTGGTCCTTCCTGCAGGGTGCTGGGCTGTCCTCAGCGGGAGGTTAGCTTCTCTGTGTCGTTCTGTGGGTGCTGGGGCTCCAGAAGATTTTCAGAGTCCTTTTGTACATAGTTTGTGGAGAATCTGGGGGCAGAGAGGCTTGGACGAGCTGTTTCTACTCCGCCATCTTGGCTCCGCCCGTCATTGCTATTTTTTAGAGTATCACTCTCAATATGCAACTGACAGAGACACTTCAAAATCAGCCCTTCCTCCTCTCCCCCCAAAAATGACATGAAATACAATAAACCAACACATTGGTCACATGTGGCAACATATACTTAATTATTCATCTAACCGATAGCTATATAATTATAATGACAAAATTTAGCAGTAGCTGCTTGTTTAAGGCAACTTACCTAGTTATAAAAGGCTTATATTTTCTCATGCAGTTACTCATTTCTCAAGTGCTTTCAGTTTCTGTTTTCTGACCTGACATGTTCTATAATGTCAAGAGAGGTATCTATTAGGTATGCCATTTGTTAGGAGGAGTCATTACCTTTTTTGTTGAATGATTCTTCTTTATCTGATCTAGAGAGAGGAAGATGGCCTGGGCCAGGGTCCTGTTACTTGCCATTTTACTAGACCAGTATATTGTTTTACTTAAATTATTTTTAGTTTTCAACATTCCCTTCTATTAGCTTTTGAGTCTTAAAGTTTCTCCCCTTCTCTTCCCTCTCTCCTCCCACCTCCCCAACATGGCATGTAATCATATAGGCTGTACATATGCATTCTTATTAAATATATTTTCACATTAGTCATACTATATAAAAGAATTAGAATGAATGGGAGGAACCATGAGAAAGAAAAAAAAGGGAAAACAAAACAAAAAAAGAGAGAAGAGAGCAAATAGTATGCTTTGATTTGCATTCATACATCATAGCTCTTTGTCTGGATGTGGATGGCATTTTCTATCATGAGTCTTTTGAAGTTGGCCTGGTTCCTAGCACTGTTGAGAAGAGTTAAGTCTATCACAGTAAGTCATCAATGTGGCTGTTATTCTTATTTGGGCTTATAAAATAGTAGGTTATGGAAGTCATTGACTACTGTATCTGATATACCTAACCTATTCCACTGCTTGGCCACTCTATTTCTTAGCCAGTACCAAGTATTTTTGATGATTGTTGCTTTATAATACAAATAAAGATCCACCTTCCCTATCATTTCTTTTCATTGATTCCTTTTGTATTCTGAAACTTTTATTCTTCCAGATGTATTTTGTTATTATTTTTCTATAGATCAATTTTCTTACAAATAG
>WOXC01011074.1:27500-193958 GCA_011680675.1 Gymnobelideus leadbeateri | reverse complement strand
TGGAGAATCTTGGAAAGATTTACATGACCTTATACTGAGTGAAGTGAGCGGACCCAGCCATATTGTATAATGATCAACTATGGTTGACTTAACTCTTTGACTTTACAATGATCTAAGACAATTCCATAAGACTGATGATGGCAATGCTATCCATATACAGAGAAAGAATTATGGAGTCTGAATGCAAATCAACACATACTACATTGAATTTTTTGTGTCTTTTCTTTTTTATTCTGTTTTTGTTCACAATTTTGAATTTCACATGTTGAATTTATTTAAAATGAGAGACATCTCCTACTGAATTGGAAAGTTACTTACATAATTTGGCAAAATTTCAATACATACCTCCTGATGTTTTGTTTTCATATGGGGGAAATATTCTCTAAAATTAAAGAACTCTATGAATGGGAAATATTATTATTATCAAAATTAAAACATGGAATGTATCAGGGCCTGATGACCTCATTCTGAAAAATCTCCACTCAACAGGTAAAATATTTCATGTCACTAACTGCTGACTTTGTGACATAAATCTATTATTGTCAATTTGTTCAATATTCTCTCTGCCCAAGAGTTAAGGTAGTCCAGCAGTCTTGTCCATTATATTTAATGGTAGTCACAAGCTGAACATAACTTATGAAAAGACACACTGGGAGAAAAACTCAGGAGCACTCAAACCAGAACTGTATTTTTGTGCTTTCAGGGGGTTCTACCTTTGTTCTTTATTCATTTAACTTTAAAGAACTCCAAATAAGCAGTAACCCCAAGGGCTACTCTCAAATTTCCACCATTACTCCCTATTCACATGTTCTGGTTGCAGAATGCCCAGAAAGGGAGAGAAGTTGTTGCATTCCTTATGACTATTGCCCACAGAAATTAATTTTTAACCCTTAAAGTTCAGATGCCCTGCCATGCTTGCTGTGCTAACTTGATATATATTTTGGGGGGAGAAATGGACATAAACATGATGTGGTCCTTCAGGAAACCACAAGAGATTTTTAAAAATCAAACATTGCATTTAGCATTACAAATAAAAGTTATATTTGTCTAGTGAGTACTCCACCAGCAAGCTAATGTTCAGCATACTATATTAGTAATTCGCACTTTTTTGTAATGTGATTTATTTTTATTCATTTAGAGTAGAATTCCTGCTGCTAGCTTTATAGTTTTGTTTTGCACGGCATTGGTTATATGTGACATTAATTTGCTTTCACATCTTTTATTCATGCTTAATATACAAAACTTCTCAAAAGCAGATTACCATATAAATTTGGCAAAAGAGTACGTGTGATATTTAAAGATCTTAAAATTATAGATATATTTGAGAGAAACGTAGACTGCTGCTCAGAAAGAAGATAAATGAATATTTGTATAGTATTTAACAAAGTTGGTGTTGCTTCCCTTTTTACTGTCAATTAACAACAGAGGCTACTTGAGTTCATTTTGACCCTTTAGCTTTCTAGTTTTATTGAAGTGAAAGGAAAACAGATATGGTTCCATGCATTGAATTTATTTTACAGTAACCAGAAATCTTCTTTCCCCCAATCAGAAACAATCTCCTAAACTTTGCAAGTTGCTGACATTTAACTTTTGGGGTGAAATTGGATAATGCATAATTGCAGTTAAATAGGTCACATTATATATTTATGGGTGCATATTAATTTGAATTAGTATAATAGCATAGAATTTCGAAATCATTACTGAAATATACAAAACCTGGAAACCATCATTTGTGGAGCATATGAAAGTTATTATGCACTTACACTTTGCAGGTATTAGTAAAATGATAAAATTATTCTATCTTATGTCACAATAATAAAAATTTAAATGAATTCTGAAAGTTCTTTTCTATATGAAGTTGGATTATTTCACAATATTTCCTGGACTATTGTGTTTGCCATGTTCTGCTTGTTCTCACTTGTTTCATTATGCCTTTTCTATCCATGATTGTGTGATTGCTTTCTGTACATTGGCATCTTAGGTGTCAAAGTCTTTCATAATAAAGAATGCATAGTAGAATGAATAATTAATATAAGACACAGTATTATTCCCATTGATTAGTTGCTTGTTTAACAGAATTAAAGTTTAAAACATCAATCCTCATACTTTCAAGAGCACTTAAGAGGATAATATGCTATAACATAAAGAGTGTTGAATTTGGAACATAGATCCTGAGTTCTGATTCTGACTCTGAGTTGTTAAACTCTCTTGGTCTAAGGTTTCTAATTGGTAAAATGAGGAGATTGGATTCAACTACCTCTAAGGTGCCTTCTAATTGCAAATCTATGATCCTAAAGAACTAAGAATAGAATTGTAGTATATTATTCTTGTTTTTAAAATAACAATCATATTATAGATTGAAATGATAGAAGAAATCTCAAAAAATGTTCTGTTACAAGTACACATAAACAGAAGACATAACTGAGGCACAGTACTTGAATGATTTTTCAAGGTCACCAAAAGAATCAACCAGTTCTCCTAATTAAATCTGCAGGTATCTCTCTAAATATAGTATGTTGTCTTGATTCTAACCTCATGTCTTATAGGGTTCAAATCTCGGCCTTTTCACAATTATTAAGATGACTTCCAAAATGTTACTTTCTACCTGAGTCTCCATTTCCTTACCTATAAAAAGAAGGGGTTGGACTAGGGGATCTCCGTGTACGTTATTAGACATGGATTCTCTGATTCTATGTAAAGAAATCGCCAAAGAAGGGACAGAGCCAAGATGGCAGAGTAGAAACAGGACTTCCCCATGGCTCTGGCTTCCACCTCCTCCAATACATGTAAAAAATTACTCTAAACAAATTTTAGAGCTACAGAAGCCACAAAGTGACAGAGAGAAACAAATCTCCCACTGAAGGCAGCCTTACTGGCCAGTGTAATGGAAATGCAGATTTAAAGATCTTCCCTGCCCCTAGCTTAAGAGCACCTGGAACCTGTGGTGGGAGGCTTGTTTTTCAGGAAAGCCCATACCTTGACACTTTGTGATTGGGCAGTGGGTCGAGAAGGTTGTTACATTCTCTGAGCCAGGAGAAGGCTATATAAACTCTGATGAGAGGCTTTGTTTTGGGGCTCACTTTGAGAAGTGTTGTGTGATTTGACCAGATAAGACTCTGGGAAGCCGTTGTTGAGAGCGCCCCCGGCTTTGAAAACCCAGATGTTGATGCTTCCCTCTCTGGTAACTGTGATTTGGTATTGATATAATGGTTGGACAGTTTGGAATCCTGTCTGTTTGATCTGTAAGTTCTGTAACTCTGAAGTTTGGGGTGCTGACCTTTTCCCCCTGAACTAGGTAATGTGTGTTTGTTTGATTAAAGTAAGCTTGTTAACCCATTTTGAGTTGCTTTCCTTTTGAAAAGCAGATCTAAGAACCTATATTGGCAGCTACCCTGGGGATATTGGGGTGCTTGCTGCTACAGCCAGAAGGAAAGGTCTATCACACCTAGCTGGGAGCTGAGCCCAGCCCTGCATGAGCCCACAGTTTTAGCCCCAGAGTGGCCCCAACCAATAGCAAGCAACCAGAGCAGACTTCAGGGAGTGAATCACTAGCAGTTTCCAGACTTCTCAACCCATAAATGAAAAACACAAAGTACAAAGTGATGTGGGAACTCTGTTGGAAAAGGGGTAGAAGGAAGAGTGTGGTCTGGCACCTGCCCCTGGAGGGAGGGGAAATGGAGGAGGTGCAGTGGCTTCATCATGTGTCTGCCTCAGTAGCTCCTGGCCTGCAGATTGTATAGGGACCAAGTGATCATTCAGAGGGGAATCATTTTTGCTTTAACTTGCTTGGATCTGGATCATGGTCTGGGAGCAGGTCCTAGGGTGTTTAGACAGGTGCCAGAGACTGTGGGTGCTACAGAAAGGGCACCCTTCTAATTGCTCCTATATGTGCAAAACCCCCAGCAATTTGGGACAAAGCTCTCTCCATTCTGAAAGAAGAGTGGCAAAGAATTCAAAAGTCAAGTAATTGCCTGGCAACATGAGGAAGTATAGGAAATGCAATCCTACCATAGTCCTTTTTCAGGGACAAAAAGGATCAAAGCATGGAACCAGAAGGAGACAACAAAGTCAGAACTCCTGCATCAAAAACTCCCAAGAAAAATATGAATTTGTTACAGGTCGTGGACGAATTCAAGAAGGATTTTGAAAACCAAGTAAGAGAAGAGAAAAAATAGGGAAGAGAAATGAGAATGATGCAAGAAAATCAAGAAAAGTGAGTCAACAGCCTGAAGGAAGAAAATAATACTTTTAAAAATAGACTAACTCAAGTGGCAAAAGAGGCCCAAAAAGCCAATGAGGAGAAGAATGCTTAAAAAGCCTAACTGCCCAGATGGAAATTGAATATCAAAAACTCACTGAAGAGAATAATTACTTCAAAATTAGATTTGAGCAAATGGAATCTAATAACTTTATGAGAAATCAAGGTACTATAAAACAGATCCAAACAAATGAAAAAGTAGATGGCAATGTGAAAAATCTCATTGAAAAAAAAAACACTAACATGGAAAATAGATCCAGGAGAGAGAATTTTAAAATTATTGGAATACCTGAAGGCCATGATCAAAACAAGGGCCTAGACACCGTCTTTCAAGAAATTCTCAAGGAAAATTGCCTTTATATTCTAGAACCATAGGGCAAAACAGAAATTGAAGGAATTCCCTGATCACCTCTTGAAAAAGATGCCAAAAAGAAAACTCCTAGTAATATTATAGCCAAATTCCAGAATTCCCAGATCAAGGAGAAAATAGTGCATGCAGCCAGGAAGAAAAAAATTGAGTATTGTAGAAACAAAATCAGCATAACACAAGACCTAGCAGCTTCTACACTGAGGGAATGGAGAGCTTGGAATATGATATTCTGGAGGTAAAAGGAGATAGGTTTTAAACCAAGAATCACCTGCCCTGCAAAACTGAGCATAATTCTTCAGGGGAAAATATGGTCATTCAATGAAATAGAGGGTTTTCAAACATTCTTTATGAAAAAGCCTGAGCTGAACAGAAAATATGACTTTCAAATACAAGAAGCCAGAGAAACATGAGAAGGAAAAGGGGTAAAAGAAAGCATAAGGAATTTAAAGTTGAACTACATTTCTACATAGAAAAATGATAATTTTAACCCACCAGACTTTTGTCAATATGAGGACAGTTGAAGGAAATATAGATATGCATGTATAGGAGGGTGTAGGTATGTATAAATGTATATGTGATAGTGTGCATATGTATGTGCATGTATACATAGACAGAGGGCACAGGATGAGTTGAATATGAAGGGATGATATCTAAAAGAATAAAATTAAGAGGTGAGGAGAAGAATATATTGGGAGAAGGAGAAAGGGAGAGATAGATTAGCCTAAATCATTCCATATAAAAGAGGCAAGAGAAAACTATTAAAATGGAGGGGAAGAGCAGAAAAGTAAAAGGGAATGGCCCAACTTTTTTTTTCAAATGCTTTATTAACTTCTGGTTTACATCATTCATTTCCACTAAATTTTGAATTACAATTTTTTCCCCATTTTTCCCCTACCCACAACCCCAGAATAGCAGTCCCACAGGATATCCCCTCATCCAATCTGCTCTCTCCCATCTCTTCTTCCATAACCCGTTTGACTTTTCCAGTAGGGCAAGGTGAATCCCTGTGCCCCAATGCCTGCACATCTTATCTCCCAATTATATGCAAAATAGTATTAATCATAGTATTTTTATATATTTTTTGAAGAGTAAAACTTTATTGACTTAATAATAAAGTTGATGAAGAGTTTTCAACATTTAGGACTTTCACATTCTCGCTATTTTATTCAACTATTCAAGCAGTCTTTTTTCTAAATATACTCTGCTGATTAAGAAATTAAAAACCTGTGTACCTTAGAACATATTCAACAATTATACAATGGATTGCACTCTCCAGTCAAGTCTTCTTAGAGGGGGAAAAAACCAACTTAGTTCATCACAACCAGGACAGGATAAAATACCACTCTCCTTGGGAGAGATCTGTACTCCTTAATTGAAGTGCTGGTGCCTTCCTTCCTTTTGATGTTGTTTTAAGCCCAGATAGTAACCAGTATGATAGCCACTCATGTACCAGGCTAATAACATACTTCCCAAAGCATCAGCATCTTCAGGAGAATCGGGAGACATGGGAGGTAGTGGGGGAATCAATGGTGGTCCTGAAGGAAACGGTGGGGGCCAGCCTGTGAGGAAGGGTGGTGGGCCACTGAACTTCAGTCCAGGCTTCCCTAGCCCTGGCACTGGGAGAGGAAGTGGTGGTGGAGGAGGGAAATAAGAATTCCAATGGGCAGCTTTGGATTTGATACGATTCTGTTTGCTTCCGGGTGACCTGGAGGATTTTTCACTTTCATCTGTTGAATACTGACTTTGACTTTCATTTTCATTTTCATGAATAGGTTCTTCATCATGAACTCCTTCACTGTTTGGAAGAAGATCTGACAAATTCTGTTCTTCTTTATTTCCATAACCAGTGTAAACTACGACACAAGTCCCTCTCTTCAGATCAGTTTATGCAATAGTAGCTGGATATATGTTGCCATCTTCAGACCACACTGCACAACAAGCATCACCAACTTTCCACTGTTTCAGTGGGGCTGGGTTACTTTTTTTCTTGTTTCTGTTCTTAATATTTTTTCTTTTTGGTCCAGTACTTTTTTGTTTGTCTGAAGTTTCAGAAATTTCACCATTCTTTAAAGCATTCTTAAATGATGCCACAGCTTTGTCATATGCTTTTATCAATGCTGTATCATCCCATATGTCAGAATCATCACTCTGCCCGGTACCTCTGCGGAACAATACTGGCTCCTCGTGCTCCCTGACACTGCTGTCTAACGCAGCCATGGCTAGTGTAATCAGTGACCCAAGGGGCTATTTTTATATTTTTAAAAACATTTGATTTTAAAACTTCGAATTCCAGACCGATTCCTCTCCTCCCCTGCCACCTACTCCTGCTAGGATGATAAGCAACTCATTATATGCTGTACATGTATAACTATGCAAAGCATTACCATAGTAGATAACTTGTTAAAGACTGACTACATTTCTCTCCCTCCTATCCCACCTCCCACCTGGTCCACTACCCACTTTTATCCTATCCCCTTTCAAAAGTGGGTGCTTCCAACTTCCCCCGCCCCCCAAGCCTGCACTCCCTTCCATCATCTACCCCCTCCTCTTCCCCCCACTCTCCTGTACGGTGATATATCCCATTTAGTCTCTCCCTGAATGAAATTCAATGAGAATAAGGTTTTGCCTTTTTGCCTTCCTGTTCTTCCTCTCCTCTGCAACCACTTTCCCTTGCCTCTTCTACACAAGATAGTTTATTCCATTCTGTCTCTCCCCATCTCTTCTTGTTATGTTCCCCTCTCACTTCTCAATTTCACCCCTTAAGTATCATCCCTTCCCATTAAATTCTACCTGTGCCCTCTATCTATGCATACCTGTAAACATATATACACACATTCACATATGTGCCATATATTCACATATGCCCATATACCCTTCAGCTATTTTCATACTGGGAAAGGTTTCATCAGTTATAGTTATCATTTTTCTACATAGGAATGTAAATAGTTCAACTTTGATAAGTTCCTTAATATTTCTTTTCCCTCTTTACTTTCTCAAGCATCTCTTACTTCTTGTGTCTGAGTATCAAATTTTCTATTCAATTCTGGTTTTTTCCTCAAGAATGTTTGAAAGTCCTCTATTCCACTGAATGACCATATTTTCCCCTGAAACATGATACTCGGTTTTGCTGGGTATTTGATTCTTGGTTTTAATCCCAGATCCTTTGCCCTCTGGAATATCATATTCCAGGCCCTTCGATCCCTCAGTGTAGAAGCTGCCACATCCTGTGTTATGCTGATTGTGTTTCCACAATATTGAAATTGTTTCTTCCTGGCTGCTTGTAATATTATCTCCTTGATCTGAGAATTCTGGAAGGTGGCTACAATATTCCTAGGAGTTGTCTTTTTGGGATCTTTTTCAGGAGGTCCCCCTTTTACATAATTTTGAAGTACGTGGGCCAGAGATCAGAGGAAATGCTGTTTCTACTCAGCCATATTGACTCTGCCCCCGCCAATGACAATTGAATGGCCCAACTTTACTCTCATTCAATTTAGCTTAAGGAGGGTATAACATACACACTCAATTGGGTATCTTACCCTATAGTAAAGTATGGGGGAAGGGAATAAGAGGGAGGATGATAGAAGGCAGATTGGGGGAGAGGGTAGTTAGAAGTACACATTTTTGAAAAGGGACAGAGTCAAAGGAGACAGAATAAGTGAGGGGTGGGTTAGCATGAAGGGAAATATGGTTATATATATATACATACATATTTATATGTATATAATTTATATGTATATAAATATATATAATATATATTTATAAATGTATATATATCCCAATATACCTATTATGGAAATTTTTTGTGTTACTACACATGTATAACCTATATTGTATTGCTTATCTTCCCAGTGGGGGTGGATGAGGAGGGAAGAAAGGAAAAAAAATCTGGAATTCAAAAATTTAAAAACAAATGTGTATAAAATAAAATAAGACTTATACAGGCAGTGGGGAATAGAAATCCATCTTGCCCTACTAGGAAGTTAGTGGGGTAATGGGAGAGAAAATAAGAGAGAACAGATTGGGGGAAGGGGTATTCAGTAGGCTTACTATTTTGGGTTGGGGGTTGGGGGAAGACAGGGAGAAAAAATTGTAACTCAAAATCTTGTGGAAATGAATGTTGAAAACTAAAACTAAATAAATAAATACAAAGTTTTCAAAAATCTAAAAATAAATAAATAAAATAATAAATGTCAAATGAGAGAGAAGGCAAATTAGCAACAATAATAAAAAAAAAAGAAATGGACAAAGACATAATATCCCTCCTTGCAATGTTAGAGTCACAATGCAATAAATCTTTTCTCCATTACTGGAGGTTGGAAGGAGATGTGCTAAAAAAGCTAGGTCTACATGATACCATTTCAGCAAATTTCAAAATTTCCTTCTCTTTTTTTAAATACTACAATATCAGGGAACTATTTTCAAAGTTCTGGTAGATAAATAAAATGGAGTATTACTGTAGAAAATGAAAATGTATAAGGAACTTCGAATTTGTTATAAACTCTTCTAAGCACTGGGGATAAAAATAGTAAAAAAAATATAAGCATACATACAGTGGATCAAGTAATGAATATGAAATAATACAAAATGTAGTGATTATAATGAGGCTAAGTGGCACTCCAAAGTGCTGGGGTGCAAGGTTGTTCCAAAAGAATTCCCACAGGCTTTCTCCAAATCAAGTATAGGCATTTGTTGGGGGTAACACACAACACCAACCACAACACACCAACTAGGCTTCCTTGCCCCCTAAAGTAGATGCAATTTAAGAGAAACTCCAGCTAAGGGTAGTGGCAGTAGATCCCCAAGGCAGAAGGAATTAAGGGAGATGCAGAAGTAGAGGGATGCCACCCCACTTAAGAGAGACTCCTGCTAAGGGGTACACTCTCTGCTTAAGGATGATGCCCCTGCCCAAGAGAGGCTAGGGGTTCTTATAGAGTAAAACCTGCCTAGGGTGAAGAAACTAGAGATACTCAAAGGGGTTGGGTGATGAGGTAATCAGGGACAGTAGTTTTAGAATTTGCACTTTCTCCTGAAGAGGCTTTAAGTGGTACTTGTGATAATGGGCTTCTCAATGACCACTCTATTTGAATCTCATCATTTTTCCCCCTTGAAAAGTAGACACCTAAATTCCTTTGGGAAAAAAAGGCAAGGGTCAAGCATTCTTTATCAAGTAGGCAGGAAAACACAATGACTACTGGAGTTAGAAAAAAGAAAATCAAAACTGAATACTGTGAAATTATAATAACCAAATTTGGACCAATAAAAGACATATTAAAGAAGAGTCAGCAAGAATTTAAGTACACAATGTGGTAAAGAGTAGTTACTTCCCCTTTCTCATTTGCAAAAATTGGAGTACATAGATATAGGATACACAAAATAAAATCAGACTTTTTGATATGTTAATTTGATTTTTTTCCCCTGAATATTTTATTCTCTTCTAAAACCTTTTTTTTCTTAAAATGTATGATTCAATGGGTGGGACAGGGTTAAGGATATAGAGGGAAATGTGGGTTAATGAAAAAAATAAAAAAATTAATAAAAATACTTTATTTTAAATAAAGAATCTCTTCTACCTACTCTTTTAGATACCTCTAATTCTACCAGAAGGGAGCCAAACTTTGGATTAAATAACTGAGATTCTAGGAGTCCTATAGGAAAATATAAATATGAATACAAGACCCATCCTGAGGGTCAGTGTTAGGGCAAAGAGTAGTTAAATATTGAGAGAGTAAAGGACTTAGGTATAGAGAACAGGATCCTTCTGGGAAGGCGGCAGCATGCTCCAAGTGAATGTACTAGCAGCTTGGTGGTGTTGTAGTTAAAGTGCTGGACTTTGTCCATCAAGTCCTGGGTAATATCCTACTTTGGACACTTAATAGCTGAGAGATTCTACCCAAGTTACTTAACCTCTTGAAGCTTCAGTCTCCTCATGTGTAAAATGAGAACAATGACGCCTACCTCACAGAGTTGTCCTGAGGATAAACTCTAGCTATTATTACTGCCTTTGGCAGGGTGGGCAGATACAACATAAATCAGAAAGATCAGAGAAAAGGAAATAGTACATTTGACTATTTGAAAATTCTGATTCTGACCCTGAGAGTGAGGTAAATGGATATTCTTTTGCTGAGGGGCTTCAAATTTCTGACAGTTAGTTAGCCAGAATCAAATAATGGTGAAGCTGTTAGAGCCAGGTAAACTGCTGCTGCTGTTTTGACTGTTGGTGCTGCTGCTGTTTGTCCTTCCTTCTCTGAGAGGATCATGATGTCAAGAAGGTGGTGCCTCCACATGTAAGTAAATTGGATTTAAGTGAGAGAGGGTTGTGCAGTCTTCAGCTTCAATTTCTTCTCTTCATCTGGGTCCACTGGCCAAATATAGATCAGGACAACTGGAGATGGCCCAGGATGTGTGGGGGTAACTTGGTCTTTTCAAGATAAGGTCTTCAGTAGGTCTGACAGAGACAGAGCCTATTCAGTGATTAAGACTTAATAAGAAATGAGGTAGAGACAGGCTTCTTTACCTAGTCAAAAACAGAATCTGTCTGGGAGGGGAAGACCTTCAGGGTTTTTGGCCAAAACACCAACACAAAAATAGCTATTTAATTCACACTCTTAATTCCAATGCTTTTCATGGGGTGCTTGAGTCCTTGTGCTTGGATCGAAATTCCAAGATCACATTTCTCCCTAGCTTCAAAACACTATCCCTGACAGTTTTCTCCCCAACCCAAGGACACTATGCCTGCCAATAACTCATGAGTGGACCCCAGTCAAGACAAACCTTTACCCGAAATTACTCATAAGTGGTCTCCAGTAAAAGGAAACAATCTTTCCCTATGACAAGAACAAACTGACCTCTGAAGAAGTTCTCTTGTAAAAACAAGAATCTTGTAACCACAGAATTATCATGTATTGATACCTGAAGTTATCTTATTCAATCTGGAGGTTAAGATAGACATCAACTCTCAAAGCTATCTTGCTACAGACCAAAAATACACCCCTGAGGAATCCATTCCCCTGGTTTCTTGTACTGAATGACATCTGTGACCAAGGTTGTAAATTATCACCTAATTTACTATATATGTCAAGTAATCCACTACTTTTCCTACCTAAAATTTACATCATCCCTGTTAAGATGCAACTTCCTTAAGGAAGGCAAATTCCCTAAGAAGCTCTGCCTGTTATATTGGCCTTACGATAAATCTTTGCCACCTTGACAGAAAGAACGATTGAGTTCATGAATTCATTCCAGATGACCTTCTCCTGTACTCATGTCTTTGAGGAGTCCATGAGCCTCTCAAACCACATCACCTTCATTCTCTTAATTATTTCCTATTTATCCTTTTTATAATTTGCCATGTATTTGCATGTTGTCTCCCCCATTAGATTGTAAGCTTCTGGAGGTCAGAGATTGTCTTTTAGCACCACTCTTTCTTATCCCAGTGCCAGACACAATATAAGCACTTAATAAAAATTTATTAAATTGAATTGATGGGTAGATTTGAGAATCATCTGCATAGATAATTAAAACAGTTGGAAGATAACCCTAAAGAGATTACTAAACGGTGTGGTATAGGAGAAGAGAAAAGGATCATCTACAGTTAAAGAGTGGGATCAGGATGAGGACCCAGCATAGGAGACTGAGAAGCATCCCTCATATATGTAGAAGCAAAGCCAGAAGAGAATGGTGTTACAAAAACCTGGAGAAAAGAGAGCACTAAGAGGAAAAGAGTGATCAACAGTGTCAGAGGTGCAGAAAGATCAAAGGGAATGAAGATTGGGAAAAGGCCATTGGATTTGGCAACTAAGAAATCGTAGGTGACTCAAGTGAAATGATGAGGTTGGATCCCTGGTTTTAAGGACTTATGAAGAGCAAAAGAAGTAAGTTATATTCCCTTCTGGATCTCAATCTATAATCCTACGGTCCTGTGACCTAGAGCAAGTGCCTTAACCCCTCAGGCGACCCAGGAAAATGTATAAGACTTTAAGGTGAACATTGTTAGAGACATGTAAATTTATTACATGGATGAAATCACAGACAGGTTGATTTTTTTTAAATGCAAGATACTGTAATGTGTTAAGGATATAATATAATGTACAAAATTGTCCCTGAAATCAAAGAAGGAACATGTGAATACCTCTACTTCATATGTGTATTACATATAGGACTTAGATATGATTCATGGTTTTTGTCTTTATATTCATAAGCAACTAGATGGCTCTTCGAATAGAGTGCTGAACTTGGAGCTGCCAAGACTTATCTTTCTGAGTTCAAATCCAGTCTCCAACATTCAATAGTTGGGAAAGTCACTTAACCCTGTTTTCCTGACTTTACTTCTCTGTACAGTGTGCTGGAGTAGGGAATAGTAAGTTTGCTCCTGTACCTTTGCCAAGAAAACCCCAACTAGAAACATGAAGAGTTGGATAGAACTGAAAAAATGCATCAATAATGTACCAATTGTGTCTGTATATGGAAACTCACTTCTCTTATTAGCTGTCATCAATGCTTACAATCCTTTTCCTGGGCTTCTTGCATTTTTTATGCTCTTGATGTTTAGATTAGTGTGTTTTGTTTGTTTTTGCTTTTTTTGGGGGGAGGGTTATTTCACATAATTGACTCATGTTGAGGTGCAGTCTATGAAAATCTCCAGATCTTTTTTTTTTTTTTTCCAGGTAAACAACCTAGCTATGCCACTCCCATCTTATACTTATTGACTTTTTTTTCCTTAAGGCATATACAAGAGTCAAGAAAAAATCCTTTCATGGCTATAATTTATGTAAAGTCCTCATGGGTGGATAATTTCTTCCACTATATCTTAGGAGAGGCATTTCATGGAGTACTATGGCAATTGATAACAAAAATAACAATAATTTACTATCTATCTGGCAGTCAACTCTCTGATGATGTGCCTGTGGACATATGTGTAGCCAAGCTGGTCACTGCATGCCATTGTCTCATGGTTGATCTGAATCCCCAGCCTTCAAGCTATGAAAGCTATGACAGATATTGTACTTCATTAGGATAGCCTTGTAGCAGTGTCATCTCCAAAACCTAAATATGCTTCAGAATAAGGATGTACTGAAGGCAGGGAAATAATATATTATTTAATAATAAATAATTATTAGTTAATAATAAATAATTCATTTTTTATCAGGATCTGTGATTGTTGCAGAAAATTCCATCTAAAAAGTATCTGGGCTCTGTAGAACGTCTGAGACAGTTGCCTAGGGGCACTAAGAAGTTGATTGATTGGTTTATGGTCACCCAGCCAGGTGTGAACTTGAACAAAGGTGAACTTGAACCTAAGTCTTGCTAATACTTAACTGTACTCATTTATGAGTGGATGAATATACAGCAAAAGACAACTATAATTTACAAACCCATTTTAAAAAGGGTAGAGTGGAAAGGAAGCTGGGACTGGCATCATGAAAGGTGTCATATTCTGGCCAATGCAACTCTGGGCAAGTCACTTGACCCTTTCATTTTCAAAGATATACAAATCAAATGAACAATAATTCCATTTTTAAAAGATAAAGTTAATGGAAGAAAAAAGCAAATGTTGAAAAAATATTTTAAATATATCAAAATGCTAACATAGCATTAATGACTCCAGAAGGAAGTTAATTTTGCCTAAGCAAAATTTGGCCTTACAGTAACCTATTTTACTATTGCCTTTGTAGCTCCCCTGAGGAATTTCTCAGGAGTTTTCCAGAAACACCTAGGGAACACCTGTCACCAGTGGACGTGCCCTATTAAGTACTATTTGTCAGCTGGGGGAATGAAAATATATCATGTGTGGCTTGTAGCACATGCTAAAGTGACTTCATGGGAGAGTCTCCATAAAAATATGACAGTAGTAATAAATGCAAATTGATAGCATATGCTAGGAATGATTTTACATGGCACACTAATCAGGGTGTTTCTTCACTCCTCAGCATTAACAATTGCTGTCTTTTTTCATAGGATCATAGATTTAGTCCTGGAACAGACTTTAAACATAGTGTGGTCCAACATGGTCATTTTATACTTAAGGAAAGTGGGGTCCAGAGAGGTTATATAACTTTTCCAAAGTCACATAGCTTTTAAGTGACAAACTTGGGACTCAAATCCAGGTTCTGTGACTCCATGATGCTCTGTGACTCTATGATATTCTGTATACTATACCATGTTTCCTTCTCCTTTTGTTTGTTTGTTTGTTTGTTTTTTAGTTTCCAGAGGAAAACAGATAAAATTAGCTACAGCAGGAAAATAATAAAAATAACATAAAAATTAAAAGATTAATTTATTTTATGGAAAGGAGGCTGGACTTGGTTTCAGTAGAAACCTGAATTCATTTTCTGGCTCTACAACCTCTCTAGCAAAATAACCACCAAAATACTCGACCTTATTAAACTTCATTTGCCTTATTTATACGATGAAGGAACTAAAGAGGGAGTTAAATGGTACAGTAAATAGAACACAAGACTTGGGACTGAGAAAGATCTGAGTTTGAATCCTTCCTCAGCTATTTACCAATTGTGTGACCTTGGGTGATTTCCTGATGCTCTCTGTGCTCTAATATCCTCTACCCGGGGAAAATGATAACACCTACATTGTAGAGTAGTCATGGGGATCAAAAGAGCTAAGATATATAAAGATCCTGGAAAGTCATAAAGTGACATACGAATCCTACCTATGACTGCTATTATGTAACACCAGCCTCACTAGTGTCTTGCAAGGGGAATTATAAACCCTCCCTATTATTACTACCTTTTCATCATTATTGTTATGATTGCTGCTGTTGTTAAGACATTTCACTTGTATCTGACTCTCCCTGACCCCATTTGGGGTTTTCTTGGCAGAGATACTGGAGTGATTCTCTATTTCCTTTGCCAACATATTTTTGCATATAAGGAATTGAGGCAAACAGAATTAAGTGACTTACACAGCTAGTAAGTGTCTGAGGCCACATTTGAACTCAGAGCCTCTTGATTCTAGGGTTGACACTATATCCACTTTACCACCTGCCTACCCATATTATTATTATTACCAAATGATAATGATATTACATGCCATTACTTTATTAAGTAGGACCTTTTCTAAGCATTTCTCTCATTTCTACCTGTAACTGTGCCCTCTTATAGCATAGTCAACTGAGAGAGATAAGTGGAAATGGTATGTCATAAAGTATCATATCAAGAGAATATTTCAGGGGTGGCTAGGTGGCACAATGAGTAAGAGCACCTGCACTGAGTTGGGAGGACCCGGGATCAGTTCCGGCCTCAGAAAATGAGCACCCACACATAAAGAATGACTGGCTGTGTAACCTTGAGCAAGTTACTTAACCCCAATTGCTTTAAAAAAAAAAAGAGAATATTTCAAAAAAGACAGTCTGGATCACAAGGTTGATGCTGAAGGTGAGAGTGTATGAGACCACTGAAAGATCAACAGGAGACAAAGACACAACCGTCTTTTAAGGTCAGGGTCCCCTTGCCTGAAAAAGGAACTCCCTTTTTATGGTAACCAGGAGTTAAAGCCTGAGTTGCCTGAATCACAGGGGAGAATCTAGATTGGGTGATAAATTTAGATAATATTAATCTAAAAAAAGGAAAAGTTGTTTCCTTAGGTTAATTTAGGATAGTCTGGAAATGGCATAGACAACAGTGAATGAGGTTAGAGGAGGATGAGAGAAAATGTAACTGGTACAAGAAAAGATGTAGAGGGAAGCAATATCATAAGAAGGAAGTCTGCTTTCAGTGAAGGCTAGAAGATAGAAGGGGTGAGGAAGGAAGAGGTTTAACATGGGAGGAAATTCAATTATGAAGTAAGAAATGCAGAAGTCCTAGGGAAAGTGGCATGCAGAATTACAGTGGAATTTAAAGGGGGAGGGGTTAAAATTGAAGTGATTCAAAGTGAGAAAGTATCTATTTAAATATCTGGAACAGAGTTTGTACATCAGCAGTCATGGTGGGTTTCACTTAAGCTTTGAGGAGTTACTACTTTGGAGTAGATACTCTACAGAGAATGAATGATTAGAGAGTAGTTTGTTGAGGATCATTTGAGATGAGATTGTTTGAGCCCTTCCTTTAACATTCAACCTACTGGGAGGTCTTCAAATAGTATTCTATGAACCACCAAGGTATCATACCTTGCAGACAAAGAGTTGGGGGAGGAAAGGGACCCTTTTTAAGAGGCAGTATACCCAGTCTATCCTGAGGGAGGCCCTGGGAATTAAGAAATGGTAGAGATAGTGCTGGACGTGGTCCTGCAGCAAGGAACCAGTAAATTAGGAGGTGATTACAGAAATCTAATTTTTGTCATTTAGTCTTAGGAAACCATTAAGTGTGGGCAGTGGGATTCATTTTTTTTTAATAAAAAATGCTTTATTAACTTCTGGTTTACGTCGTTCATTTCCGCCAGATTTTGAGTTACAATTTTTTCCCCATTTTTCCTCAACCCACCGCCCCAGAATAGCAGTCCCACAGGATATCCCCTCATCCAATCTGCTCTCTCCCATCTCTTCTCCCATACCCCCTTCAACTTTACCATTAGAGCAAGGTAGATCTCTGTGTCCCAATGGCTGAACATCTTATCTCCTAATTACATGCAAAATAACATTAATAATAGTATTTATATATATTTGAAACATTTAATTTTAAAACTTGAAATTCCAGATCCATTCCCTTCCTCCCTTGTCATCCACTCCCTCTGGGAAGATAAGCAATTCAGTATGTGTTGTACATGTATAACTATGCAAAACATTACCATAGTAGATATATTGTAATAGACTGCTTATATTTCCCTCCCACCCATTCCACCCCCCACCTGTTCCATTCCCTACTTTGATCCTGTCCCTTTTCAAAAGTGGGTACTTCCAACCTCCCCTCCCCCTAGAATGCTCTCCCCTCCATCATCACCCCTCTCATCCCCCTTTCCCCTACTATACTGCAGGGTGAGATATCCCATTTAGTATGTATGTGATTCTCTCTCTGAGCCAAATTCAATAAGAATATGGTTTTGCCTTTTTGCCTTCCTGTTCTTCCCCTCCCGTGCAACCACTTCCCCTTGCCTCTTCTACATTAGATAGATTACCCCACGCTGTCTCTCACCATCTCCTCTTGCCACATTCTTCTCTCACCTCTTAACTTCACCCCTTAAGTATCATCCCTTCCTACCAAATTCAACCTATGCCCTCTATCCATGTATACCTGTAAACATATACACACACATTCACATATCTATTCATATGCCCATATACCCTACTTCAATTATTTTCATACTGGAAAAGATTTCATCAGTCATAGTTATTGTTTTTCCATGTAGGAATATAAATAGTTCAACTTTGATAAGATCCTTTTATTTTTTTCCCCTGCTTACCTTCTCAAGCATCTCTTGCTTCTTGTGACTGAATGTCAAATTTTCTATTCAACTCTGTTTTTTTTTTCTCAAGAATGCTTGAAAGTCTTCTATTCCACTGAATGACCATATTTTCCCCTGAAGCAAGATACTCAGTTTTGCTGGGTAGGTGACCCTTGGCTTCAATCCCAGCTCTTTTGCCTTCTGGAATATCATATCCCATGCCCTTTGATCCCTCAGTGTAGAAGCTGCCAGTTCCTGTGCTATTCTGATTGTGTTTCCACAAAATTGAAATTGTTTCTTCCTGGCTGCTTGTAGTATTTTCTCCTTGATCTGGGAATTCTGGAACCTGGCTATAACATTCCCGGAGTTTTCTTTTTGGGATCTTTTCCAGGAGGTGATCTATGGATTCTTTCAACCTCTATTTCCCCCTCTGGGTCTAAAACATCAGGGCAATTTTCCTTGAGAATTTCTTGAAGGGTGATTTCTAGGTTCTTTCTTTGATCATGGCTTCCAGGTAGTCCAATAATTTTTAAATTATCTCTCCTGGATCTATTTTCCAGGTCAGTGGTTTTCCCATGCGATATTTCACATTGCCTGCTATTTTTTTCATTTGTTTGTATCTGTTTAACAACATCTTGATTTCTCATAAAGTCACTAGCTTCCATTTGCTCCAGTCTAACTCTGAAGGAATGATTCTGCTCAGGGAGCTTTTGAGATTCTTTTTCCATCTGGCAAATTTGGCTTCTTAAGGCATTCTTCTCCTCATTGCCCTTTTGAGCCTCCTTTGCCATTTGAGTTAGTCTATTTTTTAGGCTGTTATTTTCCTCAGTCAGGCTGTTGACTCTCATTTCATACTTTTCCTGCATCTTTCTCATTTCTCTTCCCAATTTTTCCTCCACTTCTCTTATTTGATTTTTAAAATCCTTCTTAAGGTCCTCTGTGGCCTGTTACCTGCTCATATTTTCATTTGGGGCTTTTGGTGCAGGATTTCTGACCTTACAGTACTCCTCCTGTTCAATGCTTTGATTCTCTTTGCCTCCCAAATAGGAGTCTAATGTTGCATTTTTCTGTTTATTTTGTTTCCTTTGCCTAGGCATGTTGCCACTTAATTACTTGACTTTCGTGCTTATTCCCACAGTAGGACTCTGCCACCAGACAGGGGAGCATCTGTTGGAGGTAGTAGTTGGGTGGCCTCTGTGAAGCCTCCACATGCTCTGGCAAGCTGGATACCCACCCCAAGATTTCCACCCAAGACTGCAATCCAGATCCAGGGTAGTTAATGCAAGATCGATTACCCCCTAAGACTGATCACTTGATCCCCCTACAGTTCTCACACCAGGAGCTGAAGCTGCAACTGAAGCTGCAAAATGGCATCTGTGCCACAGCTCTTCATCCACTTCTTGCCCCCAGGGGAAAAAGTGGACACGTTCCCCAAATACTGGTCCCAAAGTCCATATGGCACTAATCTCTCACTTTGTCCTAGGCATATCTGTGTTGATAATTCTGGAATCTCCACAGATGCTGGTGTTCTGGGGTCCTTCCAGCTGGCTGCTGGCCATGCCACCCCAGGGCTAAAACTGAGACCCAGGGCCTGGGCTTGGCTCCCAGAGTTCTGAGCTGTTGTTTCCCAGCAGGCCGTGCTGGCCATTCCCTGCCAGGCTGCTGGGCTGTCCTCAGCGGGAGTTTAGTTTCTCTGTGTCATTCTGTGGGTGCTAGAGCTCCAGATGTTGTTCAGAGTCCACGTTTTACATGGTTTGAAAGTGGTGTGGGGTGGTGTGCCTTGGAAGTGCTGTTTCTACTCTGCCATCTTGGCTCTGCTCCCCAGGTCAGTGAGGTTCTTGATCCCATAAGTAAGGCCCTAAGTGGTGGTGTCATTTGGCAAAGACACAGTAGGAAGGTTTAAGCTCCTCTGTAAAGGAGAGAATACCTGGAGCTGTTTCTAGAAGAGTGGAATGATCAGTGCCTCGAGAGTGCCCAGCTATGGGTTCAGATCCTACTTCTGAAACTTGTTACCTGTGTGATGTTCGGCAAATCATACAATTTCTCTGAGTCTCTTTTTACTTACCTGTAAAAAAACAAAACAAAACAAAAAAGCTAACATTCTTCACAGTTCTAAATTCACGACTTTCTGATCCTTTGAATTGGTTAAAGGCTGAATGCCCTGAGATTGTACAGCTTGACTTTTTAAAGACCATGATACTGAAATGGAAGAGAACAGTGGAGATGACTGATAGCTCTTTGCTGTCAATGATTTTGGGCGACATTGACTCCTTTCAGGAGAGTTAAGACATGCCACTCTTATAATTCCCCTGTGAAGAGAAAAACTATGTCAACTCAAGCTATCAATTGGTCAGCTACAAAGAAGTTATAGGTGTGATTGCTGACCCTTTTTATCTGAGAAGCAAATAGATGCCTGGGGGGAGTCTCGGTATTATGTTTGGTTATTTTTCTATATCCTGCAGTAAAAATGCATTAAAGTTAATGTGATTTTGTTTCCTCATGGGTCATGCAGAGAAATGAGACCCAAGTTATACCTGTGCCTTTTTTGAAGATTTTCCTGTAATAAAATTCCAGGCAGGGACAAAGATACAAGCCAAAATTCATAATAAAATTATGAAACAGTTTATTGTGTGATTCTTTACAATTTTCAATATCCTATACCTAGAACAAGGACTCCTAAGATTTTTGTATGTCCTGGTCCACTTTTAGATTCTGGTGAACCCTATGGATCTCTCCTCAAAATGAAGTTGTTAAATGCATAATATAATATTTATGGAATCACACAATCATATTGAATTATGATACAAAATATTTTTTTTCAAAAAAAAAAATACGGTTCCTGGACCCCAGATAAAGAGCCTTGAGGAAGATAGAGACCAGAGTGGTATTGGGAATAGTGTTGGCTACAGTTAAGATAAATTTCTAAGTAGTTTACCAGTCATTAGGCTTCTTTTCTACTTCAAACTTTTATACATGGGAATGAAAATCTCCATCACTGCAGGTAAATGATACTTGGGATATAATAGCAAGGTAGATGCTAATAAATTTTAGGTGCAATTTTCTTTTCAATTTTTTGTGTTGGACCACCTTATGACGCCAAAGACTGTTATTTTTCTAGATCTTCAGTAGCTTTGGCTATTGAGAAAGCAGGGACTATAGCATCTATAGAAAGAGTTACCTGCTTAGGTCAGTAAGGGAATCCCTCCCTTGGATATTGACTTTGGGGACTGGGTTGGGCTTCCGGTAGTACCATTAGTCTGGGGGGGTCCCCAGATATTCCCCCAGACTCCTAGATATGGAGAATCAGGCTAAATCCACTAGGTTTAAAATGTGGTTTATGAAGTTTTATAAGTGAGGTTGTGTCTGATCTAACATCTCAAATATGAACAAATCAGCAAGTTTGTTACTTGTTTAGTGTCAAGTCATTTAAATTGACAATTTGACCCCTAATAAGTGTTCATTTCAGTGTGCTTACTGGCTTAGCTACAGATAAACTTCTCTGATGTGACAGGAATCCAGAAAGCTCCTGTTTGTCAGTATATCCTGGCTCAATTAGGTAGAGGAAAAATTAAAATGTCTTTCTGAATTCTCACCCCTGCCTGAATAATGCCAGTGTCAAATGCTAGTGTCTCACTTTGCTCCCAAACCACACCCTCAAGTCATGTTTTTTCTCTTTATAGCTCAAATCCACTGGATCTGGATAGTAGGAATAATACAATATTAAATTTGAGTAAGCACTTTTCTCATGATAGTGAGGCATATAGTCAAAGGCTTATCATTTCATTTTGTAGGTGAAAATCCTAACTTTCAGACAATAATAAGTGACTTCTTCTTGGTCAAGTAGATGTCAGAGATGAGAAACCCAAGTTTACTTCTATTATACTTTGCTCTCTCTGTAATAAATCCACTTAGGGTATGTTGTTTTTACATTAATATTCATCTTTTTTTTCCTTATGTACTTAAATATGTCTGAAAATAATGATTGATTTGAGAGTTACCACAGGATGTTAAGAGAAAAGATCTTTCTGAAGTTAAGCCAATTCCAAAAGTTTCTTTTATTTTTTTTAATAGGAGGTCACAACTCTAAATACTTTCATATTTCAAAATAAAAGAATCATAAATAAAACAAAACTATTCATTGCTTTTATTTGTTGTTACACAAAAATAATTTTTTAAAAAGTCCCAACTATGTCTCTAATATTAGTTTGGTTGAATCATTTGGATTGAGCTATATAAGTTCAGTTCCCACATTAACTAATTAACTTTTACTCAAGAAAAACTTATATTCTATATTGACTGTAACTGAAATCTCAATTATGAAAATCACTGGTCCTAGGGACAATCAGGATAAAGGATAACTCAGAGCTATCCCTGGATTACTCCTAGCAGAGAAAAAGGGAAGCCCAGCTCATAAGTCATGTCCTGAATGTGGTCAATAATATCTTTGCACATGATGAAAAGTAGTCTGACATTAAAAAGTTGGAGAAATTGAGGTTTCTGAACTTTAGAAATAGTTTTTTTAACTTATTATCTTAAATTGGAGATTTTAAATGGAAAGCCAATCACTTTACAAAATTATAAATCAATTGTTATTTGCAGAAAGACTTAATAATGGCAATAAAGCCATTCCAATATCCTAGTTGACTCCCATTAGAGTTTCAGTCACATATTACTATCATGTCATATTCTTCCCCAATCCATTCCTCAATGTTCAAGTATAGTGTTTAGATAAGAAGTATGAAATATTGATCCTTGCCCTCAGGAGGCGTAGAGGTTTTTAAATAGAAAAGAGCAAGACAAATAAAAAAATACAAATATAATTAGATGTATAAGTTCTATGTACCATTTGGCTATAGGACTTTAGAAGAAAGGGAGATTGGGGAGACTGAATACTCTAAGAAGACCTCATGAAAGATGTATACATTGTTAGTCTTTGAAGTATTGATAAAATTGGTGTAAATTGGTTTGTTCTCTGTAAGCTTGGATCATTTAACATAGAGACTCTCTGTATCTTTCCTTTTTCTTCCAACATGAGTAGAAATTGACTTCTTTTGATTGACTGTATAGACAGAGTAGTCTGAGTCTTTAAAATTGCCCAGTTTCTTTCTTTCCTATGTTATTCCTTTCTGCCTCTAGATGGTGAAAATCATAGTTCACCCATACTGTGGGGCACCATAAATCTTTTACCCTAACTTCAAGAATTTGACCTCAGGTCTTTGTTCTATGTTTATCCTGTTCAGTTTCAGGTGCCTGTGGTCTAACCTGATAGTTTTGGTCATTTTGGAGCCAGAATTGAAAGCAGAATGGTGCAGCCAGCTACACTAGCAGGGAAACTAGCAGAAGCCAGGGTGTCAGGGTTCCCAAGGGAAGCTTTAAACATGAAAATCGGATTATGTGCTCTATAGAAACTGAGCTAATCTGTGAACCTAATCCCCTTCCCCTGCTCAGAGACTGGGGTGACACAAGCGGAGTAGAAGGATTATGTATCCCATATATTAGAGGAATGTTTCTATATTTGTGGTGATAGCTTTTGATAGCGCTTTCCAAAAAGTTGATCCAAATGGTTAAAAAGGGTTTAAGTTTCAGGGGCCCATCCACTATAGTTGGAGGAACATCACCTGTGGGGGCACAAAAGTAAGGTATAGATGGGGTTAAGGGATACCCTAAGACTCCTATACCTAGCAGTCCTTTTCTTCCTTCAAGAAAAAAGGTCATAACTCAAACTACCAGTTTCAACCACAGGCACCTGAAACTGAAAAGAGCAAACCACACAGAGCAGAGACATGAGGACAATTTCTTGGAACTGGAGTAAAAGACAAGTACATTTGGGATGAGGAATCAGACTGGTTTCTTCAGAGTGTGATGTCTTGGCTGATGGATCAAGTCACTACTTAGCTATGTGAAATAGTTTACTACATTACTTAAATGGTGCGTTACCAAACTGATATGCTGCTGATATCACTGACTCCAATTGGAAGTGATATTTGATACATATTCTAACTCTACTCCCCATAATCAGCTGGCCACTTTTTTTTCTCAGAATATTTGAATTGTCTAAAACCAGAAAGAATAAACACAAAAGAAATAGAGAAACTATGCCTTCACAAACATGGCAGCTCTGTGTGTGTGTGTGTGTGTGTGTGTGTGTGTGTGTGTGTGTGTGTGTAGCAATCAGTTTTCCTTCTGTTCCCAGCAACTCATGTCAATTTTCTTCACTAGAAAAATTGTATATCCAAGATGTTCTGGCTCAATAGTGAACAAATACTTCATCACCACACAGTTTTAACCCCTGAATTCGCCATGTTCAGCAGGAAACAATCAGGATTTCTGCATATGCTCAGAAGAATTTGGAAAGAAAAGTCCTACAATCACATATGCCTAGGAGGAGGCCAAACCAAGCTTCTTTGTACTTGACCAGAATTCCAACTGGGCCTATGCTAAATGGAAAGGGATTGATGCATGCCTCCTGTTAAGAGAGATTAAGCTTATGTCTAAAAATAAATTATTAAAGTATGTTAAATTAGAATGCCAATGTGAAACATTTGAGTCAATAATTTTGGCTGGTATCTGTCCCAACTACTTTTTAGTTTAAAACATTTTTTTTCTCAGTAATCTCCCTTCATATAACTCTTATGTCATGCATTATATGCACACTACAAAAACATTTTCTTTTTCTTTTTATCCACTTAAGTTTTTTTTTTTTTAATTGTGTTGAACTCATCATTATTGTATGGATGACCAGAGATTTCCCATATCCTCCTTCTTTGGGAAGTCTTCCTTGTTTTTGGTTTATGTACTTCTCAATCTATTTTAACAAAGATTTGGACTCATGTTGAATTATTTATTTTGTTCTTTGCCCTATCTTAACTATTTCTATCAACTAAAACTTAAAATTGTATATAACTGACATGCTATTCTTCACCCCCCCCCACCTACCTATACCTTCCATGTGCCTAATTAATGATTATTGACTGAATAACAAATGCTGGTTTTTGGTTTTTCTTAATTGGACATAATGGCATTCAAGATTGCTAGTGTGTGTTTGAGATCAATTCTGATATGATCTTCTAAAGCTTTTTCTTTTTTTTTTCAGATTTTGTTTTTTTCAGATATTTAACAGCTCTCTCAAATTACTTCTACCATGGTCATGTGTCAGATATGAAACAGGTCAGAATTATTTTTATGCTTTCTGATTAAAAAAGAAAATCAGAGGAAAATATATTTATTTGTCATCGTTATTGCAGATACTGCCTTTTTAAAAATTATTTGGTTTTAGGATGATTGGATTGCACATCGGGTTTGTGCCATCAAATTACCCAGGGGCTTTTTTTGGATTCACAGTCCCAATGTAGGCATCTTTTTAAAACTATTTGAGACATCAATGCTGTTTTCTCATTCATTTTGTTATTTGATTTAATTTCTCAAGTTAGTACTAAAAAAATTTGTAGTGACCTCTGATTCCTCCCTCTTTTTTTTTTTTCTTCAGATTTTGAAGCTCCTCAATTTCAGATCTTAACATATCTATTCTAAGCTTGCTTGGGGATGAAGTTACTTTTTATGATTGTCCTAAACTGCTTTGTTTGTCCTTAACATATCTATTCTAAGCTTGTTTGGGGATGAAGTTGCTTTTATGATTGTCCTAAACATTGAAAATTTGGAATTGAGGGCACCATTGACAAAAAAACAAGTTTAGTGCTTGCCTAACCCTGGAGAGATCTTTTTCCAATTTTGTTTCACTACAGTATAGGTGCAACATGAAATTGACCATCTCAATAAATTTCAAGGGCTCCCTATAACCTCCAGGATTAACTATAGCATATATTTGGTTTTTCAAGACTTTTGTAACTTGAACATTTTCTGCTTTTCCACTCTACTTATCGTTACTATGCTCCATGTACACTATGACACCATGATGCTGGCCTTCACCCTGTTGTTGTTTACACATAATACTTCAATTTCCTAAGCTTTTTTCCACTGGCTCTCTCTAATGTCTTTCTTGTCACCTTTACCTCTTTGTTTCCTTGGCTTTTCTCGAGATTAATTTCACTTCTCATATTCTATAAGAGGCTTCAATTCTAGTGCCTTCCCTCTGGCATTACTTCCCTTTTACAGTGTAAGTTGGTTGTTGTCTTTCACTCTTGAAGAGGACCAAAATGACATCATTATGCTAAAGTCAAGTTTCAATGTGTCCAGTTGTGACTGATCAGAGTAAGCTTGGAATGCTCTACCACAGGTTAGGCACAAATAGTCTGTGGGAGCATTTGATATGGGTACTCTAAATTTGCACATTGTGTATTTCATTTGAGCTGTTTCAATTCTGCTTTGCACAAGCACAGTACCTTGTCTGATGTGGGCACCCATGCTGAGTTGTCCTGTGCCAGTATCTCCCAAGTCACACAATCATTTCCAAAGTTCTTCAAAGAACCCTTGAGAGTGTCCTTGTATCGCTTCTTCTGACCACCATGTGAACATTTGCCCTGTGTGAATTCTCTACAAAATAGTCTTTTTGGCAAGTGTATGTTTTGCAATTGAACAATTTGGCCTGTCGATCAAGGTTGTGCTCTCTAAAATAGAGTTTGAATACTTGGCAGTTTAGTTTGAGTAAGGACCTCAGTATCTGGTACCTTATGTTGCCAAGTGATCTTCAGAATCTTCCCAAAACAATTCAAATGGAAATGATTCAGTTTCCTTGCATGGCACTGTTAGACTGCCCAGGTTTCATAGTCATACAACAGTGAGGACAGCACAACAACTCTATAGACCTTTGGTTTAATAGTCAATCTAATACCTCTTCTCTCCCATACTTTCCTTCAGAGACTTTCGAACTGAGCTAGCTTTGGCAATGAATGAGTCAACCTCATTATCAATGTGTACATACCTGTAAAGTACACTATCAAGGTAAGTGAACTAATCGACAGCATTTGAAACTTCTTAATTTGCTGAAATTGATGGTTCCACATATGTATGGTATGGTGGTGACTGATGGAGATCCTGCGTTTTCTTGGTGTTAATTGTTAGGCCAAAATTTGCACAGGCAGCAGAGAATTGATTCATACTTTGTTGCATCTCAGCTTCAGAGGATGCCCTGAGTACACAATTATCTGCAAACAGAAAATCATGCACCAACACTCCCTCCACATTGGTCTTGGTCTGTAGCCTTTTCACATTGAAGAATTTGCCATCGGTAAGGTAGCTGACCTTGATGCCCTGTTTTTCCTCATTGAAAGTATTTGACAACATGACTGAAAACATCATGGTAAAAAGCATGGGAACAAGGACACAGTCTTGTTTCATTCCATTGGTGACTGGGAAGGCACAAGCGCATTGCCCATTATGCAGACACCAGGCAAGCACACCATCATGAAATTGGCACCCAATGCTGATGAACTTCTCCGGGCACCCAAACTGTGACATAATTTTCCATAATTCCTCATGACTAATTTCCCATTTACAGTGTATATACACCTATATGTATCAAGTTTTTTAGATGCTCTATCTCCATTTAGAATATAAGCTCCTTGATGGAAAGCACCATGCTTTTTTTATTTTATTTTGATTTTTTTCTTTTCTATATATCTTAACAAAACCTGATATAGGAGCTTAAAAATGCTTGCTGCTGTTACTAATAACTTCAGTCCACTGTTTACTCATGTTTTGTCTACTCTAGCTAAGAATGCTATCCTTACTATGGCACATCTATCAATGGGATCATAGTCTTTCTGATTAGTTTAGGTTATCTTGCCTTCTTGTGGTAACTGAAGACAAAAGATTATAGCACATCCCTCTATTCTCAGCATCAGCCTCATTTTGCTCACTATTTGTAGTAGTGCTGGCCTACCACTACATGCCGCCATTCTTTTTTTTTTTTTTTAACTCTTAGACTCAGTTGTATCACATTTATATTAATGCAATTAATTGATTAATTGATGCAATTTCCATCAGTGTCATTGTCATAGACATGTTTATCAGCATTTCAGAGTAGCAGACCTTTCCACCTACTGTAGAGACCTCAGGGTACCAAAAAAGTCCCCTCTATACTTCTTAGTAGCTAATATCCTCTTCTCTTTTCCCTTTTCTACCCTTTCTCCTCCATGTTCTGCATGATGAGATGTGCTTTTAAAGGATTTTGCTGTTATTCACTCTGAGGAGAACACAGAGAAAATCTGGGTTCAACAGATCTTCACTGTTTACTATTTATTTGATTAGGGAATAAGCCATCATACTTCTTCCTTTATATTCTTTCTCCCCTATCCCTATGCTTTTTCAATGGTTGCCCACTCAATCAACCAACATTTAATAACTGCCCATTATATGCCAAGAACAATTGATAAAAAAGATGGAAAAGATACTTCTTGTCCTCATAAAGCTCATAAACTCATGTCTTACATATCTGGATTGCTCTCACTTTTTTTAAACCTTCTCCTTCTGTCTTTGCTGTCTTTCTTTAACACTCAACTCATTTCCTACCTTCGGCATGAGGTTTAATGCTAATGCAAATTTCTGTAATTTTGCATTCCTAGTCTTTCTGCAGTTTTATCACAGGAAGAATATTGATTCACTTATAGTCTTGATGTTGCAAAGTTTAATCTGTGGTATTTTAGGCATGTTCCTCCAATATCATCACTTTCATCTTAGTTTTAGAGAGAAATTTTTTGCTGGCCCCACTGTTACTTTCTTATTGTTGTTAACACCATAGGCATATTTCTCTTCCTAATTTATTTTCTTTTTTTGTTTGTTGACCAGATTTCAAAATGCATTTGAGTGGATACCCTATGGAGCTTATCAAACAGTATGTGTATTTAGGACCATATGACACAATTACCAAACTGGAGAGATAAATATCATCAATCATCTAGTCTTACCATATATGAAATAAATCCTCATTATAACATATTCAGCATGTGGTCATCTAGGATATGCTTGAATACATTCAAAGAGGGGAAACTAACCACTTTTCCTAAGTAACCACTTTTCCTTTCTTTTTTGGACAGTTCTAATTAATTATTGAAGTCCCCCACACCCCTCCCCACCATACATCCATATATAAGTTGGTCTTTTTTTTCCAGTTTTCAGCTTTGTCTCCTGACAGAGGAAGATAGCACAAGTCAGATCTCTCTACCTCAAGCCCTTCAAATATCTGAAGATAATTTTATAATCATGTTAACAAAAGAAATGAGTCTATTTGACTTTCTGTGACCTATTTCTTAATTTAGCTTTACTGGCTTATGGTACTCACTGCTTCCCTTTCTGAATGTTTGCTTATCATGTCTTTAGTGATCCATTCTAGATTTTCCCTAGGAAAACTTAAACTAAACTCATTGGCCTATAGTTTGAACACTCTGTTCTTTTTCTTTCTTGAATAATTGGGGTGACATTTGACCTTCTCTAATATTGTGATACCTCTCCTATTTTCTATGATCTTTCAACCATCACTGACAGAGCTTCAAATAATCCAATCTGACAATTTTCTTTTTTCAGTACCAGAGGATGTAGCTCATCTGGTAAGATGGAAAATGAGTTTGGACCAGAGGTGGAAAGGAGAAGAGTGAGAGAGATTGCTTTTGGGAAGTTGCAAAGTACTTTTATTAACCCCAATCTTTTCATAAAAATAAAGGCCCATATTATCATCCTTTCAGTGAAAAGATTTTTTTTCTAAACAAGTATTGTATGATCATGGGACGTAGAATACCACTGCATCCAAAGAACTGGAAATCATCATATAGAAGGCAGTAGAAACTTTATGTGGTGGGTGTGGGTTGGATATAACATTTACAAAATGAGGAACTCCAAAGAAAAGATACAAAAAGAGTGTCATCAAAGAATGTATGGCACAAAGAGATGTATTGCTCATGTGACAAGAGTGAGTATAGACAGGGACCAGAGTATTTTAATGGCATTCTAACAATGTTGGGAAAAAACAGGATTCCCATATATTAGATAGACCCCTGTCAGAAACTTTTGGTAGGATGTGGATAAAAGTTATATTTTATGAACAGGTTTCAGTCTCTGTCATTTGAGAGGATTCCCAAATCTATGTGATTATAGAACCATTTGGACAGATGTTTTATAAGTGTCTCATTTCCTTCTAGTTTTGGGGCCAGAAATATCAGACTAGTCTTTAATCAACCCCAACCTATATATCCAGGATAAAAAAAATCCCAGGTCTTTCAAGTGATATTTAATTTTCATTACTAGATATTAGAAATTTGATCTGGGATTCCCTGGGCAATTTATAGGTGAATGACAGAGGAATCACATTGGGCTTTTCAGTCTTATATTTCTTTATTCATTTCTAAAAATAAACCTTAGCCAAAGTATATTTGGATTAAAGGTCAAGATTAAAGTATAGAAAATGTCCTGGTTCATGTCATGTTAAGAGTCTTACCTTCCTACATCAGAAAAACAAAACAAAACAAAAAACTTATCCATTGGTCACTGAACTTATTGATCACACACACACACACACACACACACACACACACACACACACACACACACACACAATGCATTCTAAACCCATGCTTAAAGTGACATTTTTTTCTCCATTTAGTGACTGAACAGCCTGAGCTCCCAAGAGCCCAGATCAATAAAGACCTTGTGTCTTTTCTCCTCCTGCTTTGCCTGGTTCCCTGCTTCTCACACTCATTTTTCTAATTCTGCTCCCACAAATCTGTATAGTAACTGGATAAATTAATCAACCTAACATCAATAGCATTTAGTGTCAAGTGGTTTGGTTTAGGAGTCTAAAGATCTTGATTCACATATGATGTCTAAGGTTTATTAGCTGTATTATCTTGGACAAATCACTTAATGTTTCCAATCTATGGTTTCCTTATCTGCAAATGGGTGTGATAGTATTTGCAGAATCTATTTCGCAGTTTTGTTTTAAGTAAAGCTCTTTATAGTATATAAATGTGCATCCTGCATGCATTTACCAGAACTTAATACAATTCAAATTGCACTAAGACTTTTTGGGACACCTGTGTATAAACTCATTATTATTATTATTATTATTATTTATAAATGTGAATTACTAATAATGATTTTATCCCCTGTAGCATATTCTCAAGGGAAAGGAATAATGTTTTTTTCCAGAAATACCATGACTAGTATACATGTAATGGGAAATATGTATTAAAGAAAATTACCTAGCATGGACTGGGTAGTTGCTGAAGTTCTTATCATATTATCTCGATAAAGTTACAATGCCTTATGCTCCCTGAAATACAATAGTCATCTACTTTTTCTTTAGCTTCATAACATAACAGAATGGCCCTTTCATCCCAGAATAAACCTCAAGCACTCAAGAAGCATCTTATATACCTGTGGGATTTTCAGTGTTCTATACTACATGTTCTCTAGTTATAGCCTTTCCCCCTAACCCAGCAGTAGGTATGAAGTATTCTAGGTAATAATTTTATAAGTAAAGAAGGTCATTAACCAGAAATTCACGGAGGTACAGACACAATACTTCTATGTCACAATAGAAACAAAATTGGTCCTCTAAAGAAGATGATCTGGTAGTTTCTAAAAGGCAAACATTGCTTCCTGGATGGATAAAGTCAATGTAGAAACTAGAATATTCACATTTTCATTCCCAGGTAAACCAAATCTATATTGATAGTGAGTCAGCAAAATTGAAGATGTAGGCACTCTAGGAGAGGAATACAAGCAAGTCATTCAAATAAATATGAAAAGAAAGATAGGCCAGATAAAGGAAGAGTACTCTGAAGTCAAAAGACATAGATTCAAATTCCAGCTCTCATTTTGTGAACCTAGATAAGTTTAACCCCTCTGGGTTGAAAAATGAGGAAACTGAATTAGATGTTATCTCAATTTTTCCCATCTCTAAGTCCTGTAACCCAAATCATACCTTATATAGCACAAGCAGCAGCACTGAAATACCAAGAACTAGAATTATGACAAGAGACTCTTACACTGAAATTAAAAATTTAATTAAAGATAAGCTGTCATCAACTCAAGAAGGGCTTCTCACCAATGGGAGTTAAGATTTTTCCTCCCTTCATTTACTCAAATGCAAGCCTTCTGTGTTATAGTGGGAAGGACACTGGATGAAGAAAAAAAAAGACCATGGGTAAAGCCTCAGCTCCAACACTAATAAAAGACCAATTTAGTCATTGAGTATACACATATGATTATTTCTTTAATAGTAATTTATAGGTAAAAACACCTCCATCTGAATATTAAGTAGAAAGTTAATTTTGCTGAGTAACAGTACTGCTTGCACCATTCACTTCACAAAGTTGTTGTGAGGTAAGTGCTTTTAAGTTTTATATTTATAATGAAGTATTTTATTTGTTACTTGCTAGAAATTTGATGTGATTTTTTGATGAACTACAATCACAATTGTTTCAATGCCCAAAGGGCCAAAGATAGCATTGCTCCTGGCATGACAACTAGTTCAAAATTTTCATATACAGCAAGTACTACCATGTACACGAGCCATAGAAGCTTCCTAGGCTCCTCTGGAGTCATATATAATATTATCAAAGCAGGCTAGTAAATAGAATCAGATCACTTATTAGTATTTATGTTGCTTGAATTCATTATTTATTTTGATAATTTATGTCAAATAATTTACAGTGTGCTTTTAAGTCTAACTTTTTTTTTTATTTGTGGGTGTTTTGTTCCATGTTAAAAGTTAAATTATCCCTTGACATCACAATTAGTGGTGATTATTTGAGCAAAAATCTCTGGAGAATAAAGGACACATATAGTATTTTATGAATCTGCATTAGATATCTCAGGTAATTAGGTCACTAGCTATATGTACATAAAGAAAAATCAAATTGAGATTTTTTTCTTGTTTATAAAACTAAATTTTCATATTGAAGTTATTGTAAGCTGACATTCTTGGGGTTAGTCTTTTTGATTTCAAAAAGCTGGAACTTTGTAAACATGTTTTTCCTTGACATTTACTATGAATTTGCATAATACAGCGGTTCTGACAAATCCATACCCAATGCTTACACTTTTCATAAATTAATTCTTTTCCTTTCAGTAATCTTGCTTGCTATATTACATTCTCTTTAGAATCCTCATTAAGAGACCATACTCAAATAGTTGTGAATGGAGTATATTACACATTTTAATGGAAAATAATAAAGCAGCAGCCATAATGGAAAGCCAGGGTAAAGTATGTTTGAGTTATGAGTCCAGTTTGTTCTCTCTGTATGCTAATCAAGAGACAATTTAGTTATTGTGCATGCAGATGTGATTATGCCTGGAATCTTAATTTGTAGCTGAGAACAATACCTCTGTCTCATGGCCATGTGAGGGCAATATTAACAACTGAAGACAAAGGTTGGGGCACCATAACAGCTGGAAAAAACATGAAAAATTAAGTTCATCATTTGGATAATGAGTCAGGAATATAATTATTCTCTAGTCTGTCAGCCTCATGCATAGATAGATGATTTTGTATTCCAAAGGCCCACCTCTTAGTTCTAAATATCCCTCTCAATTATCATTTTCTTATTGACCACTTTTGCCTTTAACATTCATTACTTTGGGTTAAAGACATTAAAGGTTCAAGTTACAATATGATTTTATTAGGAAAACACTTAAGACATCATCAGATATTTATATATTTTCATATATTAATTTATCCTTTAAGCTAGCCCATCCCATTATCCCATCATCTCCAAGGTCCTGAAGGAATGATTTTAGGAGCTGAATAGTGGAAGTGGAGGTGTGGAAATTATGGGAAATAGTTAGACAATGCTCTTGTTTGCAGGTAAGGGAAAGAAATGGAAAAGAGATACTGAGAAGGCAGAAGGTAAGGTGAAGGCAGTAAGTAACTAATGGAATGGTGAAATAAAAGGACAATAGCGGTACAGAGAGAAGGGAGAGAGAGAGAGAGAAGAGAAAGAGAGAGAGAGAGAGAGAGAGAGAGAGAGAGAGAGAGAGTACAAGCTCAGTCTACTTAAAAATTGTGACCATGGGGCAGCTAGGTGGCCCAGTGAATAGAACACTGGCCCTGTAGTCAGGAGAACCTGAGTTCAAATCTAGCCTTAGACACTTAATGCAAAACTAGCCATGTGATCTATATGGGGGGGGGGTGAAGGTAGGGCAATTGGGGTAAAGTGACTTGCCCAAGATTACATATATATACATATATATATATATATATATATATATATATATATATATATAATTGTGATCAGGTCTTGACATTAACAAGGGTGGATATCCCTTTTCTGTCTATGTATACCTGTTTCTTCCCCTTCCCCACTGTTCTACTGATCTTTCCCCTCCCCCCAAGATAAAATTATTTATCCCATGTCAAACAAAAAGTAGAACCAGGATTCAGACCCAGTACCTCTGATCGTAATGGAAGGAAATCTTTCCATAATGCCACATACCTTTGATATGTGTGTCCTACATTGGTAATGTGAATGAAGAGCATTGTGTGGCAGATATTTGGTGTTTCTCTCCAACACATTAGGATGTCTCTGGAGTTTTGGAGATCAGGTTTAGCTTGTCTAGGTAGAGGGAATTTTCTTAGGTTCTCTGGATCATTATTGCTTAACACCTCTGGGCAAAATACATTAAAGCTTTGGTTTGATTCATAGCCAGAGTCTCTCCAAAAGAAATTAATAGAGTCCTTACTAGAGAAGACACTCAATGTACAATGTAGTAATCTGATATAGAGCAGCTATTTATTTCCTTTACCTCAAATGCTTAAAACAGAAACAGACTCAGAAGCATGCATTGACAAAAATATAAACCATGCAATAGCTCATCTCTCTTATTATGCTCTCTTAGTAGGTAGGAAAAATTTGAAGTAAATATTTGGGATTACTGAAAAGGTTTCACTTTCATCTAAGTTTGCACAATCTAAGTAGCAACTCAGTGAAGTCAGGGTTGCATAGTTTGTCCTCCTGCTCCTGAGTCATATTTGAGAAGGGTGTTGCTACAGGAAACACTTTCCAAATAGCAACCAGCATCTATCTAGAACCTTAAATGACTCTGAACTGGATCTCTAGAACTCATGATTTATCTACCAAAGATAGAAACATTAATTTTAGGGCTACTATTCAGTTACCTGTGTCTAAAACAAAAATAATACCAACGTTTGAAAAATTAGTTAGGGACTTGAGATACAGACTCAGGATCATCTCGATAAGTTCATATTTTCCTATTACACTGAATAGCTGCCATGGCTATTACCAAGGAAGAAAGGAGAAACCTCTCTTCTTACTTCTTCCAGGCACCTACCAAAGTCATAAGGAGAGCTGCAAGAGTACCAAGTGACACATTGCAAAGAAAGAGAGAGTGGAATTTGTTTCTTCTTTTGAGTTGCTTGAATGGACATTTTTTTTTGGTTCAGTGGCCAAAAAAACTATTAATTTCTTTTGGAGAGACTCTGGCTATGAATCAAACCAAAGATTTAATATATTTTGCCCAGAGATGTTAAGAAATAATGATCCAGAGAACCTGAGAAAATTCCCCCTACCCAGACAAGCTAAACCTGATCTCCAAGACTCCAGAGAAGCCCTAATATGTTGGAGAGAACCACCAAATCTCTGCCTTTCTGACTTACCCCATCCTTACTCCATGCCCTCATGTAGTCCAAGAGAATAACAGGAACCTTTGGTTATGCATTCATGTGTCATAGAACACATCAAAAAAGGGCAAGCCACATATCAATGCTCAAACAAACTTGATCAAGTGGCATTGCAGGAACCATTGCAGATCAGGGGATTCCCTTGAGCATTTCACATACGTAAATTATATATTCTTTTATTTGTATATGCAAACATTTGTGTGTGATTATATAAAGTATCATCTCTGTTTCTTCCATTATTTACTGAGAGGTGAAGAAAAGGACAATTGTGTAAAGGGAAAGGGAGATGGAGAGGCAGAAAGAGGGAGAGAGAAAGAGTTTGAGCAAACACCCAGAAAGTTCCAAGAAAAGTTTGCCCTCAAATAAAAGTTGCACATCAGAGACAATGGTAGTTCTGAGAGGTCCTATGTAGAATCAGTCTGAGACAAAAGTGCTGGATGTTGGTAAAGTTGGCTATATAACATTGTTTTTTTTTTAGCACAGTTTTATATTGTTTAATATACTTTCCCTGCTTATCTTCTTAACCATGTCTATTCTTAATTTCATAAATTTTTATTTTTTAATAATCATCTATGGCCATGGTTAGTATTCATGCTCTTTTTAATTTGGTTAATGCATGATTAATTTTACTCTAAAAACTTACTTTAATGTTGTGTTATTATTTGTAATATAAATATGTTTTGTATATGAAGCAATTTTTGTTAGGTTTTCTTTTTGAACCATTCTGCTATCTTTCTCCATTTGATGTGTGAGGCTGTCGAATTTATAGCTATGCTTTTTTATATTTGTTTCCTTCAACTATTATCACAATAATTATTTTTCTCCATATCCCTAGATTTCTCTTTAGAACAAAAAATAGAAAAGAAAAAAGATTAAATTAATATATTCTTCCAATTTAGCAGGCTTTTAAATTTATACTAATTCTTGTTTTAATATTAAATGCCTTTAGTTGCTTCCTTCATTCTATTTTTCAACTTGTCCACATAGGGTTTCCACATTCTGCTAAAAGTTATTTTCCTGTGCAGATTTTTCATCAAAGACTCTGGTTTAACACCTTATTCCCTCCTTTAATTTGTTATGTCTTCTAACTTGTGGATATTCACTTTTCTTTTCTGCATTCATGTTTGTAATTATTATGGAATTATTCTTTACTTTTTCCTGAAATTTTATCCTTGTTCTTGACTCATCCAAAAAATATTTTTTCATGGTATGCTTTTACTATGCTTGCTTATTCACTCATTCTCCCTTCTGTTGTTTAAACTCTATAAAATCTTAATTTCTGAGCTTTCACCTTGATCAAAAATGGAACTCTGAATCAGGTTCCTCTAGGAGTGACTCTACTAGTAAGGCCAGTAAAAGCTTGACCTATCTGCTATTCTACCAGACTTCTCTAGGTTCTGTATTTTTGAGGTCATTGTTATGCAAAGTCCTTATTTCCAAGAAAGTTCTCTTCTCCTGGTGGATATTGCAAGCAGAGAGCAACTAGCTATTATGTGGGCAATCATGTGATATAGAGGATAGAATACTTGTGCTGGGTCCAGGAAGATTCATCTTCTTGTGTTTAAATCTGGCCTTAGAAACTTAGTAGCTGTGGGAGCCTGAGTAAACCAAATTGTCTCAGCTATTTTACCCATAAATTGAGCTGGAGGAAGGAAATGGCAAACCTGTCCACTATCTTTGCCAAGAAAGCCCCAAATGGCATCACAAAGAGGGGAACATGACTGAAAAAGACTGAACAACAACAAGCTATTATGAAGTTCTATAATAAATTGGGAAAGGACCTCAGCCCTCAATAAAGAAAACTTAGTCCCCAAAACAAAAAAAAAATGTGAAGGGAACTAAAGTGTCAAAGGAAGTGAGAACAGTAGAACAGTAAAGTCGTTTGCTTCCTCACCTCCCCCTATTCACTGGGATTACTTTATGTGAATTTCTTTTGGTACTTTGCTTTTTAGTTGATAATCTTATATTTCATTTTTCATCATTTAAATTGTTTGTCAATGAAGCTAGGTATAGCTGGTATCATTCACTCTTCCATCTTAAACTAAAGTCTCATCAGATTTTATCATATGATAGGAAGTTAGCAATTGGATATTTTTTGAGGATCCCCCACCCATTATCACTTTCCTTACTGGCAAAAATGTATTAGTTCAGTCTATTCATGAGCAACTGATTTTTTTCCAACTATTTAGATCTGACTTTGTGTGAAAAGCACTTTGTAATTGTGTTCATAGAACTCCTGGGTTTGTTTTGATAGGTAGACTCCTAAATATTTTACAACATCTACAGTAGGTGTAAATGGAATTTCTCTTTCTATGTCTTGCTATTGGGCTTTGTTAGTAGTATATAGAAATGCCAATATTTATGTGGGTTTATTTTATACCCTTCAACTTTATAAAGATGTTTATGATTTCAAGTAGTTTTTCAATTTATTCTCTAGGATTCTTTAAGTATATCATCATATTATCAGCAAAAAGTGATAAAATAGATCCTTCATTGCTTATTCTAATTTCTTCAATTTCTTTTTTTTTCTTTTGCTAAAGGTAACATTTCTAATAACATATTGAAGAACAGTGGTGATAACGGACATCCTTATTATCTTCCTTTTGACTATATGAAACCTACCTGCTTTTCTAGGCTGAACTGTAGTCCCACTTCCTTTCTTTGCATTCTTGTCATTTAGTGCTTGTCATTTAGTAGGCACTTACTCAACAGTTATTGACCAACTGAGTGATAAATAATAATAAGGAAAGATAGAATGGGATATATTGAATTGCAAGGGCAAGATTAAAGGACTGAAAGAGATATTTCATCAGGTCCAAAACGAAGCATGAAGGGTCATGATTTGTAGTCGATGATTTTAGACCTGATTTTAGGGTGGAGAAAAAAGAGAACATCAGCAAAGAGCTGCACGAGAATTTAGAAATTATTTAGTCTAATCCCCTCAATTTCCAAATCAAGAGACAAAGGTCCAGAGAAGGAAAATGACTCCCCTCAAAGTCTCTTTGGTCATTAGATGCAGAGTTTTTACTCAGATCTCCCAGATGAGGACCCCTTAAACTATTTTTTTCTTCATTCAGAGACTTCTTTTGGCCTTTCCGTAGCATTAGTTAGCATTGAGTGACCAGAGTTTCCCCCTCCCCCTTGCCCCAAATCAAGGCTGCAGTGAAGTTGCACAATGCAACACATACAAGCATCACCAGAAACACCTAGGATTCATCAGGAATTGGATTTTGAATTAATTTTTTGCCCTTGCTACTTCTGAAATCTATTTCTGTGGCCAAATTTTTCACCACCCCAACCCACAGTTTAAGAAGAACTACATCTAGATAAAGAGCCCAGTGTTCCTTTTATCTTGATGATATTTCCATTGACTTAATGGGTGTTCTAATAAGACACCTGGGTTATAAACTTCTTGAAGACAGGGATCCATGTCATATAATTTCTATGTACTACTCATAATGACTATTATAATGTGAAGTACATAATAAAGATTTGTAAACTGCTCCCTTATGATGACTCATGAATGTCTTTTAGGGTCCTCAATGTAAAAATAAATACATAATTTTGAACAGAGAATTAAATAGTACCTAGATGTGAACACACTCATTCCTTTCCACTGAAGACACAAACAGCAAATGCTGACTATTAAAATAAAACAGAAAAGCAAGGTTTATCTATTTAACACTGATGCTGTTTCAAATAGCTATTAGTTCCAAGACTAATGAGCAGTCTTAGAAAGAACTGAAATATATACAAGGATATCAAGACTAATCTTTTTTTTCAGATATGTGAGGTTTTTTTTAATACTCTATAATCTGTCTTCAAACACATAACTCATTAAAATATCCTGCTTCTAAGAAATTTTAACAATATGAGAATTATTATCATCTCTCCCCTACCCATGCTACTTCATATATAAATGAGGTCACTTATAAAATATAACATTTAAATTTACTCTAAAATCGTATTTCAAGACTTTGACAACGTTAATCATAGATGTTATTTTCCAGTGTTCAAGTTTCTAATAAACACTAGGCTTGAGAGTGTTAAAAAAGAAATGCTTTCCCCAAAACAAATTAGTACATTTTCGAACATGAAAAGATCTAACAGCAGATGTTTCTGAAGAATATGATATGGATTTAAGATTCAGTAAGGATGATGAATATAGGGCATGAAATAAAACATTAAGCAAAGTGAAGAGCATCTGTTGGGTTATAAAGCTACAGTTTTAACAGTTCTGAATGAAATGTTCTTATACAAAGATAAATTGAAAAACAGAACCAGCTAGAAATTCTCCACTAAATAACACGAGTGCTGTCAATATAAGTGCTCGTGTTTCATTGCTCTTAATGAATAATTATATAAAATAAGTACACATGCATATTCACTTCTTAAATAAATAGAATCTCCATATTTTCTTAATATTAAATTCAAAACTGTAATGTGCAGAAATGTACTTGTGAATTTAAAGACTATATAAAAAGTCTATAATTACAATGTTACCAAAGTATTAAATAAAATCACATTAGTAAAAGTCAAGGAGAGTAATGATATCATATATTTTTTTTTCTTTTGAATTGGGACTTTTAAAAATTTGAATTCATTCAACCAATATTTGTTAAATTTATATTAAGTGATACTCATTATGCAGAATAGAAGATACTAATATAGTGAGACACTCAGCTTTTAAGAAGATGTCATTCTAGATTGCTAAAGTGAATATTATATAGAGTTTACAAGCCCTTTATAAGGAATGAAAGAGACATATAAATAAATTTTTATTTAATGATTTGAGAAAAGACAAATTACTAATGATTGACTAGGGTAACTGTAATGGAAAAGGTGGTACACGAACCACTGAAAAGAGAGATTCTGAGAGAGAGAGAGATAAAGAAAGAATGTGTTCAGGCATAGATTGTCACTAATTCAAATGTTTGATTTTGGTCTACATAGAATAAAGTAAGTCTCGTTAGAGTTATATTGTTTATGACATTAAATGCTATATGGGAAACAAGTGGTCATGAAGAACAAATTACTGGTGATATCAAAATTGAGTTCAAAATATGAATTATTTTTATTTAAATGCCTGAGTCATTTGAATAGAATTTATTGGATTTCAGGGAGCATATAAATTCTCAAGGATGTCAGTATGAAGTGAGAAATGAGCCAAGAATAGAGCCTTGAAGCAAAGTCATACTTAGGCAAAAATATTGATCAAAAATCAACAAGAGAGATTTGAACGGATCAGTTAGACTGATATGAAAAGAGCTCAAACTGATCATTGTAATGAAAACAATGAGAAAATCTACAGAAAGAAAAACTGGACAATATTAGAATTTTGAGAGTGATTCTGGAGGGTATGAAGTGAGAAAAGAATATCAAAATTAAAATTACATCATTGATAACTATTTTAAAAGGTTTTTTTTAGACTTATTGGAATGGAGAGCAAATTACATGGGATTGAAAACTGTGGTGAGGAAGAAGAGGGAGTAAGCATTGGTGACTTCTGGAAGCTGAGCAGTGAAAGATATGAAGTATACAGGATGACAATTTGAGGGCATTGAGGATTCAAATGCTTTTTATAAGGATAAGGGGGATTTTACAATGTGTATAGGCATTAAAAATAATCCAGTAAGAGAGTAAAGATTGAAGATGAAAGATCCATAAAAAGATTGAAGGTTCTATCTTCTGAATGAGAAAGGAAAAGGATTAAGTAGCTTTGGAATCCAGAAGAGTCAAAAGCAAAGGGGGAAAAAAGATACTAATGATATAGGAATGTTAATAGATGGAATGGTAAACAGCTTTTTTAAAAATTAAGTAGGAATTGAAGTCAACTACTTTGAATTAAAGTGGCTGTTAGCCTGGGGAAGAGAGGAGAAATATTATAAGTATGAGAAAATCAGAAGAATAAAACTATTGTGTAGCAGTAAAGAGACATTTGAAATTGGGTTTTATAAATTTGTGCCCTTAGTGATGTTATGTGATTTTTTTTCAGTCATTCAACAGCTTGAGAGTAAAGTGCAGAAAAGGGAGTAATGGCTGGGGTTGAAATGATGTTATAGAAGAGCAATGCATGAAAAAACAGAAGCAAAAGGAAGGAAAAGTTAAAAGATATCTCATAGTTTAATTGATTGATGGAGTCAACATTGGAAGGAGAGAAGGACACACAATTTAACCCTTTATTGGTTTTTTGGTCTTAATTTGAGTCATTAAAAATAATGCATCTTGAAATTTAATTATTTGTAAATTTGTGATTTTTTTCTGCATTGAAATTTTGATGATGCACTATTGCATCAAATCATTACATGCGCATGATCCTGTTAATGCATGCTGGACTTCTCAACAAAGCTTGACTTGCTCACCTGCTGACATTTGGTTATTAAGAGCTATTGGTTGGCTTGACCACTGAGAGCTTATAACTTCCATTTTGTGTGTTTCTTTGCAAAATAATGTAACCACTACAACTTTAATTCTGTTAAACAGAAGAAATATGTAGAAATAGCTTTTCAAAATTGTCTTGTCTTCTCTTTCCTAATGCTTCCACTGCCCACTTATTTTTATTCAATGCCCCCCTCCCCAATTGTACTTCAAATTACTACAGGCCCCCTGAATCATTCCAGCACCCTCAGGGGGTAGTATCTCCCATTTTGGGCACCTATAGACACAGAGAAGGCAACAGCCTTAGATATAAAGGATGCTATTTTTAAAAATAGAGCTTACTAAAGATGTGGAATAATTTTTGGTGTCTTCAGGAAAAGGGGAAAGAGGACAGACAGTACAAGATCATTTAATCATTTAAAGGGGGAATTTCTTTTCTTTTTTTTTAAGTTTAAACAAATGCTTTATTAACTTCTGATTTACATCATTCATTTCCACTAAATTTTGAGTTATAATTTTTTCACCCAACTTTCCCCTACCCACCACCCAAGAATAGCAGTCCCACAAGATATCCCCTAATCCAATACGCTCTCTCCCATATCTTCTCCCATACCCCCTTCGACTTTTCCATTAGAGCAAGGTGAGTCTCTATGCCCCAATGCCTGTATATCTTATCTCCCAATTACATGCAAAATAATATTAATAATAGCATATATATATATATATATAAAACATTTAATTTTAAAACCTCGAATTTCAGATCCATTCCCTTCCTCCCTTGTCACCATTCCCTCTGGGAAGATAAGTAATTCAGTATGTGTTGTACATGTGCAAAACATTACCATAGTAGATATATTGTAAAAGGCTGCTTATAATTCCCTCCCACCCATCCCACCCCCCCCGACCTGTTCCATTCCCTACTTTGATCCTTTCCCTCTTCTATAGTGGGTACTTCCAACCTCCCCTCCCCAAGAATGCTCTCTCCTCCATCATGCCCCTCTCATCCCCCTTCCCCCTACTCTGCTGGAGGTTGAGATATCCCATTTAGTATGTATGTCATTTTCTGTCTGAGCCAAATTCAATGAGGATATGGTTTTGCCTTTTTGCCTTCCTGTTCTACCCCTCCCCTGCGGCCACTTCCCCTTGCTTCTTCTACATGAGGTAGTATACCCTACCCTGTCTCTCCCCATCTTCTCTTGCCACTTTCCTCTCTCACCTCATAAATTCACCCCTTAAGTATCATCCCTTCCCAACAAATTCAACCTATGCCCTCTATCCATGTATAACTGTAAACATATATACACATATTCACATATGTATTCATATGCCCATATACCCTTATTCAATTACTTTCATACTGAGAAATGTTTCATCAGTCACAGTTATTGTTTTCCATGTAGGAATGTATAAGTCAACTTTGATAAGTTCCTTTTGATTTTTTTCCCTGATTACCCTCTCAGCCATCTCTTGCTTATTGTGTCTGGATGTCAAATTTTATATTCAGCTCTGTTTTTTCCTCAAGAATGCTTGAAAGTAGGGGCGGCTAGGTGGCATAGTGAGTAGAGCGCTGGCCCTGGAGTCAGAAAGACCTGAGTTCAGATCTGGCCTCAGACACTTAAACCACACAAACAAAAACCTAGCCATGTGACCTTGGGCAAGTTACTTAACCCCAATTGCCCTAAAAGGGGTGGCTAGGCAGCGCAGTAAGTAAGAGCGCCGGCCTCGGAGTTGGGCTGACTCGAGGTCAAATCCGGCCTCAGAAAATGAGCACCCACACATAAATAATGACTAGCCGTGTAACCTCGAGCAAGTTACTTAACCCCAATTGCTTTAAAAAAAAAAAAAAGAATGCTTGAAAGTCCTCCAGTCTAATTCTGAAGGAATGAATCTCCTCAGTGAACTTTTGAGATTATTTTTCCACCTGGCAAATTCGACTTTTTAAGGCATTCTCCTCCTCATCATTCCCCTTTTGATCCTCCTTTGCCAGTCTATTTTTTAAGGTGTTATTTTCCTCAGTCAGGCTGTTTACCCTCATTTCATACTTTTCCTGCATCCTTCTCATTTCTCTTCCCAATTTTTGTTCTTCTTCTCTTATTTGATTTTTAAAGTCCTTCTTAAGGTCCTCTATAGCCTGTAACCCACTCATATTTTCCTTTGGGGCTTTTGGAGCAGGATTTCTGACCTCACAGTCCTCCTTCTGTTCCATGCTTCCATCTTTTTGCCCCCCAAATAGGAGTCTAATGTTGCATTTTTCTATTTATTTTGTTTCCTTTGCCTAGGCATGTTGCCACTTAATTACTTGACTTTGGGGCTTTTTGCCACAGTAGGACTCTGCCACCAGACAGGGGATCTTCCATCCTGAATTTTGGGGTCTTCACAACTTCTACTTCTGGCAAGTTCGATGCCCACCCCAGACCTTCCCCCCAGATCACAATCCAGATCCAAGCAGGTTATAGCAAGAGAGATTAACCCCTAAGACTGATCGCTGGATCTCCCTACAGTTCGCAGGCCAAGGGCTGGAGCTGCCATTGAAACTGCAAAATGGCATATCTCATGAGCAGCTTATAGCCCCCAGGGGAGGAAGCCAACGAATTCCCCAAATACTGGTCCCAAAGTGCATAGGGCACTAACCTCTCACTTTGTCCTAGGCATGTCTGTGTTGATAATTTTGTAATTGCCATAGCTGCTGGTGTTATGGGGTCCCTCTGGCCAGCTATTGGCCTGGCCGCCCTGGGGCTAAAACCTCAGCTGCAGGTCTGGGCTTGGCTCCCAGAGCACTTTGCTGTAGGTTCCCAGCTTGCTGTGCTTTCAGTTCCCAGAGTGCTTCGCTGGCCGCTCCCTACAGTGCTACTCAGCTGTCCTCATGGAGAGGTTAGCTTCTCTGTGTTGTTCTGTGGGTGCTGGGGCTCCAGAAGTTGTTCAGAGTCCCCTTTTTACATGGAGGTGATCTGGCGGGAAAGCACCTTGGAAGTACTGTTTCTCTTCCACCATCGTGGCTCCAAGATTAAGTTTAAAAAGTGGATTTTATTACTGAGGCACTGTTTCGGTACATGGTCACCCAAATCAGTGTAAAGGGGGAGTTTCAAAATTCATGATAATAGGTCCTTAGATTGTCCTATCCAAGTATCTATATATCTATATATCTATGCTATATATTACCAAATGCGATCTTAGAGGCAACCTTGTCCAACCCACTAATTTTACACATGTGGAAAATGAAGCTCACAGAAGTCAACTGACTTTCTTAAAGTCACAAAATATTAAAAGGCAGAAGAAATAGATGAATCCAAGCCCTTTGACTTCAGGACCAGTGATTTTTCCTCCATGGTGGCATGATTATAGGTAAGAATGGACCAAAATGTGACCATACCTTTGAGGGATTCAGGTAGAGTTCTGATATCTTCACAGATGTCACAGAGGTAACTGGGTAGGGAAAGTAGAGCATTTAAAAGGATGTAAATAAAATTATTGACTTGCCAAAGTCTGAGCATTGAGCAAAAGAGAACCTGGAATTAAACTACTTGATGACCTAGAAAGTCTTTTTTTAAAAAAGTAAAACAAATCATTATAAAAATGAATATAGAAGGTCAAATATGTTAAATTCATTTGAAATAGTTTAACTACATTATTCTAAAAAAAGTTTGTTTCTATTCATTTTACACTGTTTTTATGTAGCATAGGCAAATCATTCATAATTTTTTCCCCCAGGCTGTACTAGGGAGGATCTGGACTATCTTATGTGCCACAGAAACTTCAGGAAGCTCACTCCCTCCCCCCTTCCTCCATTTCCCTGTCCTCCCCACCCCTGCCTTTTTTTTTTTCTTCTTTTGCTTTTTGAAGCGCAATTGGGGTTAAGTGCCTTGCCCAAAGTCACACAGCTAATAAGTGTGCTAAGTGTCTGAGGTTAAATTTAAACTAAGGTCCTCTTGACTCCAGGGCAGAAGCTCTATTCATTGCTCCACCTAGCTACCCCCACCCCTTCCTTTTCTAAATGGAAATATCTTTTGCCCCTAAGCCTATTCCATTCAAAGACTAGTTCTTTCCAGAATCTCTCTTCTGAGAGGGATATGCAAGCCATCTATTTAAAAAAAATTCTCTCTATCCTTTACTCCAAACACCCTTGATTTTCCATTTTTTTGCTCATTCCTAGCTGATTACATTCAATATCACTCCTTTTCTTCCACTTCTCAGCTTACTTTTTTTTTTTTGCTTTTTTTTTTTTTTTTTGGAGATCAATTGGGGTTAAGTAACTTGCCCAAGGTCACATGGATAGGGTTTTGTTTGTGTTTGCATTAAGTGTCTGAGGCAGAATCTGAACTCAGGTTCTTTTGACTCCAGGGCCGAAGCTCTACTCACTGCGCCACCTAGCCACCCCTGAGTCAGTCTATTTTTTAAGGTGTTATTTTCTTCAGTAAGGTTGTTGACTCTCTTTTAATTATTTTCTTGCATTATTCTTAATTTTCTTCCCAATTTTTCTTCTACTTGTCTTATTTGGTTTTCAAAATCTCTTTTAAGTTCATCTGTGGCCTGTAACCAGCTTGTATTTTTCTTGGAATATTTTGGGGCAGGAATTCTGACTTTACTGTCTTCCTCCTGATCCATGCTTTGATTCTTTTTGTCCCCAAAACATGAAACTAAGTTCAGATTGCTCTGCTTGCTTTGCTTCCATTGCTTGCTCATTTTGCCACTCAATTACTTTACTTTTGAGCTTTTTGCCACAATAGAACTCTGCTAGCAGACAAGGGAACTTTGTCCCAAGTGCTGGGGTTTCCACAGCTGCTGAAGTTATTAATTGGGTGCCCTCTCTGAAGCATCAGGGTGCTCTGGCAAACTGGTCATGCACCCCATTACCTCCACCCAGGTCCGTTATGGAGATCCAAATAGGTTAGAGCAAGAGCAACTACCCCTCAGACTGGTTGCTTAGTCACCCTACATTCTGCAGGCCAGGAGCACTGAGGCAGCCTGTCCGGGGAACCTTAGCTGCTTCTCACTCCAGGGGCAAAGGCCAGATTACACAGCCAAACTTGCTGTCCCTGTAAAGTGTACACTGACCTCTCACTTTGTCTTTGGCATCTGTGGATTGATAATTCTGGAAACCACCACAGCTGGTTATCTGAAGTCCCTCTAGCCAGTCAGGCTGCCATGAGCCTAAAACCTCAGGCTTACACAGGGCTGGCCTTGGCTTCCAGAGTCCTGTGCTGGCCCTTTCTTGCCTGTCTGCTGGACTGTCTACAGCAGGAGGTTAGCTCTTCTTTGTCATTTTGTGGATTCTGTAGCTCCAAAGTTTTTCTAGAGTCATTTTTTACATGAATTGAAGGAGGTGGCTGCTAGAGCCCCACAGAAGTCCTGTTTCTACTCTTCCATCTTGACTCTGCCCCCATGGATTCTTTTTTTTTTTTGCTTTTTGTAGGGCAATTAGGGTTAAGTAACTTGCCCAAGGTCACATGGCTAGTTTTGTGTGTGTGTGTGTGTGGGGGGGGGGTTAAGTTTCTGAGGCCAGTTCTGAACTCAGGTCATTCTGACTCCAAGTCCACACTCTACTCACTGTGCCACATAGCCACCACCTGGATTCTTTTCTTGAAGATACTATCAGTGGTCATTTCATTTTCAAATTGTCTTTTTACATTTTTTTCAACTTTTGCTCCATTGAGAAGTATATATGTTAGTTTAATGTGTTAGCTTCTGACAAATTCAGTAGGCCTTTTAAATGTTTTTTTTTTCTTATAAGTATATGATGTTTTCTTTCATGAATGGTGTTTTATTTCTTTTGCATTTTTAAGGAGTTTAGGCTACTTTCATTTATTTGGCTTTTAAATTGTTATATTTAGGGGTGTAGCAACAATGGTGGAGTCAATCAGGAACTTGCTAGATCTCACACTCCAGCCACCTCTAATACCTATAAAAATTTACTCTAAACAAATTTTAAAGCTACAGAACCCACAAAGTGAAAGAGAGAAACAAATTTCCCACTGAAGGTAGCCTGTCAGGCCAAAAGGAAGAGACTATCATACCACCCTGGGAGCTGAGCACAGTCCTGGGTAGGCTGTGCAGTCCCATACCTGAGGTAACCCCAATCAGTGGCCCAGATTTGCTAGAGCAGACTTCAAGAAAGTAAATCACTGGCAGCTGTGGTGGTAGTTTCCAGTCTTTTCAACACATAAACACAAAAGAGAATATAAAATGTCATTAGGGAACTCTGTTGGAACTGGGTGAGAGAAGAGCCTAGTTAGGCCCCTGGCCTCTGGGTGAAAGGTACTGGCAGGACAACAGCTGCAGGTGCTGCCATGTGGCTGCCTCCAGAGCTCCTAGCCTGTAGATCATAGGGGGACAAAGCAACAATTCAGAGCATAATTGCTCTTGCTTTGTCCAGATTGGATCTGTGTTCCAGTCTTGGGTGGTGTTCCTGAGGTAAGGAACACCAAAATTGTGGTGGCTGTAGAGGGGCACCCTCCTCATACCTCTGAAAACTGAAAAAAACCAGCTATTTGTGACACAGCTCTCTCCACCGTGGAAGCAGAGTTCTACCATGGCAAAGAGCTCAAAAGTCAAATAATTGCAGCAAATAGAACAAGTGCAATCAGACCATAGAAACTTTTTTGGGGGACAAAAAAGATCAAAATATGGAACCAGAAGAAGACAACAAAATCAAAACTCCCTCATCAAAGGCTTCAAAAAATATCAGTCAGTTGCAAGGCATGGTGGAGCTCAAAAAGGATTTTCAAAATCATTAAGAGAAGTGGAGGAAAAATTGTGAAGAGGAGGAAAAAATTGTGATAATGATGCAAGAAAATCATTAAAAGTGAGTCAACAGCCTGCTAAAGGATACCCAAAAAATACTGAAGAAATCAACACCTTAAAAATAAACTAATTTAAATGGCAAAAGAGGCCCTAAAAGTCAACAAGGAGAAGAGTGCCTTAAAAATCTGAATTGGCCAGATATAAATGGAATTTCAAAAACTCACTGAAGAGAATAATTCCTTCAAAATTTGGAACAAATGGAAGCTAAAGACTTCATGAGAAATCAAGACACTATTAAACATATCCCAAATAATGAAAAAAATAGAAGGTAATGGGAAATATCTCATTGGAAAAACCACTGACCTGGAAAATAGATTCAGGGGAGATAATTGAAAAATTATTGGACTATCTGAAAGCCATGATCTAAAACCAGCCTAGACATCATTCTTCAAGAAATTCTCAAGGAAAATTGCCCTGATATGCTGGAACCATACAGCAACATAGAAATTGAAAGAATTCACCAATCCGTTCTTCAAAAAGATCCCCAAAATTAAGCTCCTAGGAATATTATAGCCAAATTCCAGAATCCCAAGATCAAGGAGAAAGTACTGCAAGCAGCCAGGATGAAACAATTTGATTATTGTGGAAACACAATGAGGATAACACAAGATCTAGCAGCTTCCACATTAAGGGATCAAAAGTCTTGGGATATGATATTCTAGAGGTCAAAGCAGCTAGGATTAAAACCATGAATCACGTACCCAGATAAACTGAGTGTAATGTTTCAGGGGAAAATATGGTTATTCAATGAAAAGAAGACTTTCAAGTATTCTTTTTCTTTTTCTTTTCTTTTCTTTTCTTTTCTTTTCTTTTCTTTTCTTTTCTTTTCTTTTCTTTTCTTTTCTCTTTTCTTTTCTTTTCTTTTCTTTTCTTTTCTTTTCTTTTCTTTTCTTTTCTTTTCTCTTCTTTTCCTTTCCTTTCCTTTCTTTTCTTTTCTTTTCTTTTCTTTTCTTTTCTTTTCTTTTCTTTTCTTTTCTTTTCTTTTCTTTTCTTTTCTTTTCTTTTCCTTTCTTTTCTTTTCTTTTCTTTTCTTTTCTTTTCTTTTCTTTTCTTTTCTTTTCTTTTCTTTTCTTTTCTCTTCTCTTCTTTTCTCTTCTCTTCTCTTCTTTTCTTTTCTTTTCTTTTCTTTTCTTTTCTTTTCTTTTCTTTTCTTTTCTTTTCTCTTTCTTTCTTTCTTTCTTTCTTTCTTTCTTTCTTTCTTTCGAGGGAGGAAGGCTTGGCAATTGGGCTTAAGTGATTTGCCCAAGGTCACACGGCTAGTAAGTGTTAAGCGTCTGAAGCTATATTTGAATTCAGGTCTTCCTGACTCCTGGCTGGTGCTCTATTCACTGTGCCACCTAGCTGCCCCTACTTTCAAGCATTTTTGATGAAAAAAAAACAGAGCTGAACAGAAAATTTGATTTTCAGGTAAAAGAAGCAAGAAAATCTTGAGAAAGTAAACAGGAAAAATAAATCTAAGAAACTTATTAAAATTGAAATATTTACATTCCTACAGGGAAAAACTGTAATTTTAACTCATGAGTTTTTTCTAAGCATGAGGATAGTTGAAGGGAATATGTGTGTGTGTGTATACAAATATACATATGTATGTATAAGAGGGTATACGTGTATATAAACATATGTGTGTGCATATATTTGTGTAAATGTATACCCAGACAGACAGCACAGGATCAATAAAATATGAAGGAATGATCTCTACAAAATAAAATTAAGAGGTGAGAGAAGAATATATTCGAAGAGGGGAAAATGAGAGATAGAATAACGTAAATTGTTTCATATAAAAGAGGGAAAAGAAAAGTGTTACAGTGGAGGGGAAGAGGAGGAAGGTGAAAGGGAATAGGTCAACCTTACTCTCATTGAATTTGGCTTAAGGAGGGAATAATATACACATTCAATTTGGAATCTTACCCTACAGGAAAAAAAAAAGGAGGAAGGGAATATGAGGGAAGATGATAGAAGGAAAGGCATATTGGGGGAGAGGGTAATTAGAAGCAAACACTTTTGAAAAGGGACAGGGACAAAAGAGAAAATTGAATAAGTGGTGGGTGGGATGGAATGGAGGGAAATATAGCTAGTCTTTCACAGTATAACTACTCTGGAAACATTTTGCAAAACTACACATGTACAACCTCTATTGAATTACTTGTCCTCACAGTGGGAGTGGGTGAGGAGGAAAGAAGAGAAAGAATCTGCAAATCAAATTTATAAAAACAAATGTTAATATTTTTTTTTTCACTTACAACTAGGAAATCAGATATACAGGTTCTGGGGAAGGAAAACAAAACAAAGCAAAACAAAACAATTCTTGGCCTGGAAAAATAAAATGTAGGCTTAACAGTTAAAAAATAATTAATTGTTATATTTGTCTTTTGTTCAGTCTATCAGAATTGGATGTAAACTTTGCTTATTATTTTGAATTTTATTAGAATTTTAACCATGGGAGTTACTTCAAATTCCATTTTCTTAAAGATAGAAGCTTTCTTGCAGATTACTCTGACATTTCTTCTTGGCTATATTTTCTCTGTGTCAATAAAACACTCTATGGGAACCTTTGGTGATTTAGTCAATACAAGGCTCCAAGGGATCTCTGACCTTGATAATGATTCTTTACCTTATCTAATCTATATCTCTTCTTCTTGGCTTGTTTGTCATCTAAAATTTCCTTTAAGCAGACCTATCTTTTAGTAAAGTTTTCTAAATCAGTTTCTTTATAAAATACCCATTCCCTCTCTCTATAAAACATATTAAGTTTTGTGACTTCAAAAATTCTGTGTTCTTGGCTCATGTTTTTAAATTAGATTTATGTATTATTCCAGTGTCTACATTCTTCCCTTATTTTTCTTGTGAAGTTCACTGTGATCCTAATTTCCCTACACACTTACCACTTTTTTTTTAGTTTTTTTTTAAACAAATACTTTATTAACTTCTGTTTTACATCATTCATTTCCGCCAGATTTTGAGTTGCAATCATTTTCCCCCCATTATTCCCCTACCCAACCTCCCAGAATAGCAGTCCCACAAGATATCGCTTCCGCCAATCTGCTCTCTCCCTTACCTTCTTCCATACCCCTTTTGACTTTTCCATTAGAGGAAGGTGAATCTTTGTGTCCCAATGTCTGCACATCTTATCTCCCATTTATAGGCAAAAGAGTATTAATAATAGTATTTATATATATATATTTGAAACATTTAATGTTACGACTTTGAATTTCAGATCCATTTCCTTCCTCCCTTGTCACCCATTCCTTCTTGGGATATAAGTAATTCAGTATATGTTGTACATGTCTAGCTATGCAAAACATTATCATAGTAGATATATTGTACAAGGCTGCTTATAATTCCCTCCCACTCATCCCACCCCCCACCTGGTCCATTCCCTACATGATCCTGTCCCTCTTCTATAGTGGGTACTTCCAGCCTCCCCTCACCCCAAGGATGCCCTCTCATCAATCATCCCTCCTCTCATCCCCCTTCCCCCTATCCTGCTGCAGGTTGAGATATCCCATTTAGTATGTATGTCATTTTCTCCCTGAACCAAATTCAATGTGAATGTGGTTTTGCCTGTTTAGCCTTCCTTATTCTCCCCCTCCTTTGCACCCACTTCCCCTACATGAGATAGTTTACCCTACCATGTCTCTCCCCATCTCCTCTTGCCACTTTCCTCTCTCACCTCATAATTTCATCCCTTGAGTACTCTCCCTTCCCCAACAAAATCAACCTATGCCCTCTATCCATATATAACTGTAACCATATACACACACATTCACATATGTATTCGTATGACCACACCCCCTTCTTCCATTATTTTCATAGTGGGAAAGATATCATCAGTCACAGATATTGCTTTTCCATATAGGAATGTAAATAGTTCAACTTTGATAAGTTCCTTTTGATTTCTTTTCCCTGATTACCTTCTCAGGCATCTCTTACTTCTTGCGCCTGGATGTCAAATTTTCTATTCAACTCTGGTTTTTTCCTCAAGAATGCTTGAAAGTCCTCTATTCCACTGAATGACCATATTTTCCCCTGAAACAAAATACTCAGTTTTGCTGGGTAGGTGACCCTTGGGTTCATTCCCAGTTCTTTTGCCCTCTGGAATATCATATTCCATGCCCTTCGATCCCTCAGTGTAGAAGCTGCCAGGTCCTGGGCTATTCTGATTGTGTTTCCACAATATTGAAATTGTTTCTTCCTGGCTGCTTGTAGTATTTTCTCCTTGATCTGGGGATTCTGGAACCTGGCTATAATATTTCTGGGAGTTTTCTTTTTGGGATCTTTTTCAGGAGGTGATCTGTGGATTCTTTCAACCTCTATTTTGCCCTCTGGATCTAAAACATCAGGGCAGTTTTCCTTGAGAATTTCTTGAAGGGTGATTTCTAGGTTCTTTCCTTGATCATGGCTTTCAGGTAGTCCAATAATTTTTAAATTGTCTCTCCTGGATCTATTCTCCAGGTCATGGTTTTTCCCATGAGATATTTCACATTGCCTTCTAATCTTTCGTTTGTTTGGATCTGCTTAACAGCATCTTGATTTCTCATAAAGTCACTAGCTTCCATTTGCTCCAGTCTAACTCTGAAGGAATGAATCTCCGCAGTGAACTTTTGAGATTCTTTTTCCATCTGGCAAATTCGACTTTTTAAGGCATTCTTCTCCTCAGTGCCCTTTTGGGCCTCCTTTGCCATTTGAGCTAGTCTATTTTTTAAGGTGTTGTTTTCCTCAGTCAGGCTGTTGACCCTCATTTCATACTTTTCCTGCATCCTTCTCATTTCTCTTTCTAATTTTTCCTCTACTTCTCTTATTTGATTTTTAAAGTCCTTCTTAAGGTCCTCTATGGCCTGCAACCCACTCATGTTTACCCCTGGGGCTTTTGGAGCAGGATTTCTGACCTCACAGTCCTTTTCCCGCTCTATGCCCCCAAAATAGGAGTCTAGGGTTGCATTTTTCTGTTTCCTTTGCCTTGGCATGTTGCCACTTAATTGCTTGACTTTTGGGCTTGTTGCCACACTATGGCTTTAAGGCCAGATAGAGGAATTTTCGTCCCAAACGTGTGGGGGCAACTTCCGTTTCTGGCAAGCTGTAAACCCACCCACAACTTCCACCCTAGATCACAATCCAGATCCAGGGAGGTTAAAGCAAGAGCGATTACCCCCAAGACTGATCGCTGGATCTCCCCACGATTTGTAGGCTGGGAGCCAGACCTGCCTCTGAAAACTACAAAATGGCGTGTCTCCTCAGCAGCTTCTAGCCCCCAGGGGAGGGAGCTGACGCATTCCCCAAATACGGGTCCCAAAGTCCATAGGACACTAACCTCTTACTTTGTCCTAGGCAAGTCTATGTTGATAATTCTGGAATCTCCACAGTTCCTGGTGTTCTGGGGTTCCTCCAGCTGGCTGCTGGCCCTGCCGCCCTGGGGCTAAAACCTCGGCTCACGTGGACCTGTGCTCGGCTCGGCTCGGCTCCTGCGCTCTGTGCGCTGCCGGCTCCCAGACCACTGCGCTGGTCCTTCCCGCAGGGTGCTGGGCTGTCCTCAGCGGGAGGTTAGCTTCTCTGTGTCGTTCTTTGGGTGCTGGGGCTCCAGAAGTTTTTCAGAGTCCTTTTTTACATAGTTTGTGGAGAATCTGGGGGCAGAGAGGCTTGGACGAGCTGTTTCTACTCCGCCATCTTGGCTCCGCCCCCACACTTACCACTTTTTGAATATATATATATATATATATATATATATATATATATATATATATAAAGTCTCAATTTTTCTGAATTATAACAAAGGACTTTATATGATATAATAACACCCCTATATTTATCCAATAGTTGGTGTCCCTACAGCTTCACCTCTCTTCGGGACAGTTTGAAACCAATATAAAATAGGTCTTTTAATCTCCAGGAAAATACTTGAAGACCGAATGTCAATGTAAATAAGAAACAAAAATCATCAAGTGTGCCTGAAGAGAGAAGTCTCTTGATTAAAATGTGTGAGAAAACTAGAAGTCATTGTTTTAATGAGGTTGATAACTTAGTCTCTCCCTTCAGTTATTCTAGCATTGCAGCAGATCAGACACATGTGGAGAGGTGTGATATCTGATAGCAAGGAAGAATACAACAATATCCAAATCTCATGGTTAGCCCAGATTTGGAGTGACTGGTGGGTAGAGGAAGGCTTGCTGCATAAGAATGACTGGTAGGCCAGCTAAAGCGAGAAGCACAGAACTTGAGAACAATAGTCCAAGTTCTGGAGTCTGTGCTTCACTCCTCTTTACTTTATTACTTTTCATTTTCATGTTTCTGAGCTCTTCCATTATCAGATACTTAAACTCAACCCTTCCCACTCCCATCTATATCCTCTGATGAATTTCAGCTTCCAGAAAGATGTGAGACCAATACCTATTAGGCTCCCTATTTCCTTTTTTTTTTTTAATTGATTAAACAAATGATTTATTAACTTCTGGTTTACATCATTCATTTCCACCAGATTATGAGTTACATTTTTCCCCCATTTTTTTCCCTACCGACCACCCCAGAATAGCAGTCCCACTAGATATCCCCTCATCCAATCTGCTCTCTCCCATATCTTCTCCCATACCCCCTTCGAATTTGCCATTAGGGCAAGGTGAATCTCTGAGCCCCACTGCCTGGACATCTTATGAAACATTCAATTTTAAAACTTTGATTTTCAGATCCATTCCCCTTCTCCCTTGTCACACACTCCCTCTGAGAAAATAAGCAATTCAGTATGCGTTGTACATGCATATCTATGCAAAACATTACCATAGTAGATATATTGTAAAAGACTGCTTATATTTCCCTCCCACCTGTCTCACCTCCCACCTGGTCCATTCCCTACTTAGATCCTGTCCCTCTTTGATAGTGGGTACTTCTAACCTCCCCTCTCCCCAGAATGCCCTCCCCTCCATCATCTCCCCCTCATCCCCCTTTCCCCTAATCAGGAGAGTGAGTGAGGGTAAGATATTCCATTTAGTATGTATGTGATTCTCTCCTTGAGCCAACTTCAATGAGAATATGCTTTTGCCTTTTTGCCTTCCTGTTCTTCCCCTCCCCTGCAACTACATCCCCTTGCCTCTTCTACATGAGATAGTTTGCCCTACCCTGTCTCTCTCCATCTCCTCTTGCCACTTTCCTCTCTCACCTCTTGACTTCACCCCTTAAGAATGATCCCTTCCTTGGGGCAGCTAGGTGGCACAGCGAGCAAAGAGCCAGCCCCGGAGCCAGAAGGACCCGAGCTTGGATCCGGCCCCAGACACCCAACACACAAACAAAAACCCAGCCACGTGAACCTGGGCAAGTCACCCAACCCTAATTGCCCTCCAAAAAAAAATAATGATCATCCCTTCCCATCAAATTCAACCTGTGCCCTCTATCCATGTATACCTGTGAACATATGCCATGTACCCTTCTTCAATTATTTTCATAATGAGAAAGGTTTCATCAAACACAGTTATTGTTTTTCCATGTAGGACTGTAAATAGTCCAACTTTGATAAGTTCCTTTTGATTTCTTTTCCTTGATTACCTTCTCAAGCATCTCTTGCTTCTTGTGTCTGAATGTCAAATTTTCTATTCAACTCTGGTTTTTTCATCAAGAATGCTTGAAAGTCCTCTATTCCACTGAATGACCATATTTTCCCCTGAAACAAAATACTCAGTTTTGCTGGGTAGGTGACCCTTGGGTTCATTCCCAGTTCTTTTGCCCTCTGGATTATCATATTCCATGCCCTTCAATCCCTCAGTGTAGAAGCTGCCAGGTCCTGGGCTATTCTGATTGTGTTTCCACAATATTGAAATTGTTTCTTCCTGGCTGCTTGTAGTATTTTCTCCTTGATCTGGGGATTCTGGAACCTGGCTATAATATTCCTGGGAGTTTTCTTTTTGGGATCTTTTTCAGGAGGTGATCTGTGGATTCTTTCAACCTCTATTTTGCCCTCTGGGTCTAAAACATCAGGGCAATTTTCCTTGAGAATTTCTTTAAGGATGATTTCTAGGTTCTTTCTTTGATCATGGCTTTCAGGTAGTCCAATAATTTTTAAATTGTCTCTCCTGAATCTATTTTCCAGGTCAGTGGTTTTTCCCATGAGATATTTCACATTGCCTTTTATTCTTTCATTTGTTTGGATCTGTTTAATAGTATCTTGAATTCTCATAAAGTCACTATCTTCCATTTGCTCCATTCTAACTCTGAAGGAATGAATCTCCTCAGTGAGCTTTTGAGATTCTTTTTCCATCTGGCAAATTCGGCTTTTTAAGGCATTCTTCTCCTCATTGCTTTTCTGAGCCTCTTTTGCCATTTGAGTTAGTCTATTTTTTAAGGTGTTATTTTCCTCAGGCAGGCTGTTGACTGTCATTTCATACTTTTCTTGCATCTTTTTCATTTCTATTCCCAAATTTTCCCCCACTTCTCTTATCTGCTTCTTAAGGTCCTCTATGGCCTGTAGCCAGCTTGTATTTTCATTTGGAGCTTTTGGTGCAGGAGTTCTGACCTCACAGTCCTCCTCCATGCTTTGAGCCTCTTTGCCCTTAAAATAGGAGTCCAATGTTGAACTTTTCTGTTTATTTTGTTTCATTTGCCTAGGCATATTGCCACTTAATTACTTGATTTTTGGGGCTTGTTGCCACAGTAGGACTCTGCCACCAGACAGGGGAGCTTCCACCCAAACGTGGGGTCTTCACAACTTCCGCCAGTTGGGTGGCCTCTGTAAAGCCTCCACCCACTCTGTCAAGTTGGATACCCACCCCAAACTTCCCCCCCAGACCACAATCCAGATCCAGGCAGTTTAAAGCAAAAGTGATTAACCCCCATACTGATTGCTGGATCTTCCTACAGTTCGCAGACCAGGAGCTAGAGCCACTGCTGATGCTGCAAAATGGCTTTTGTGCAGCAGTTTCTTCAGCAGCTTTTTGCCCCCAGGGGAGGAAGCCAAGTGTTCCCCAAATACTGGTCCCAAAGTCCATAGGGCACTAACCTCTCACTTTGTCCTAGGCATATCTGTGCTGATAATTCTGGAATCGCCACAATTGCTGGTGTTCTGGGGTTCCACCAGCGGGCTGAAGGCCTGGCCACCCTGGGGCTAAAACCGCGGACCTGGGCTGTGCTCTGCGGGCTGTGATGTCTGTTCCCAGCGCGCTGGGCTGCCTACTCTCAGAGCGCTGCGCTGGCTGCTCCCTGCAGGGCTGCTGGGATGTCCTCAGCAGGAGGTTAGCTTCTCTGTGCCGTTCTGTGGGTGCTGTGGCTCCAGAAGTTGTTAGGAGCTCCCTTTCACATTGTTTGAAATTTGTGTGGGGCTAGGCTCTCTATTTTCTACTGTCTATAGAATCATTCATTGCAGTCTCTTGCTATTTGGGCAATTAACATACCCATCTAAAGTCTCAAGAGACATTAAAGATCTCCCTCCTTTCACTAAGATTGAGTTAATAAGGTTAAAGGTATATGCAATATGTTTAAACAGCTGTTAAACTCAATGCTTAATGGAACAAGTTGCTTAACAACTATTGGTGGCTAGATCAATGCTCTAGAAAGACCAATGTTACATTCTTTACATATGTTTACAATCTTTATTATAGATTTCTGTTCTTTCTTTTATCTATGCCATTTGCATTTATTTTTTTGTCAAAATTAACCTATTAGTATGCTGTTATTTTCTAACTTTGGTATTTCCATAAATTATATGTCTTTTCTTGTCAACCAGGGTACAAGCTCTTTGAGGGAAGAGTATTTCATATTTTTTAGTGTGTGTGTGTGTGTGTGTGTACTCGTCTCATATTAGTTAGTAAAACTGACTTGTCATGAAAGTTGAGCTCAAGGAATAAAAGGAAGAATAAAATATTACCTTTCGGCAATGAAAAAAGATTGGTTTGAAAAAGGGGCAGCAAGTCATAATTAATCTGAAAAACTGAGACCACATAAAGTTTCTAGCGCTTTAAAGCGAAAGAAATTTGAATTTTAAGGGTTTTATTCAGTGCCTTTGAATTTAAACTTTAGATGTACTCTCATTTTTCTAATATCCTCTTCTATCACCTAATGGCCAAGAATTCTTTTTTTTTTTCTCTCTAGATTGTAACATTGGTCTTTCTAACAACTCCAACTAAAGGCATTGCTAGATTTCTTGGTCTAAGACTAAGTTTTACTTTTTCTCCTGACATGAAAGTCAGGAGACTATCTTTCTTGGAATATCAAGGTTTCTGTAAGAACAATTGTGCTCTATTCCAGTGAATATCTTTTATAATGTGAGAAATCAACACAAAAGTCTCTATATTCTTTTTTCAAATATTCCTGAATACAAAACTATTATAATAAAACAAGTGCAATGTGGTTTAGTATCTGCATTTTTATACTCCTTACCTATTAAAAATGAACTGGCAAGAAAGCATGCAGAGAACAATGGGAAAAATTTTTAAAAAGAGATAAATATACTTGAAGCTCCCCATGATCTCTTCTTTATTTTCTCTCAAGGAAATACTTCTTCATAGTTCTATGTATTTCCCAAATCCTAATTTGCATTTTATTTAGGCAGTTGTCTCCTTATTCCTTCTAGACTGGCAATTGCCTCAGGACTGGAACTGGATCTTATTTACCTTTTGTCCCACCCCACCCTTCACTGCTTAGGTAAAGTAGCTGTTCAAGGAATATAATGTCTGATGAAGTTGTTAAATTGAACATCTAGCCAATATAGGATTAGTTATTTGCATATTTGTATATTCATGTATACATACATACATACATTTAATGTGTGTGCATATACATACACACATGCCCCCATAAATAAAGTACATTAATGGTACAAGGGTTCCCAAAAATTTTAGTACAGTTTAAAGATATGATTAATTATTAATTTTTATTAAGATATTAAATCCTAAAACAAGATTTTGGGTTCCATAGAGTCTAGATATGTTTCAATGAATTAAATTAGAGGAATTTTTTTCAGTAATATTGTATACATATTGTATTTTCTACAAATGTTAAGACCTAAGGTTGTTTTTAATCTAAGCAGAAAATGATGTATTTCAGTGCCTTTAATTCTACTACAGAAACTCTACTCATGGGTATTTTGCCTTTTTTATTAAGCAAAAGTAATCACCATAGTGTTTTTGTCTTTCATTCTTCATAGGAAGAAAAGAAATGGGCAATAATTTCAGGGAGAAGCTAAGCTCCATTTTCTAAATAAACATGCATAATTAGAACATCCATAAATGAACGTGCTTGTAATTAATGTAACACACCTGCAAAATGTATTGGCTAAATCATTCTAAATTAAATGCCCCAGATGGTTTTTGTAAACTGTTAATGAAAAACATAGCCTTTAATACAATTATCTATTTTGTATTATGATTAATGTGCAAAAGGAGGGTACCTAGTGTCATTGGGGAGGCTCAGAATAATTGTGACTCCTGTCATATCCATTGGATGCTCCTCTAAACATTCTATGAATGATGTGTCATATGTCATTGCTAATTAGGAGTATCTATCAGTAGTTTAGTAAATCTGTTAGCATCCAGGGAAAGGTAAAAGATAGGGCTTGGTAGGATATATTTAACACCTCCTCCAAGAGAAACAAAAACACACTCAGACACAACGAATTGAAGAGGGATAAAGAGCAATGCTCATAAAACATGGGCTATCCAGAGAAATGCACAGCCTATCTTTATGATTTATCACTATTATTATCCCCACAAAATCTTCCTTGGTATGAAACCAAGAAAATCCGTCACTTAAGAGTGACCTATTTTTACCCCTCCCTTCTATTCCTCTGGTTGCCAAGCAACAGCAAAGCCCAAGAAGAGTAGATCTGTAATAATTTTACATATATCATAAACATCAGTATGCCCCAAATTTACTTTACCTATAGGATAAAAACAATGTTTTTGAGTTAGTGGGTTCTTGAGAATTTATAGGACTGTCAAACTACCAAGGACCAAAGTTTTCTACTGTAACAGATTTTATAAACACATATTCTTGAGAGGGATTCAGTTACATATATAATCTCATAGTACCTGTAGGTTAGGAAAATATCACTATTACACATCATAAAATAAACAATGGATTTTGAAAATGTAAGATTCTAAATCTAGAGCTACAGGGGACCTTAGATGTTGTCTATTAAAATGGTCTTATTTTACATATGAGAAACTGAGTCCCAGAAAAGTAAATAACTTGCCCATGGTCAGGTAGGTAGCAAATAGCAGTGATAGAATAAATATTAGAGTTCCTTCCTCCAAGTTCACTTTTCAGTTCCCTTTCCATTGCACCATGAAATCCCATGAGTAGAAAGAAAATGGGTCATTTATTTTTAATCCTTGCTCTATGTCTGACACGTGGAAGTTACATAATTAATACTTAGTGACTGATTGGTTGACTGATTGCCCATTAGAATGCCAGCAACAGTTTTCCTTTATTTCTTTAACAAGTCACTGTAACTAAGCAATATCCACCCAAGAATAGCTCAGATGAATAAATCATTCCCATTTATAGAAATAGTAGTGATATCTGATTAAATACTTTGAAATTGGTGAATCAAACTAAGTCATAACTACACATAATTTTTAGACTTGGTCCTTGCTCTTGTAGTCTATATTCATGGTACTTAAATATAATTGTACCTTCTCTTCTTGATTTTTTCCCTTCTGATTCCATTTTTCATTATATTATTCTTTGATTGCTCCTTTCTTTATCTTATTTACTTACTGATAGACCCTGTTACTATTTTTATACATTTATTACCTTTTCAGAAACTGAAATAATTAATTTGCATTCTAGCAAGTGTGATTATTCTTTTTGGAAGTAGCCGGAATTCAGTTACACCCAAAAATCATTCAGTCAAAAGACATTTTATGTATGTATAAGGAAAATAAAAATTCAATAATGACACTAAAAAAAAAAACATTAAGCACCTATTTTGTGTGCAGAACAGTGCTAGGAATTGCAGAGTATAGAACATTCAATGTCCTTTTCAAGGTTCTAATATCATAAGGCAAGATAACAATACACATATAAGTGTATTATAAAAAAGCTAGTGTTTATATAGATTTCTAAGGTTTGCCAAACTCTTTAGATGTTATGTTGTTTCTGCCTCATAACAGCAGTGTGAGAAAATCATAGTTATTATTCCAATTTTACAGATAAAGAAACGAAGTTTGAGAGTGGTTAAATGACTCACACAATGTCAAGCAAGTAAATGTGAGTAAATGTCTCTAAATTCATAGCTCTCTTCACTATGCTAGTCAGCTGCTTCAATAAAGAAGATATGTAAAGAAAGGAAATCAGCAGTATGAGTCAAGAATACATTGGGGTGGGGGACATCAGAGAAGGCATAATGAAAAAATGACATTTGAGTTGTTTTTATGGCTAATGAGGAATTCAACAATGGGAAGAGAATAAGTTTGAACATTTATACTCTGAAGAATAGCATAAATAAAGCAGATGAGAAAAGGACTAGAACATCTGAGGGGTCGGAAAGAAGTTCAGTTTGATTAGAGCCATCATAAAAATAACATAGCAAAAATATGAGGAATGGATTTTTGTGGGGAGAAAATAGAAGAAAGAAGACATTTTAGAATGCTGTTACAATGCTCCAGGTAGATTGTAATGAGGATCTGCATTTAGGGTCATGTTGATGGGGAAAAGAGAGAAGGGGAGAAAATGGTAATAGGGAAGAATGGAGCATCAGCATCATTGATACTTTTGATGTTGGTTGATTACAACAAGAGGTTTTATAAAAAGAAAAAGAAGAGTCAGAGGCAAACACAGTTTATGTTTTTTAAATATTTTGGAGAGAAATTAATAAAATAAAATTTGGACATATGAGGTTAAAGTGTTTTGTCTAGAAGACTATTGGAAGCATAGTTGTGAAAGTCAGTAGAAAGATGAAATCTAAGAACACGTAAATGAAATTTGGGGGGCAAAGTCAAAATGGCAGAGTAAAAATAGAACTTCTGTGGGGCTCTGGCTTCCACCTCCTCAAATTCATGTAAAAGGTGACTCTGAAAAAACTTTGGAGCTACAGAACCAATAAAATGACACAGAGAAGCTAATCTCCCACTGAGGACAGCCTGGCAGACTGACCGAAAGTGGCCAGCACAGGGTTCTGGGAGCAGATCCCAGCCCTGCTCAAGCCAGATGTTAAAGCCTCAGGGCAGACCTGACCAGACATTGCTGCATGGACTTCAGATCATCGGCAGCTGTGGTGGTTTCCAGAATTATCAACCCATAGATACTAAGGACAAAGTGAGAGATCAGTGCAGTGTGGACTTTGGGATGAAGTAATTGGGGAGTGCAGTTGGCCTTTACCCCTGGGGTGAGAAGCTGCTTAGGTGCTGCGGCTGTGCAGCCACCACCACTTGGCAGCATCAACTCCTGGCCTGCAGATTGTAGGGGTACCAAGTGACCAGTTGGAAGGGGTAATTGCTCTTGCTTTAACCTGGTTGGTTTTGGATTTCAGTCCAGGATGGAGGTACTGGGATGTGTTAACAGCTTGCCAGAGGATGTGGAGGCTTCACAGAGGGCACCCAACTAATACCTTCAGCAGCTAAGAAAACACCAGCATTTGGGACAATGTTCCCTTGTGTGGTAGCAGAGTCCTACTGTGGCAAAAGCCCAGAAATCAAGTAGTTGAGTGGAAACATGAGCAAAGGAGGGAAGCAAAGCAAGCAAAGCAATCCAAACTTTACACTCCTATTTTGGGGACAAAAGGGATCAAAGCATGGAGCCGGAGGAAGAAAGAAAAGTCAGAACTACTGCACCAAAATATTCCAAGAAAAATACGAACTGGTTACTGGCCATAGAGGAGCTTTAAAAGGATTTTGAAAACCAAAGAAGAGAAGTGTAGGAAAAATTGGGAAGAGAAATGATAACCATGCAAGAAAATTATGAAATGACTCAACAAACTGACTGAAGAAAATTAGACTTGAAAAAATAGACTAAATCAAATGGCAAAAGAAGCTCAAAAAGCCAATGAGGAGAAGAATGCCTTAAAAAGCTGAATTTGCCAGATGGAAAAAGAATCTCAAAAGTTCACTGAAGAGAATCATTCCTTCAGAAATAGACTGGAGCAAATGGAAGCTAGTGACTCTATGAGAAATCAAGATACTATTAAACAGATCCAAACAAATGAAAAAATAGAATGAAATGTGAAATATATCATTGGGAAAACTACTGACCTGGAAAATAGGTCCAGGAGAGATAATGTAAAAATTATTGGACTTCCTGAAAGCCATCATCAAAAAAAGAATCTAGAAATATTCCTTCAATAATTCTCAAGGAAAATTGCACTGATGTTTTAGAACCAGAGGGCAAAATAGAGGTTGAAACACCAATCACCTCCTAAAAATATCCCAAAATTAAAACTCCTAGGAATATTATAGCCACATTCTGGAATTCTCAGATCAAGGGGAAAATATTACAGACAGCCAGGAAGAAACTATTTCAATACTGTGGAAATACAATCAGGATAACACAGGATCTTGCAGCTTTGTAGAAGCTGAGGGATCAAAGGGCTTGGAATATGATATTCTGGAGTTCAAAAGATCTAGGATTAAAACCAAGAATCACCTACCCAGTAAAACTGAGTATCATGTTTCAGGGGAAATATGGCTATTCAATGAAATAGAGAACTTTCAAGCATTCTTGATGAAAAAACCAGAGTTGAATAGAAAATTTAACATTCAGATACAAGAAACAAGAAAAGCATAAGAAGGTTAACAGGGAAAAGAAATCATAAGGAACTTATTAAAGTTGAACTACTTATATCCCTACAAGGAAAAATGATAATTGTAAATGATGAAACTTTTCTCAGTATAATAGTTGAAGGAAATAGAACTCTGTGTGTGTGTGTGTGTGTGTTTTATGTGTACACATACATACATATGTCTATATAGGAGGGTATATGGGCATATGAATACATATGTGAATTGTGTATATATGTGTACAGGTATACATAGGTAGATGTCACAGGACCAATTGAATAGGAAGGGATGATATTCAAAAGGTGATATTAAGAGGTGAAATAGTAATATAATGATAGGAGATGGGGAGAGACAGAATGGGGTAAACTATCTCATATAGAAGAGTCAAGGGAAAATAGTAACAATGGAGGGGAAGAAAAGGAAGGCAAAAGGGAATGGGTCAATATTATTTTCATTGAATTTGGCTTAAGGAGCGAATGACATACACACTAAATAAGGTATGTCACCCTACAGGAGAGTAGGAGGGAAGGGGATGAGAGTGGCATGATGGAAGGGAGGGCAGACTGAAGGGGTAGGGAAGTTGGAAACACCCACTTTTGTAAAGTAACAGGATCAAAGTATATAATACAACAAGTGAGAGGTGGGATAGGAGGGAGGGATATATAATCAGTCTTTTACAATATATCCACTATGGTAATGTTTTTCATAGCTACACAAGTAAAACCTATACTGAATTGCTTATCTCTCCAATAAGGGTGGGTGACAAGGGAGGAAGGGGATGAATCTGGAATTCAAAGTTTTAAAATTAAATGTTTAAAAATATGTATGTTTATGTGTATGTGTGTGTATATATGCATATATTATTGATATTATTTTACATGTAACTGGGAAATAAGACATACAGGCACTGGGGCATAGAGATCCACCATGCCCTAATGGAAAGTTGGAGGGGGTATGAGAGAAGATATGGGAGAGAGCATATTGGATTAGGGGATATCTTGTGGGACTGCTATTCTTGGGTGGTGGGTAGGGGGAGAAAATGTGTAACTCAAAATCTTGTGGAAATGAGTGATATAAACTAGAAGTTAACAAGGCATTGGATTAAAAAAAGAAGTGAAATTCACCTACATAGAGGCCAATGTTACAATTGTGGTAATAGTCTTATATCATGGAAATAACAGATCATAGAAAAATGAGAACAATACCAGAAAATAAATATGCAAAATGTCAAAATAAAGGTAGTACAGAAAACAACAGAAATAAATCAGAAAATTATAAAATTTCATAGTGAACAGAGATCTCAGGGGCCATTTAATACAAACTCTATTCAGAAAATGATACACCTTCTATGATATACCTGATTGTGGTCATTGAATTTTCAATTAAAGACATCAAACAAAGGGAGAAAAACAGTCTATTCAACTTTTTTATTTTTCTGATTATTACGAAGTTGTTTTTTTTTTTCCAAATATGCATGTGGTAAATTGGAAAAATGGGTCTTCTAAACTTGTGTTGAAATTCCATCTCTGGTGTTTGCTGGCCATGTGATCAGATGCGTGTCACAATGTCCCCAGTTTTCAATTTATTCTTTATTAAAATCTGGGATTTGGACTTCATGAACTCTGAAGTCACCCCTTACTTTGCCTGAATGTTCCTTTGGTCTTATTTTCCTAAATCTCTTTCATTCTTTTCTCATAGGAATCTTTTTCTACATTAAATCCTTATCTTATGTAATTTGCTTTTTATATGGTTAGCTGTAATTTTTGAGAAGAATATATTCCTTGTTTTTGATCTTTTAAATAATTGCATTTTATTTAGCTAGTTAAAATAATGAATTGCTGAACTTTTCACCTAAGTACTTTTCAACTAAGCTTTCCAGGAAACATATGAATGTATTGTACATAAATGAATGTATGCATTGAAATGTACATAAGGAATGTGTAGTTACATATTGTGTGTATAAATTATTGAGGATGTACACATCCTAGAAGGAAGAATCCTTACCTACCAAAAGATCACCGTGACTAGATGTGAAATAAAGAGAAGAACCAAACTGAAAGAAATTTGATTTTTGTCTTTTAGCCTATTAAGGAATATTGCTCAGGGTGGTAGGAGCTTCGGCTTTCTAAGGTATAGACTTGGCTTATACAGGTTTCTCAGGACTGCTCAGAGTACATGGTCAATCAGTATCATCCTTGTAGCATCTGAAGGAGCTAATGGAACACAATCTGTTGCTGTAAAAACAATGGTCTGGAAAGTTTCAGTTTGAATTCTGGGTGAAACATTTATAAGGTAAGGTGCAGCTAGAGTGCTATGCACATCAGGATACATTTTACCTAAGTAAGACTCAGGTAATCAAGTAGGTTTTTTGTTCTTCTTGTTTGTTTTTTTTCTTTTCTCTCCACAATATGCATAATTACATCATGACAATTTGGATTCAGGAATACCTGAGTTCATGTCCTACCTCTGACATATATTTGGTACTTTTCAGTGCCCTTTATTATTCTATAAGACTCTAAGTTATAGAGAAGATGGCAACCTACAATCATAGAAGGAATTCTCTATAGCAGTGGAATTAGAAGTCCAGTTCCATGTAAAAGCAGTACTTCTATTAGAGTCAGTGTTTCATATTTCATTTATTACCTGTCCAACCAAGGGCAAATCACTTAGGATCCATGGTTCTGTTTCCTCATCTATAAATGACAACCTTGGACCAGATGGCCTCTCATGCTATTGCCTGTTTTAGATCTATGGCTCTATCTCACCTTTCTGTTATCTGTTTTTCTGTTGATTTCAATCTCTCTGCTATTATAGTTATGTCTGTAGCCATGTGTCTACATCTGTCTATCTGTATCCATGCCTCTGTCTATGCCTACATTCTTTCTTTATCCCTGTAGAAGAGGCACACTGACTGATTTCCCATGATACTTAATGAATTTAGCTTCATTAAAGTCTCTCTGGTATTAAGGATATAAGGCTAAAACAATTTTCCCCTCCTACTATAAGAACAACTTTTTTTTTTTTGTATAATGCAGTGTTTTCATTTTTACAATGGCCACTTTAATTCGCAAAGTAATCCCTTCTGTCTTATTTTGGACTTTATTCACCAATTATTTTAATGTACTGCTGAATGTCAGTTTTCACAAGGAAGAAATCTAGATAAAAATGATGTCCAAGGATACAGTGTCTAAATGATTTTAAATCTACCTAACTTTGATTTTTTCTTTTTTTTCCTACTCCCTTCTATTTCAAGACTGGGGACTGTTAAATAGTTCACCTGCCAAAGATGCTATACACCATAACTTCATTTCTAGTTGATTTCACTCCTTATTTACAAGTGTGAGTTTGCAGAAGACGTGGGTTGAGATTTAGATTGTATAGTTCTATGGATATTATGTTAGTTTCTTTTATTCAATTCAGAAGCTACTGAGCTAATACATTCCAAATGCTGATTGATAGCAAATGACCAAAAGAATACATCTGTCTCTACCATATCCTGCCATTTTGGGGGGAATTTTTTTGATGCTTCCACTGAAAATTCTGTACTAAATACTCAGATCATTTTGAATGACATTTGGGCTCTTTATTGGTTAAGACATTTCAAATGCATCTGTCTTTTGTCTAGTTCATATTTGACAGATAAACCAACCAGCTATTACTATAGTAAAGCTTCCCTTTGAAGTATTCCATATCTTTTCATTTTAGACAGTGCATTTTGGTGACATTTCTGTGATTTTCTTCTTATCTAGACTTTCCTTTTTTCCTATGATTATCTTACTACCATTATCACTGTTATCCCCAGTCAGTCCACATTCTGAATAAATGTTCTCCTCTTCTTTTAGCCTTATTCATTGTCTCTTTTATCTAGGCCTTTATAAATTCCGCTTAGTTCTATAGATTTTATCATTTTGTATCCATCTGATATATTTTCCTGGTTTCTCTTGAATTTTCTACATTACAGCACACATAATATTGAGAGCATTTTTCACGTATTTCTAGTTATGTTCAAGTCATTTATTTCCCCCTAACCTTAGTGTTGGACATGTATCTTGTTATATTACAATTTAATTTATTTATTGAATTTAGGCTGTCATAATTCTTAGTACTTTCTCTATGCTGGCAGCTCAGAGAATATTTTTTCCAGGAATCATAGAATATCTTTAATCCACATTTCATTACTGGAAGTTGAAAGGCATTTTACTTGGTGACTTTTATCTTAAGCTACTGTAAATAGGAGAATGAAGTTTTTATGCCTTTCATCTTTGCAGATATTCCTCAACCCTGCACTTGAAAAGGCTCAACCACCATTAGGTTGTCCAGAGATATTTTTCTTTTACATCACTTTCTCAACTTGAGTTCAGCTGTGATTAGTTTAGTAACATGAGTTATTCTACCCTGCCATTTTCCCCCTATAATTTTCCAGAATGCTTTGCTCTGGCATTCTTTGGCATCCATTTTACTTCATTTGTTCGACAGTACGGCAGGATGACTCTGTTGTTTTGAAACTTTCTCCAACTTATTAATTCTACTACTTAAGGCCATGTTAGTTTAGCTCCATAACAACTGTATCAAATATTTAAGCTTTTGCAATAAAATTGATCAAACTTTCTTGCTAGAAGGGAAAAAAGTAAATTGAATTTTAAATGACTGAAACAACTTACTAAAATGATTAACCAAAAATAAATAGTCAATTTTAGGTCTTGAGTTAGATTGTATTGTCAGAGGTATAAGTGGTTTTGTTTTTTAAGAGACAAAGCCAATAAAATTAAAGTTTGCTGTTTAGTAACATTAACAACTGACCTGGATCATTTAGGTGAATTCTGCCTTTTTTGTTTAATTAAGGTTTTCCCCCCTTTTGGTTAAGCAATGCTGACACAGGACTCACAGTTTTGATATCCTATAACTTTGGTGGCTAGAGGGCCCAACAAGGGAATAGTGTACTCAAGTTCTACCTTTAACCCATACTGCTTGTGTAATTGCAAGGCAAATTATTAAACCTCTCAGTGATCCCAGGAAATTTTCTAAGAATAGAGTCTGCAGGAGAATTCTTGATCTGCACAAATCAATGGAGATTTTCTACTATAGTTTATTCATAGATTTCCCACCTCCATCATCCAACCTCCCCAAAAAACACCCCCTCCAAATAAGTATGCAGATTATTTCCTGGAATCCTAGAAGAATCAATTTACAGACATATTTTTGACACTTTAGTCTGAATGACATATACTGATTGCTCACCTTTAAGGGATTTTTTTAATATACAAGCTTTCTCCATTATCTTGTGCTTACAGAAAATATATTCATTAATTAAATTGTATATCTATTTAAATGTTTCAGAAAATATAGGGACTAATCTGAGAGGTAACTCTCCTCTTTGGTGCAGATTGAAATCCATCCACAATTTATTGCATGTGATTTTTCTCCATATTTCCCCCCCTCATAAATCCCATATCATTCAGCAACAAATAGAGAGAACCTACCCAACCACCAGAATAGTTTAAGTTTCACAGACACTTTCTTGAACAACAACTTGGAACAACAGCCTCAAAAGTTACTTTATGTACATGCTTTTTGACTCAACATGCTATAGGGTTAGAAATACAATTCATCATCAAAAATATAGTTTTGCAAAGCTCTTTTTCTACTAACAAAGAATTACAAACTAAAGGGATACTTATAAATGGGACAGATGGCTAAATGAATTATGGTTTATGGATATAAAGGAACAATAATATGCAATCAGAAATGAAGAGAGATGTTTTCATAGAAAAGCTTGAAAGAACTTATAGTAAAGTAAGCAGAAAGAAGAAAACGTTTTACTTTATTTTACTTTTATTTTTCTGCTTTTTGGAGGGGGGAAGGCAGGGCAATTGAGGTTAAGTGACTTGCCCAAGGTCACATGGCTAGTAAGTGTCTGAGGCTGAATTAGAACTCAGATACTCCTAACTCCAGGGTTGGTCCTCTATTCACTGTGCCACCTAACTGCCTCAAGGAGAACATTTTATATCATAAGAAAACATTTTTTTACATATGAACAATTTAAGAACTCTCATCAATGAAATGATCAAAAATGATTCCAGAATATAATCAATGAAGAAGAATACTAATCATATTCTGTAAGAGTAGTAATGGAATAATATGTAGAATGAGACACATGTTTTTGGATATGGTCGATGAAGAATTTGTTTTGCTTGGGCATTTTTGCTAGAGGCATTTTCTTTTCTTTTTTATTGAGGGGGGAAGACAAGATAATTTTGGTTAAGTGATTTGCCCAAGGTCACATAGCTAGAAAGTGTGTCAAATGTCTGAGATCAGAGTTGAACTCAGGTCCTCCTGACCCCAGGGACATTCACTGTACCACCTACCTACTCCTTGTTTTCCTTTTTTCAAAGGTAGAAGATTCTTGATAATTTAAAACCTAATAATAATAATGATGATGATACCTGAAATTTAGGGAGCACTTTAAGATTTTCAAAGTATTTTACTATCTTATTTGATAGTCATAACAACCCTTAGATATTTGTGTTATTATTATCCCCATTTTGCTGGTGAAGAGACTGAGGCAGACAGATGACTTGTGCAAGGTCATAAAGTAAATAAGTTACTGAGGTTGGATTTGCCCTTGTGTCCTCCTTGCTTCAGGTTCAGTCTTCTAGTCTTTAGGATGAGATTTTGGGGTGCTGGAACCCCACAATGTCAGGTGCTGCCTGAATGAATTCGACCCAAGTCTTCTTTCATCCAAAGAAAAATGAAATTTATTAAAAACCCATAATACTGGTATATTTGTATGGAGTCTGAGCATTTGTGATGCTTGTATTGACAAGCAGGCCAGAATGAATCTGAGCCAGATTGAATCTGAGAACGTTCATGGAGGCAAAATGGATCTTACATACAGTAAGACTGTGGGAGGGATCTAGGGGTGGCTAAGAGATCTGGGGTGATGGGAGGAGGGGTCCAAGGAGTATCTTGAGGGGCTGTCAAGATCAGACTCCAGGAAGCAAGAGTGAGATCAAGAGTGGGAAGTAGATGAAGGCTTCCTTGATATAACAGACAATGGATGGCTAGGTTAGATTAAGTGTAACAGAGATTTGGGCATAGGTATAATGGAAGACTTATGATCTCAGGTGAATGCCAGATCAAATGGGAAGCAACAAGTGGACTGAATGTTATTAATATTTTTTCACATTTGCAACATGGTAGCTCACTTATTCATATAGGAGTTGGAGAACCTGGGTGCAAATCTCATCCTTGATCTTTCTTCCCATCTGTATGACCTTGGGTAAATCACCAATCCTCTCTTGATCTAAATTATCCCATCTGTAAGACAAGGGATTTTAACTCAATAGCCTCTGATGTATCTTATTGCTTTAAATACAGGATGTGATGTTATCTCTGTTTTATTTTATGCAGCTTTGTAAGCATAATTAATTATGGGTAATAATGCAAAGATTATATACAAAATGGAATGGATTATCTTTCTCCCTCAACCTTCACACTTCCAAGCATCTTCTATTTAAGGACAACAAAAAACTCTCAGTTATTCAGATTCTTAATTTTGGAGTGATACTCAACTCATGCCTCTCCCTCATCCTTTATATATAAAGAGTTACATCATATAGTATTTTCACAATGTATCTACCATCCATCCTCATCTCTCCTCTCACAACCAATATTCTAGCTCATACCATCATCATCTCTTATTAGTAGTGCCATTGTTCTGTATGTTCATCAGACTTTATATAGATTATGGGGTTCAGTTCTGAGTGTTACCATTTATGAATGTCATTGAAAACTGGAAAGTGACCATATGATGGCACCCAGGCTGGTAAAGGACCTTGAGAAATTGAGTCCATGGTAAAAAAGGATTTACTAAAGGGACTGAATTAGGACAGCCTGGAAGAGAGAAGACTATAACTACTCCCAGTATCAGGAAGGGTGTCAATGTGGAGAAAAGAATAGAAATATGTCATTTCTCCCAAGTGCATGGAATCGGGATTAAGTGGTAGAAAGTGCAATTTGAGGGGGCAGCTAGGAGTGAAGATGACCTGAGTTCAAATCCAGCCTCCGACACTTAACACAAGAAATACTAGCTGTGTGACCTTGGGCAAGTCACTTAACCAGAATTACCATACCTTCCCCCTTCCAAAAAAAGTGCAAAGTGAGAAAGGAAAAAAAGGGGTAAGGAAAATATAGTCTGAATATCAGGGAAACCTGCATAGAATTTAAAACTGTTACAACTGATGAAAGCTGATTCTGGAAGTGGTTGCTTCCTCTCTTTGAAGTTCTTCAAATAGATTTTGCATGAATACTTTGAGTAGGTTTTCCCAGGAACAAATTTTGCTTATAAATTGTACTAGATATTATTAGAATTTGGTGATTCCTTGCTTTTTTCGGATGACCTCCAAATTGGTCTTTCTTGTTCCACAGTGTCCTTTCTGTCACAATCAATACTAGTTTGCATCATGTCACTTGGTAGGTTATTTTTTTTTTTGTTGACATATTTCAGTTGTCTCTGACTCCTCTTGACTACATTTGGGATTATTTTGGCAGAGATTCTAGAATGGTTTACCATTTCCTTCTCCTACTCATTTTACTGGTGTGGAAAATGAGGCAAACGTGGTTAAATGACTTTCCTGTGGTCACTGTAGCTAGTAAGTATCTGAGGCTGGATTTGAAATCAGGTCCTCCTGACTCGCCTTTAGTACTCCAGAACTGAAGCTTTATCCACTGTACCAACTAAATGCCTCTTAAAAATCTTTAATGATTGGGCAGAGCCAAGATGGAGGAGTAGAAACAGCTCTTCCAAGCCACTCTGCCCCCACATTACCCCCAAACTATGTAAAAGGGGACTCTGAACAACTTCTGGAGCCCCAGCACCTACAGAAGGACACAGAGAAGCTAACCTCCCGCTGAAGACAGCCCAGCAGCCCTGCAGGAAGGACCAGCACAGAGGTCTGGGACCTGGCAGCGTGCAGCGCGCAGAGCGCAGAAGCCGAGCCGAGCCCAGGTCCCTATGAGCCGAGGTTTTAGCCCCAGGGCGGCAGGGCCAGCAGCCAGCTGGAGGAACCCCAGAACACCAGGAGCTGTTTGACTCCAGAATTATCAACATAGACTTGCCTGGGACAAAGTAAGAGGTTAGTGTCCTATGGACTTTGGGACTGGTATTAGGGAATGCGTCGGCTCCCTCCCCTGGGGGCTAGAAGCTGCTGAGGACAAACGCCATTTTGTAGTTTTCAGAGGCAGCGCCCGCTCCCAGCCTGCAAATTTGTAGGGAGATCCAGCGATCAGTCTTGGGGGGTAATCGCTCTTCCTTTAACCTCCCTGGATCTGGATTGTGATCTAGGGTGGAAGTCGTGGGTGGGTTTACAGCTTGCCAGAAACGGAAATTGCCGCCCACACATTCGGGACGAAAATTCCTCTATCTGGCCTTAAAGCCATAGTGTGGCAACAAGCCCAAAAGTCAAGTAATTAAGTGGCAACATGCCAAGGCAAAGGAAACAGAAAAATGCAACCCTAGACTCCTATTTTGGGGGCATAGAGCGGGAAAGGACTGTGAGGTCAGAAGTCCTGCTCCAAAAGCCCCAGGGGAAAACATGAGCAGGTTGCAGGCCATAGAGGACCTTAAGAAGGACTTTAAAAATCAAATAAGAGAAGTGGAGGAAAATTGGAAAGAGAAATGAGAAGGATGCAGGAAAAGTATGAAATGAGGGTCAACAGCCTGACTGAGGAAAACAACACCTTAAAAAATAGACTAGCTCAAATGGCAAAGGAGGCCCAAAAGGGCATTGAGGAGAAGAATGCCTTAAAAGTCGAATTTGCCAGATGGAAAAAGAATCTCAAAAGTTCACTGAGGAGATTCATTCCTTCAGAGTTAGACTGGAGCAAATGGAAGCTAATGACTTATGAGAAATCAAGATGCTGTTAAGCAGATCCAAACAAATGAAAGATTAGAAGGCAATGTGAAATATCTCATGGGAAAAACCACTGACCTGGAAAATAGATCCAGGAGGGACAATTTAAAAATTATTGGACTACCTGAAAGTCATGATCAAAGAAAGAACCTAGAAACCACCCTTCAAGAAATTCTCAAGGAAAATTGCCCTGATGTTTTAGATCCAGAGGGCAAAATAGAGGTTGAAAGAATCCACCAATCACCTCCTGAAAAAGATCCCAAAAAGAAAACTCCCAGGAATATTATAGCCAGGTTCCAGAATCCCCAGATCAAGGAGAAAATACTACAAGCAGCAAGGAAGAAACAATTTCAATATTGTGGAAACACAATCAGAATAGCCCAGGACCTGGCAGCTTCTACACTGAGGGATCGAAGGGCATGGAATATGATATTCCAGAGGGCAAAAGAACTGGGAATGAACCCAAGGGTCACCTACCCAGCAAAACTGAGTATTTTGTTTCAGGGGAAAATATGGTCATTCAGTGGAATAGAGGACTTTCAAGCATTCTTGAGGAAAAAACCAGAATTGAATAGAAAATTTGACATCCAGACACAACAAGGAAGAGATGCCTGAGAAGGTAATCAGGGAAAAGAAATCAAAAGGAACTTATCAAAGTTGAACTATTTACATTCCTATATGGAAAAGCAATAACTGTGACTGATGATATCTTTCTCACTATGAAAATAATGGAAGAAGGGGGTGTGGTCATATGAATACATATGTGAATGTTTGTGTATATGGTTACAGTTATATATGGATAGAGGGCATAAGTTGAATTTGTTGGGAAGGGAGAATACTCAAGGGATGAAATTATGAGGTGAGAGAGGAAAGTGACAAGAGAAGATGGGGAGAGACAGGGTAGTGTAAACTATCCCATGCAGAAGAAGCAAGTGGAAGTGGTTGCAAAAGAGGGGGAGAATAAGGAAGGCTAAAAAGGCAGAACCACATTCAAACTGAATTTGGTTCAGGGAGAAAATGACATACATAGTAAATGGGATATCTCAACCTGCAGCAGGATAGGGGGAAGGGGGATGGGAGGAGGGATGATGGATGGGAGGGCATCCTTGGGGTGAGGGGAGGTTGGAAGTACCCACTATAAAAGAGGGACAGGATCATGCAGGGAATGGACCAGGTGGGGGGTGGGATGAGTGGGAGGGAATTATAAGCAGCCTTGTACAATATATCTACTATGATAATGTTTTGCATAGCTAGACATGTACAACATATACTGAATTACTTATCTCCCAAGAGGGAATGGGTGACAAGGGAGGAAGGAAATGGATCTGAAATTTGAGGTCATAACATTAAATGTTTCAAATATATATAAATACTATTATTAATACTCTTTTGCTTGTAATAGGGAGATAAGATGTGCAGGCATTGGGATGCAAAGACTCACCTTCCTCTAATGGAAAAGTCGATGGGGGTATGGGAGAAGGTATGGGAGAGAGCAGATTGGAGGAAGCGATATCTTGTGGGATTACTGTTCTGGGAGGCTGGGTAGGGGAATAATGGGGGGAAAATGATTGTAACTCAAAATCTGGCGGAAATGAATGATGTAAAACAGAAGTTAATAAAGCATTTGCTTAAGAAAAAAAAAAGAAGAGGCAAGGGAAAATGGTTATAATGGAGGGGAAGAACAGGAAGGCATAAGGCAATGGGCCAACCTTATTCTCATTGAATTTGGCTCAGAGAGGGAATGACATACAGACTAAATACGGTATCTCACCCTATAGGAGAGTAGGGGGAAAGGGGAAGAGAGGGGGGATAATGGAAGGGAGGGCAGGCTGGGGGGGGGGGAGGGAAGTTGGAAGCAACCACTTTTGAAAAGGGACAGGATCAAAGTTGGGAATAGAACAAGTGGGAGGTGTAGATAGGAGGGAGGGAAATATAGTCAGTCTTTTACAATATATCTGCTAGGGTGATATTTGGCATAGCTACACATGTACAACCTATACTGAATTGCTTACCTCCCCAGTAAGGGTGGGTGACAAGCGAGGAAGGGAATGAGTCTGGAATTCAAAATTATCATTATTATATTTTTTACATGTAACTGGGAAATAAGATATACAGGCACTTGGCCATAGAGATCCATCTTTCCCTGCTGGAAAGCCAGAGGGCGGATGGGGGAGGATATGGGAGAGACCAGATAGGTTGAGGGGATATCATGTGGGACCGCTATTTTGGGGTGGGGGTAGGGGGAAAATGGGGAAAAAATTGCAACTCAAAATCTGGCGGAAATGAATGATATAAATTAAAAATAAACATTAAATTTAATTTAAAAAAAATCTTTAATGATTTCCTGTTGCCTATATGATAAAGTATAGATTGCACTTTTAGAAACTTCACATTCTTGGTCCAACCTTCTTTTATTGCTTCATTTCAGATTACTCGTCATGTTGTTTAAATTTCAACAATATTGTACTACTAGTTGTTCTCTGTATTTCCAAAAAAGACATCAACTCACACTTGGTATGAATTTCTACCTATTTTTTAGGATATTAGCTTCCTTCAAAGATCAGCCATGGTACTGTATAGTAAGGGAATATCATGTAATTCCCATGATCTCCAATGGCTGGTTCTATATACCTCCTCAAATTATTGTTTTTAATATACAAATTTTCATATGTGCTGGAATTTTCTTGATTGTAGATATGTTCACTTTTGCTCTTCATATGGTGGATAGAAAATAAATATAATAGTAGCTAGTAAGTATATAGTGTTTTAAGGTTTCAAAGAATATTGTTTATGTTATCTTATTTGATTCTCTCATCAACTTTGTGATAGAGATGCTATTGTTATTTCTATTTAAAGGACAAAGAAACCAAAGATAATGCATTGAATAACTAATCTTAGGTAAAATTCAAACACAGATCTTTCTGGTTTAAAGAAACTATAACCAGGTCCAGGTCTTACTTCTGCCACATAATGGCTATATGATCATGGACAAATTATTTAGAAGATCAATGCTCTAGGCAACTTTCCAAAGCTAAGTTTCAGGAAGGAACTTACCTATATAATAGGGAGAGTTCCTGCATCCTTCCATATATCAACAAAATCACAGAAGTAATCTCTATCCTTATCTCTTATGGACATTGGAAAGTAAAACCCTATGAAATAATGGCTCTTCTTGCCTTTGGGTACAAGAAGAAACTAACTATGCCTTTCATTACAAGATATTTCCCCATTCATTATGGTGAGAAAGGGGGACAAAATATTTGCTGAATGAAAACATTTTTAACAGTTAATAAATATACTTCTATTAACTTTTATAATAAGAATCTATGATCTATCTTTCCATTTAACTTCCATAAAAAGGCTATAAAAGGAGATGATATAGGCAGAGTTGGGATAAGAAATGGCTAGATTAAGTATAGCAATGATATATAAATATATTTTAAAAATCTTAATGATGATATCTTGCATACTGGGTAAATCTAAAGCATGAAAAAATTGGAGAAATAAATGGATATAGATTATGAAGGATAAAAAAAAAACCATGGAAAACTAGTTCTCTGCTTTGTGGGTAGGAACTACCCAATGCTAATGAATTGGTGGGCTCATCTAAGTATTAAAGTAACATTACATAACACTTTTTTTTGCTTTATTTTTAGGAGGAAAATTGGGGCCAAGTTACTTGCCCAAGGTCATACTGCTAGTAAGTGTGTGAAGTGTCTGAGGCTGGATTTGAACTCAGGTCTTCCTGACTCCAGGGCTGGTACTCTATTCACTGCACCACCTAGCTGCCCCATACATAACACTTTCTCATAATGAAAACAAGGAAGATAAATGAACATCAATAACATAAATCATAGGTAGGTGACAGGTAAAAAGGAAAAAAAGGAATTTAATTATAACAGGTGAATGGCACAGTGGATATAACACTGAACCTGGAGGCAATAAGAACTCAATTCATGTCTGAACTTATATACTTACTGGCTGTGGTACTCTAAATAAATCCCTCAACTGATGTTGATCTCTCTTTCTTCAACTATGAAATGTGGATGATAGAAGTATCTCCCTCATAAAGCTGTTGTAAAGATCAAATGAGATATTATTTTTAAAATGTATTTAGCCCAGGACATGGCACATAGACATTCTCTTGCTTATTCTCTTCTCTTCAAGTCCCTTTCCCCAGTTCTTGTGTGTGCTATACTAGAAGACAAAGAAGCAGAGACTTTACAAGGATATTTTTAGGAATAGGATAGAGATAAATGTTTGATGTCTGATCACTAGGGAGAGTAAAGGAGAAAGGCATTTGGAGGCAGAAAGTAGTCAGGAATTGAATTTCTGTAGAATACGTTTTCTCAGACAAGAGATAATTTTTTTTTGTTGTTGTTTATATGGCACCTCTGAGTGGATAGTCTACTAATTACTGATCAAAAACAAATGAGCAAGCTAGTATTCTAACATGAGTCAAAACAGATTATAAATAGCAGTTCAGTCAGCGTCCAAGCAGAGCAGAAGGCAATGAAGCCAAGATGTGCCAAGAGGGGAATTACTACCTGAAATCTGCTTAATGGGAGGGGTGAGGATAAGGAAGAGGTGAGAGTGCTTCAAAGGTGAATTTATGTCAAGATTTCTCCCAGATGACAACCAAGAATAGTTAGTGTTTAGAAAAGGGTTTTGGCAGGATTTTATTACCTACAAATCAAAAACAGTTAAGCAAGGTAAAATCCTGTCTTGAAAAAATGCCCTCTCCAAATAAGCATATAAGAAACAAATAGTTAACTCCATAATTTGACTATAAAACTTCTTGCTCAGCAAGTATGGAGGGCAAAGGAAGTTTTGTATTAACTTTCAGGAAGTGTAATTGTTTTTCTGTTAGTGTCAAGTAACAGCTATGTGTGGTGACACATAGTACAAGTTGGTCTCTCTCCTAATAGAGCTGAAAGTATAAAGAAATAATTTTCTACTTTCCTGGGTAATCAGAAAGACTGAAGAATTTATTATAGGAATAGAAGAAAGGTTTCAAATGGGAAAAAAAAAGTTATGGGGAAACTAATATAATGAGGTATAAAGGGAATCTTGCATGTTTCAGAAGGTAGGGAAATTAAATAATATGACCTAGATAAGAATGAAAAGAAAAGGACCACTGCAATGTACATGAAATGCAGTAGGCATAGGACCTTTTTCCATAGACAAAAAAAAAGAAGAAAAATCTAGACCTTCCAAGGAGAAAACTTTTTTGCTCTAAAGGGTAATAGTATGGAATAATAACTTCCTGAGGACAGAGATTATACAGTATTGATGAGAGGAAGAGATAAGTGACAGGGATTCGTAAATCTCTGCTGAAAATTACCAAAACAGGATTTTGTTATTCTGATAATAGAGAGTCAACTGTTGTCCTGGTAGATATGACTAGGGTAGAACAAGGATCCTCTTAATCAAAATCAGGTAATTTGAATATCATCATTGTTATCATTTTTATTACTCAATGATATATTAATATTTAATAATATAATTAATGTAACTATATTAAAATAATGATAACTAGCACTTATACAATGCTTTAAGTTTTGCAATGCATTTTGCAAATATCATCTTATTTAATCCTAATAAACCTGAGAAGTTGTTGCTATTATTACCCTTACTTTTCAGAGGAGAAAACTCAGGTTCAGAGATATATATTGCCTGGAGTAACATAGCCAGTGAGTGCTTTCCTGACTCCAATTCTGGCATTTTATCCATGGTGTCACCTTGCTGTTGACAAATGAAACTATAAGAAGCAATCAGGAAAACATTGTGTTATCACATGTAAAATAAGAAACCAAAGCCTTCATGGGAAAGATGATGTTTCCATTACAGCTTCCCATTGAAGGTAATGTCTTTGAAAGAGAAGCACATATGTGGAAAGTTTAAAAAATATAAGATGATGCCTAATTAGTTATTTGCTATTTGGAATGTGAATTAGAGATATGATGAACTCTGGGGGTGAAGGATAGAGTGAACCTAATGAGGGCTGAAAAGCTATATTTTCATGCCATTCTGTGAATATGATGAAGTTATCTAATGCAAAGTGGAAGGAGAGGGAGATATCCCATGGACATCTTTAAAAGAAGACTATCAGTTGAGAAGTTTAGGGACAGAGATAGGATGTAGACCTAAGATTTTATTGTTATGGAGCAGACTTCTGTAAGAAAATACTTACCAATTTAGGTTGCAGTCTTGACGGTAATTTATAGTCTTGATGAGTTGCCTAGGGCACTGAAAATTTAAGGGACTTGCTTAGGGTCACACAGATAGGGACTTGAGCTTAGGTATGGTTGACTGAGGTCATTTTCCTATCTATTATACCACAATGCCTCTCTTGAGAATATTGATGTAATACAAGTTAGAAGATAGGCATCAACTAAATTGTACTCAAAACCTTCTTGGTAAGAACCTGTAGAGATTATAGAGCTTCTGGGAATCCAAGGTTACATCCTTATCAGCACAAACAATTAGAGTCTTATTATATGGTGATTATATTCAAATATGAATGATAATGAGTATTTATATACCATAAAAATTTCGAGATGAAACAGTTTCAGATTTACTATGATCTTATGCTACACCTAGAAGATTTCACCCAATCTCAATGATGCTCATGACTTAAAAAAAATTGGATCAGGGGCGGCTAGGTGGCTAGGTGGCGGCCCTGGAGTCAGAAGGACCTGAGTTCGGATCCGGCCTCAGACAACCCACACAAACAAAAACCTAGCCGTGTGACCTTGGGCAAATTACTTAACCCCAATTGCCCCAAAAGGGGAGGCTAGGTGGCACAGTGGGTAAGAGCGCCGGCCTCGGAGTTGGGATGACCCGAGATTGGATCCGGCCTCAGAAAATGAGCACCCACGCATAAATAATGACTAGCTGTGTAACCTTGAGCATGTTACTTAGCCCCAATTGCTTAAAAAAAAAAATTGGATTGTTCCTACTTTTCAAAATCTTCCCCAATAGATTCCTCTCTTCTAACAAATAGGTACAGTTAAGGAAAACAGACACATTGACCATATCTACCAACATATAAAACATACTGTAGGTTTAGTCCACAACTTTTCTACTGAGAAAAGATGTATATTTAATTTTCATTTCAACATTATTCCTTGGGTCATGCTGATGAGGTATTTGCTCTGGGAGCCTCCTTGACCTCTACTTGAGTCCTTGAGGTACAAGCTCTGGGACCGTCCCTTGAACTCTGATTAAACCTCATCTCATTTGATGAAGTATTTGCATGAGGCAATAAGCCTTACATTGTGGCTGAGCCCAAACCTCTGTTACTAGACTTCCCACCTTTGAGCCTATCAAAACATCAATCCAACCCTGAACTGGCCTAGCCCAACATTGTCTGTAGTCTCCAGGTAGGCTTCATCAACTTCCCACCTTTAATCACTTATTGATCTCATCTGACTTTAACTGAAGTCCCTCCCCAAGCTCCTCCTCTAGACCACCCCTAGTTTTCTCCCACAACCTTCAGTATATAAACTCCCATTTTTTCTCCATGTTTGTGAGAGCACCATAGAATGACCTAGAACATCCTTACTCTGTGTCCAATACAAGTGAACTTTTAATAAACTTTACTTTTGTTTGGCTGAGAAGCCTTGAGTCAAATTCATTTGGCAGGACCTGGCATGTTGGTATGTTGGGGTCTCCAGAACAACCCTAATCCTTTTTATGGGTAACCTCTTCAATGTGATCAATAGCAGTAATATTGTGTTAATGATATCAACAATTTAGACAATTTTATAGCATGGTTCAGACAATTTGGGTATTTATTTTCTTTCCCAAATTTCTAGTGTTAGGTAAAACCTCAGAGTTCTTGTAGTTCCGCATTTATCATTGAAAAGTAAGTTAAAAATTAATCATCTGATCTGTTTTGGGTAAATAAGAGAAAAGCAAGAATCTATAACAGTTATATAACATGTCACTACTATATAGCACTAGTTTTGTGTAAGCATTGTAATGTTTTTCCCTGAATTGACTCTTTCTGGTTTAATAGCAATTAGTTTGTGGCAATGACTGTGTTACTAGTCTTTCTTGCTCACCTGATCCTTACAAAAATGGTTTCCCTCTTCTTTCATTCCAGGACTTCCTGAAAATAATACCACAATCTTTATACAAGGTTGCTTGACAACAATTTTTTTTTTTTGGAGGGCAATTGGGGTTAAGTAACTTGCCCAAAGTTACATGGCTAGGTTTTGTTGTTGTTGTTGTTTGTTTGTTTGTTTGTTTGTGTGTGTTATGTGTCTGAGGCCATATCCAAACTCATGTCCTTCTGACTCCAGGGCTGGCACTCTACTCACTGTGCCACCCAGCCACCCCCGACAACAATTTTTAATGGTAATGGAATTTAAAGATCCCCTTGTGTTGGCTTCATTTTTGTGTTAAGTGTTAAAACCCAGAGCTTATGAATCCCACTTGTGAGATGGACTTGTTGGTGTGAAGAGAGGGGGTTGAGCAGGGAGGAGCTGGTGCCATGGATTTAGAGAGACATCCAAGCAAAGAGAGGCCAGAAGAACTTTTGGGAGCAGCATCATGGAGGCAGAGAGACAGAGAGAGACAGAGAGAGAGAGAGAGAGAGAGAGAGAGAGAGAGAGAGAGAGAGAGAGAGAGACAGAGACAGAGACAGAGACAGAGAGAGACAGAGAGAGAGACAGAGAGAGAGAGAGAGAAATGCCAGCTGAATTCATCCAGATTGCTGAGGGCCAGTTTGAGCTACCCAGGACTTTTGAGAACTGCCACCTGGCGCTGCCAAGAACTGAGGAGGCATCACTGTGGTGCTGGTATATTTTCTGTCTGTTTTGATGTTACTTTACCAGATTCATCTGCTGATAAAGGACAGTGCTGTTTTTGTAGAGGTCCTGAAACCTTGCTTTTGGTTCAGAAGCACTGAAGGAGGATTTTTCTTGTTGTATGTTTATAGAAATCCTAAAGGAGGGTCTTGATGATGTTTTCATGGGTCCTGAGACTGTTCTGCAGGCAGAGAGCAAATTGATGAGGACACTGGAAATGTATATTGTGGCTTTGTTAAGTTTTGTCTTCCTAGGAACAGAGATTGCTGAGAACTTGCTTTGGGTCAAGATGAAGGAAAGACCTCTCCTTGGGTATTGAATGCTGTGATGATATCATAACCTTGTTGTGGTTTAGGAGTAGATGGCCTTTGTGCTCTCCACTGCCCCTTTGAGGAGGTGCTTGGTGGTGATGGATAGTTTTGTAATTCAGTTGTGATCCAGGGGTGGCAAACTTTTGACTTTTATACTTTGTGACTGACCAAATGAATGTACTTTGTTTATGATTGGAAACTAATCTCCAGTTGAATAGAAAGAAGACTGTGTGATTAACTAAATGAATGTAATTCCAAGGGGTGGAGTACTTGGACTTCAGTACTTTGGGATTGAATTGAAAACTTACTAAATGACTGAGTTTCCCTGTATTTTGATTTTGATTTTCTGTGAATGTTTTGCCTTAATCTGTCACTGAATAAATTGAGTTTGCTGTGCTCATAATCTGAACCTTGAAGTTGCTTGTGCTTGGCATTATAGAATTATGTTTCTTTTCATTGCTCTAATATATTTAAAATGGAATCATGACTGTACATAATGATCTAACTATTTGCAGAGATATCAAATCACAACTGGTCATCAACATTTCTGAGTGATCGGAACCAGATTAATATACAATTGGGACATTTTAACAAAATATATAAAAATCAATTCAATATAGAAAATGTCAATTTGAGGTTTCCTTCATCAATATGCCATGGCAGAGATCCCAAATCTATTTGAGTTTGACACCACTGATACTAAGGGCATGAAATCTGTCTCATTGAATTAAAAGCTCTTATTTACTTTCTTTGCTGCCAAATCCAAAGCCACAAATTTTAGTAATATCTACCTTTTAAATTGCATTCCATTAATATTTTAGAAAGAGAAATTTTGGTGCAATAAATGCCCTCAGTAAGACCTATGTTCAAGTCCCTGATGCATTCTACCTTTGTGTAAGGGACCCTAAGTAGGTCCCTTAAATTCTCAGTGTCCTAGGCAACTCAGCAAGACTATAAATTGCAGACAAAATGCTCACCTAATATTTTTTTTACAGGTGTTTGGCCCATGCCAATAAAATCTTAAGTTCATTTCCTATCTCTGTCCCAAATCTTCTTAATACATAGTCTTCTTTTAGAGAGGTTGCAGAGTTTGATGGGATATCACCCTCTCTTTCTACTTTTCATTTAATATCTTCTTTGATATTATTATATTCAGAAAATGACATGAGAACATAGATCTTCAGTCCTCATTAGGTGCACTCTATCCCTCCCTCACCTCAAGAGTTCAGTTATATCCATAGTTTGATTCATATTCCAAATAGTGAAATACTAATTAGGCATCATATTATTTTGTTTGGTTTAGAGGGGATAATCACAAGATTGGTAGCAAGGCAATGTTTATATTTCTATATATATAATCTTTTTCTCTATATATATGTCTATATCTCTCTATATAATGTATATATAGGTATCTCTCTCTATATATATCTATATCTATATATCTATATCTATATCTATCTATCTATCTATCTATCTATCTATATATATATATATATATATATATATATATATGTTCTTTTCTTAGCCACAGTTGACTTTGAAGGAAATGTATTAATACTTAAAGATTACTTGAGTTCAGGTTAATGGAATACAAGGAGTACAGATCTGCACTAATTAAATTATACATTTTAAAAACATTATTGTATACACATGTATTTATATATATATATATATACATATGTATTTGTACATATATACAAACATATACATGTATATATATGTATTGAAGATGCCAAATAAGACTTTTTTTTTGGATTACAAACCCATGTATTTTATTTTGTTTTTTATTACAACAGGGAGATCCTGGTTCACAAATCCCTCTACCAGTACAGATCACCATCCTCATTGCAAGTTTATAGCCTTAAAATGGGGCTTGAGGCATGAAGAAGTTAAGGGATTCCTAGAATCACATAGCCAGGCTGGGTTTGAGGCAAGATTTATACCCGTATCTTCTGACCTATGAGGTTGACTTCCAGTAACTTAAGGCATAAGTGTCAAACATGACCTTACAGTCTACAACACTCCACGTTATGTGGAAATAGATTAAATTTTAATTGGGACATGTTGAACAAAAATAATACAATAAACTAGATAATATTTAGCCTTCATTTTCTAAGTAAATATGCAGCCTACAAAGATTCTTATATACAGTTTAGTGGCCTTACAACATGTTGGCCTTGCCTTCTTATGTGCTTGATTTTTAATTTTAAGCCACTCTCAACCATGGCTTGCAAAAAGAAAATAAGGTTTTTGTAGAGCTAATGACCTACCCATATCTTATTTTATTTAGCAACACAATATGCTGGCATATCAAAGACCATCAGACCTTTTTTGCTTCTGGACACAGATGTCTAGTTAATGGGTTTGGAACCAGAGCTATCACAGGTGCAGGAGAGCCAGGAATGCATAATTGTTCCTGCAAAGTTTTGGCTCCAGTAGTTAATATCTTGTGCTACTTGAATATGTCACTTTCAGAGTCAAGTAATATATGCCTTGTCTACCTGTGGATTTTATTATTTCATCACAATAATGATCTTTAGACACCATAAGGAAAATGTTTGTCAATGAGTACAAGAAAATAGCAAGGCAATAGGGGTCTGTCTAACCCATTTGGCTTACTTAGCTCCTTACTGTTTTCCACTGTTGGTGCTCCTGAGCAAACCCTAACATTTGAAATGCCTCACTGAATTTAAGCTAATGAGACACTTAAAGCATTGTTTCCAGAAGACTGGTATTACCATTTTTTGATGAAATTCGGACCTAGTATGCATTAGTTTTTCTGAGTATGCATTTCCTTAATGGCATTGTAAATTGCAGAAACCACATTAGATTCCTTTTGAAAGAATAAGGGTTATCATATTAAAATGAAAATTTGCTATGCAACAGAATACTAGATTTTGTTCTGAGGCCGAAACATAGTGGGGAGAAAAACTAGAAAGATACAAAATACAAAATTTTAGTCCATTCAGTAGCCTGAGAAAATGAAAAAAAAAAATAGAATCATAAAAAAGAGAATATCTTTGTTTTTAACACAGAGATTGCTCAGTTTCTAAAATGGAAGATCTATTATCAACAGAGCTGAAATATCTTTTGTAAATCTCACTACTATATTGGCATGCTGTTGAAGGAAACATTTTATTTGGAACCCATGGCTAGGATTTTATCTCTAAGCTCATACAGATGCGCGCACACACACACACACACACAGCACACACATACACACACAACAGCCTTCCTTACTCTCTCAGTGAATATAAACTATTTCATTTGTTTCTTCCTAAACACTAACATCCCACCACCCCTACTTACCTACTGTGAGGCTCCACAAAGAGCAAGGCTCACTATTATTAACAAAGAACATGTAAAACAGTATGTTATAGAGATTCTCATCCCATGAGATTGTCACCATCCTCTCTAACTCACAATTTAGGCCTTAATCCCAATGAAGCACTTGGACTTGAGGATCTCTGTGAAGGAGTTACTTTCCTCATACATTCATGTGACCATTAATGTAAGGTACACCCAATCTGCTATTCTCTTGGGTCATGTGGTAGCAACATTAGCCTCATCTCTAAAAGCAAAGTCCAGAAAATCTGTTTGTCCTAACTCTTGTATTTCAGCTGCTGATTCCCTACCCTTGACTCCTAGCAAGTGAGCTATTTCCTTAGTCATTAAATGGAATAAACTATTTTCAGTCTTTGTAATTGTTAAACTCCTTGAGGACAAGGGCTGTCTTTTGTCTCTTTTTGTACAGTTTCTGGCCCTTAGTAGGCACTTAATCAATGAATGGGGCAACTAGATGGAACAGTGCATAGAGAACCAGGACTGAAGTCAGGAATGCTCATCTTACTGAGTTCAAATTTATTCTCAGACACTTATTGGTGTGTGACCCTGGGGAAGTCATTTAACCCCATTTGTCTCAGTTCCTTATCTGTAAAATGAACTGCAAAAAAATGACAAACTACTCCAGTATCTTTGCCAAGAAAACCCCAAATGGAATGATAAAAAGTGGGACACAACTGAAATTCAACTGAACAACAACAATAAATGCATATTCATTGATTGATTAATCCTCCCTGAAGCTTTTTTTTTTCTTTACAATGGTTTGGGTAGGACCAGTTCTTATTCAGAAATTCTTCTTGAGGCTACTGTTGCCACCCATAGTGAATGTCTCTTTCATTTGTTAATACTTATAGTTGAGAAGATACTGCTTATGGTCAGGAGCATAGGTGAATTCTTCATTACACAATAAAATATGTATTCTAAGTAACAGAAACAAATACTTTGCAAAAGGCGAGCAGATTCATCATTTCAAAGTATTTTAGCAGAATATAGTTAAATTATTATTTGATACAACTCCTAATATAAACATTATTTATACGTAATTTTCTTTCCCTCTGCTCCTTATTTTTAATACGTTTTTAAAAGAACCCCAGCAATTATTTAGTTATTTAGAATAAGTAATCCCTGATATTTCTTTGGGTGAACTATCCTATAATATTTTTCTTTCTATAGAATTTTCTGTAAATTCTACAATACAGATATCAAAACAGTTAAAATTAAGACAATTTCTTAAGGAAAGTAATTTAAGCAAAAATATAGTTTTAAAGCAAGGAAATAATTCTTCTGCAAAATCATATTAAAGCTAACATAGTGCTTTAATGTTTGCAAAACACTTTTATGTATGTTATTTCATTCAATTCTCACAACCCTGTAAGGAGTATGTTATCACTCTCATTTTACAACTAAGGAAATAGAAGCACAGAATGGTGAATAGATTTTCCTAATGTTATACAGCTAAGAAGTATCTGAAGTCAAATTTGAACTCAAGCTTTCCTGATGTCAAAAGTCTAATGTTTCATCCACTGCATCATCTAGTTGCATATTTATATAGAATCATAGATTTGGATCAAGAGAGGCCATTAAAGAACTGTTCAGTTGTTAAAGTTGTGTCCAATTCTTCATGATTACATTTGTGGTTTTCTTCATAAAGATATTTCCTTCTCCAACTCATTTTGCAGTTGAGGAAACTGAGGCAAACAGGGTTAAATTATAACCCAGGGTCACACAACTAGTAAGTGAATGAGGTCAGATTTGAACGGAGCAAATGGAATTTCTGCCTTCAGGTCAGGTATTCTGCCACATTCGCACCATCTAGCTACTCAATTGTTAGGATTCTATCTTAGCTTTATCAGAACATCAGGATGACTATTAGACAGTGATCTCCCCAGTAGCGAATCTCTAGATATCAACTAAGTTCCTCCTTCACAAGATTTTTACTTCACCAGACACGACAGTTGATCCAGCTACTAACTCTGCCAAGGGTGTTAGATTTTGCTGGGGCTTGGGATCACTAAACCATTTAAGGGGAATAGAAACTATTTATAGACAAGGAAATATTCACAGCAGTGACAGTGACCATGAATATGGAGGTGTAGTTCTGAATCACAAAATATACAACAGACTTATAGAAGACAGAAGTAAAACATTTATTCAGACACCAGAAAGTCAAATCCCAACACCAGAAAGCCAAATCCATCATAGGAACAGAGAAATCTATATACAATAACCATGCAGAGGGCAACATCGTCCAAAGCCTTCCCCCTTCTTAGACCTTCCCACAAACACTCACAATCCTAACTGTTTGCTTGCCTAAGTCTTTTCTCTCCCTCCACTTTAACTTCTCTGACTCATTTTCTGCTCCACGCCCTCCTGCTCTACCCATTCAGCAAACTCCTCCCCCACAGGCTCCATGTGATTACATTCAACCTATTTAGAGGCAGGAAAGATCTTCAAATTCCCATTAACATTACAGACTGTCTCAATTACTCTTGTATCCTTTGCAGTGTTAGATTAGATGATAAAAGTGTGCAACAGAATTGTGGCAAGAGGAGTTTTGGATCAATCATTTATCAGATACTTTTCATTTAGAGATAGAGAAGGGTTATAAAGATGTTATCAAAGAGAGCTCAAAATATGGCATAGATGTGAATCAAGAAAACATTTAAGTATGATTTGCAATCAAAAAAAGTAATTTATATGCAGAGGAATAAGGACCCAGCAGAGCCTGCTCAAAGAGAAGTATATATACATATATATATATATATATATATATATATATATATATATATATATATATATATATATATATAAGCTTTGTGATGCAGAAAGTGTCTATTGTAAAGTAATAAAGAGAATGTCACAATAAAGAGGACCCAAGGACTTCTAAGCCAGCTTCAAGGTGCCAGAATGCAGGGGGAAGGGGTATGACCAAACTGGTAATTTCTGGACAGGTAAGTTCAAGTAAGTGACTCAAAGAGGAGAGTGGGCAACCCAGTAGGAATGACTTCAGGAAAAGATGGGAGAAAAAGTTTAAAAGAAAAATTCAGGGGGGGAAATGGGGGCAAGTAGCACAGCTGGTGATGAATGATAATTATAGAAAATAAAAGCATCTGCCTGTTACATAGGAAATGAAATATGAAAACATGAAGTAGCTACTTCAGAAACAGCTAGGTCTTAAGTCATAAAGTACAGGACATACATTAGAATGTAAAAGTTAAGAGGAATTTGGGAGTAAAGTAATGGGAGTATGGCATAGCATTAAGAGAAATTATTGGAATGGTACTGGCTGGTGAAGAACATGCCAGTAGTAAAGCAGAGCTCTGTACACAAAAAGCATGACCAATCCTTCAATCTGTTGGTCATGAGGGTTTGTGAAAAATTATGTTAAAATCTGTTTGCCTGGATAAGTTCATCAGAAATTTATGTCAATTTCATGATGGGTACATTTGCCTGGGTTCTGCATAATGGACAACGCTCTAGCACTTTCATAGTCCCCAGTGGAGGGAAGCAGGACTGGGTGTTTGTTCCCATGCTTTTTAGCATGATGTTTTCTACAATGTTGCCAGATGCCTTCAATGAGGAAGAAAACAGCATTTACGGTAAATTATTTACCTTGAAAAAAAAAAAAAACAATAAGCCAAGAATAATTGAAGGAAGAACTGGAGCATGATTTTTCTTTACAGATGACTCAATTCAGCCTCTAAGGCTGAGATACAACAAAAAAGGAATTGGTTTTCTGCTTTTTGTGCTAATTTTGGCCTAACAACTAAATTAACATATCCATATATAAATTTGAAGAGGAGTAGAAATGTAATGTATTAAGCCTGGAGAGAAGAAAATTACAATTATCAAATTTTAACACCAGACTAGAAGGACAGAAAGGTTTCCAAATGCCAAATTTTAGAACCCAATACACCACTTTTGTTGTTTTTCTTGATACATACACACTCATACTTACAAACATATATACGTCTACACAAAAATTTTTATTTGCTTCATTTTTCTCAGTGATGAAATGGGAATAATGAAAGCAGTTACCTCTAGGGTTGTTGTAAAGATTAGATAAGATAATAAGTCTTAAGTGCCTAGCACACTGTAAGCACTAAAAATGTCAGCTATTGGATCTATCTATCTATCTATCTCTCTATCTATATCTATCATCTAACATCTGTCTATATCTATCTCTATCACACACACACACACACACACACACACACACATATATATGTATATGTATGGAGAGAAAGAGAGAGAGAGAGAGAGAGAGAGAGAGAGAGAGAGAGAGAGAGAGAGAGAGAGAGAGGGAGATAATACACACATACACACACATATAAACTTCTACCTCAGTTTGCTCATCTGTGAAATGAGGAAAATAAAATCTACTTCCAGGGTTATTATGAGGATGAAATTAGATTATTTCAAAGCACTTAGCACAAAGCCTTGTACATAATAAACAATAGATACATATATGTGTGAGCATGTGTGCATATATGTGGTGTGTCTCCCTCTCATTTCCATACAATTACAGTAGGGGCATGAACCAATAGGATGGAACATAATGACCTTGCCATTTTCCTTAGCATTTGTGCTAGCTTGTATTCATTAGCATTAAAATTTGGAGAAATTCCAGGGAGTAAAATGAACTTTGAAAAACAGCTTCCACCGAGTTCTTGCAGAGTTTCTTAGCAGTCACTTGAAATGGGGGAAGAAGGTGGACAAAATAATCTCTATAAGGAATCATAATTTTCACATAGTTTTCAGCAACAATGCCCTAGAATTCAGCCCAGAAACAAAGAAAAAAAAAAACCCTTAATATCAACCTCGGAGCTCTCTGCTTGTTTTGTTTTGTTTTATTTTCCCCTCCATTGTTCTGCCTGGATATGATGGTTCATGCCTTCAGCTGTGATTAAAAGATTGAGGTCAAACTACCAGTTTGACCTTAATAGAGGGATTCTTTCAGGTCACTGCTCCCAGAAGAGAGGAACCAAGATACCCAGCAGATGATCCTGAAGTAATGAAGTCCATAAGCTGGTAGCAGAGAAAATCTTAGAGACGTGATCAATAGAGACATCAGAACCAATGTGATACTCAGTGGAAAGCAGAGAAAAACTGTTTAGCAGAGATAAAGGTACTAGAATAACAGTGAAGGCATGGCCAATGAAGGATCGACAAAATACACAAAATACAAAATACTATAAATATTTAATAAGCACCTACTATGTGCCAAGCATTATGCTAAGCAACATAGAGAAACAGTATTTTTTGTCACCAGAGAGCACATGGTGCTGCATTTCCAGATATATTCGGTGTCCTGTCTCTCTATATATTCCCTACCAATGTACTCAAATGGCAAAAGAGGCTCAGAAAGGCAATGAGGAGAAGAATGCCTTAAAAAGTCGAATTTGCCAGATGGAAAAAGAATCTCAAAAGCTCACTGAGGAGATTCATTCCTTCAGAGTTAGACTGGAGCAAATGGAAGCTAGTGACTTTATGAGAAATCAAGACACTTTTAAACAGATCCAAACAAATGAAAGAATAGAAGGCAATGTGAAATATCGCATGGGAAAAACCACTGACCTGGAAAATAGATCCAGGAGAGATAATTTAAAAATTATTGGACTACCTGAAAGCCATGATCAAAGAAAGAACCTAGAAATCATCCTTAAAGAAATCCTCAAGGAAAATTGCCCTGATGTTTTAGACCCAGTAGGGGAAATAGACGTTGAAAGAATCCACCGATCACCTCCTGAAAATGATCCCAAAAAGAAAACTCCCAGGAATATTATAGCCAGGTTCCAGAATCTCCAGATCAAGGAGAAAATACTACAAGCAGCCAGGAAGAAACAATTTCAATATTGTGGAAACACAATCAGAATAGCCCAGGATCTGGCAGCTTCTACACTGAGGGATCAAAGAGCATGGAATATGATAATCCAGAAGGCAAAAGAGCTGGGATTGAAGCCAAGGGTCACCTACCCAGCAAAACTGAGTATCTTGTTTCAGGGGAAAATATGGTCATTCAGTGGAATAGAGGACTTTCAAGCATTCTTGATGGAAAAAACAGAGTTGAAAAGAAAATTTGACATTCAGACACAAGAAGCAAGAGATGCTTGAGAAGGTAATCAAGGAAAAGAAATCAAAAGGAACTTATCAAAGTTGGACTATTTACATTCCTACATGGAAAACAATAACTGTGTTTGATGAACACAGTTCATTATGAAAATAATTGAAGAAGGGTACAGGGCAAATGTTCACAAGTATACATGGATAGAGGGCACAGGTTGAATTTGATGGGAAGGGATGATTCTTTTTTTTTTTATTTGGAGGGCAATTGGGGTTGGATGACTTGCCCGGGGTCATGCAGCTGGGTTTTTGTTTGTGTGTTGGGTGTCTGGTGCCGGATCCGAGCTCGGGTCCTTCTGATGCCAGGCTCAGTGCTCTGCTCACTGCGCCACCTAGCCACCCCAAGGAAGGGATGATTCCTAAGGGATGAAGTCAAGAGGTGAGAGGGGAAAGTGGCAAGAGGAGATGGAGAGAGACAGGGTAGAGTAAACTATCTCATGTAGAAGAGGCAAGGGGAAGTAGTTGCAGGGGAGGGGAAGAACAGGAAGGCAAAAAGGCAAAAGCATATTATCATTGAAATTGGCTCAAGGAGAGAACTACATACATACTAAATGGAATATTTTACCTTCACTCACTCTCCTGAGTAGGGGAAAGGGGGATGAGAGGGGGGATGATGGAGGGGAGGGCATTCTGGGGGGAGGGAAAATTGGAAGTACCCACAATCAAAGAGGGAGAAGATCAAAGTAGGGAATGGACCAGTTGGGAGGTGAGATGGGTGGGAGGGAAATATAAGCAGTCTTTTACAATATATCTACTATGATAATGTTTTGCATAGATATACATGTACAACACATACTGAATTGCTTATCTTCTCACAGGGAGTGGGTGACAAGGGAGGAAGGGAATGGATCTGAAAATTGAAGTTTTAAAATTAAATGTTTCATAAGATGTCCAAGCATTGGGGCCCAGAGATTCACCTTGCCCTAATGGAAAAGTCGAAGGGGGTATGGGAGAAGATATGGGAGAGAGAAGATTGGATGAGGGGATATCTAGTGGGACTGCTATTCTGGGGTGGTGGGTAGGGAAAAAATGGGGAAAATTTAACTCATAATCTGTTGGAAATGAATGATGTATACCAGAAGTTAATAAAGCATTTGTTTAATTAAAAATAAAATAAAATAACCATAGACAATATAAAATAGCTGGTAGTGTACCTGTTAAGACAAACCCAGGAACTATATGAACAGAATTACAAAACACTTTTTATAAAAATAAAATCAGACTTAAATTAAAAAAAAAAAAAAAACCTTGGGCTTGTTGCTCATCACTGTAATCCATAGTGGAAGAGAGCTTTTGGGTGAGATTTCTAATTAACAAAAATGACACAGGTGTTGCTCTTGAAAGATATTTGACCTAGATTGAAAAAAAAAAAAATCTCTTTCACAACCTGATCCCAATTTATGTGTTTTAGCCGCATTATTCTTAGCTCAAACTCTACAGTCTTCTCAAATTCTATAGTCTACCCAAACTGACTTCCTTTCCATTCCTTACATGCAACACTCCATCTTCTAGCTATAGGCTTTGGCAATGGTTGTCCCCATGTCTGGAAATGTTCTCACTCCTCATTTCCACTAATAGAATGCTTTAAGTCTTTTGAGATAAACCCCAAGCACCACATTACATATGAAAACTTTTCCAATACCCTAAATGCCTCTCTTGGAACTCTGGCACAAACTCTGTTCTCTGTTCCAGAGAACTGGTTTATTAAGGATCACCTCCCTCTTTACATTCATCTGTAAATATCATCAGTGGGATTATTTCATTATTATCTATTTCTAATACTTTGTAAAGTGTCTGGAGCATAGTAATTGTTTACTAAATGTTTTGTGGTTGATTGACCCATGTAATTTGAGAAGGATAAATTCAGATTTGTGAATGTGTATATCCTCATATCCAGAGGAAAATCTAATTTGCCAGTGGACTGCTTTCCTTGCTGATTAAAAAAAAAAAAAGTGAAATTTGGACAAGAATTCAACAGTGTCTTTGGGGCTGAATAATTGACTGATTGTGTATGTATTTGAGAAACACTATGCTAAACTGCTAAGCAATAAAATTGTAAATAGATTACACAAAATAGGTCATTCTTTAAAGAGGTTCATCCTCTAATTGGAAGATATCTTTCTATCTATGCCTATATTTATATATCGATATCTTTTGCTATTTATTTCTATATCTATAGACATATAGATCTTTCTATAAAGATATATCTCCAATGCTTATCAATATATGCAATAATCACCTGAATTAAATGCACCCACTCCATCAATTTAAGTTCACTAATATCCAAGATGTTGATATTTGATCTTTCCATCTCCTATTGGAACACATCTAGCTTTGTATTTCAGATTCCTATGTAATACTGATATTTGCACCATCATACTTTCTTTTTGTCACCAGATATATCTTCAGCTGAGTCTCCACTGGGCTTTGGCACAGTCTCTTAATTCTTTCTGGAGCTCTTTGTGGTTGTCCTCTGCTATTATCCAGTAATGTGTTAGATAACTTCTGACCTGGAGAGCTCATCTTCTGATGTCATATTTTTTACATTTTAATAACATCAATGGGGATTTCTTGGAAAAGATCCTGGAGAGGTTTGCCATTTCCTTCTCCACTGTATTGTGTTTGTCAGAACTCTCCACTATGACCTGTCAGAGTTGCAGTGCACTATGCAAATCCTTCTGCCATGACAAGGCAGTAATCCAAGAGGAGGCTAGGAAATTAGTTTAAAAAGGATGAAATAGTAGAAATATAGAGATATGAGCAATAGAGAAGAGTATGTGTAATATAAAGGTAAAAAATCATTACCTTTTCTGATCATGTTAAATGAATAGAAAAAACTAATTCCTTAAAGCCCATGAAATTTGACTAAGGTATATGGAAGATAAGAAAGCTGGATTTTAAAAGAAAGAAAAATATGCATTAAGAAAAAATGATCAAAGGCTGAAAGGCCCTGTTCTCCTTTCAAAAGATCAGGGATGGCAGGATATGTTAAAGAATAATGTAAAGAAAAGTTTCAAGGTAAGGAATAAAAGCAGAGGCTTTAAAGAAAAAAAATATTCCTAGCTGAAGAAGGAATTAATGAAATTCATGGATAGAATAAAATAACAGGAAAAAGAAGGAATGAGAAGTTGTATAGAAAAAGACAAGATGAACAAACAAGGAAGAGGTCAAATAAGAATAAAGACACTGTCTGTGGACATTTTAGAGCATGTATGATGAAAAGCAAAAGATTGCAATGTTGTGTTTAAGAGATAAAAGAATGAGCAGATTAAGAAAACTCTGACAGAGTTTTAAATATAGTGGTGGAGATCACATTGCATTGACCCAAGAGTAAGACAAACAATAGAAAAAGGGAAAAGACTACTAAATCTTAAGGTACCCAGTGAAAGATGAAGCAAGTAAAGAAAGAATTTTTCTAGGTTAGGAATTCTGAAACTGGTATTCATAGACTCCTGGTCAATAGTTGATTTCAGAAAGCCTTTGAACTTGAATAGAAAAAAAACAATGGTATCTTATTTTCATTAACCTCTAACTGAAATTTATCATGTACTGTGAATATTTTAAGCCATTATCTTGAGGTGTTCATAGGCTCTATGACTGCCAAAGGAACTTATAATAAATAAATGAATATTCATCCAAATGAATGAATGTTAAGAACTAATGTTCTAGGAAAATATCTGATTAAAAAAGAAGGCAAGCTGCTCATACTCTGGTAATGTAGAAGACTGAGAATAGTCCAAGTACTATTTTGGTAACCTTAAAAAAGTCTGAGACCTAGAAGTCTCCAGAATAATCTTCTGAGTGTTCAGGCAGGAGTTACAATGGATGATGTATGAATGGGTTACAATCTCTACAGAAGTAGGGAACACCCACATTGGTGTGATTACAGATTAATTAATTTATTGATCTGTGCTTCCCATGGCACTTAACAGTACAAGAATTGAAGCTTCTTTATCAAGCTTCTGAAGATGGAAAATATCCTGGGTCTGAAGAACTAACTGCTCAGTTTTGCAAAATATCGATCGTCTTCCTTGAGAAACTTTTGTTGTTTAATTTTTTTTTCCATTGGCATAGGTTAGAAAGGTGAATTGACCAGCACAATGAAATACAAGCAAAATGCACTTTTAATTTAATATATTTGTGTCCTTACTTTTCACCCCTCCAACAAAAAAAAATATTATCTCTGCTTACTAAAAGACTGATTTGCATTTCTATGATGCTCTCCCCTCCCAAAATCGAGAGTAATCTCTCCTTAAAAATTCACATAACATTTTAATATCTCTTTTTTTCTTATAGTATCATTTCTCCTGTTACATTTATTTGGGCAAATGTGTTATTTTATTAGTGGTGGAACTAACTCTTATTTTATTTTTGAGTCAACAAAACAATGAGCAATACCTTACCCATATAAGTTTCATTCCATAGTGTTTTCTCTGCTTCCCCAAAGTGACCCACCAGCTAAAAGTTAAAAAAAAAATGTTGAATTTAACCAATTGTCAACTTTAAGAAGGCATTGGACATCTAGCTTCAGATTTCATTGGTCCATGCTGAAAGACTGGTGGAAAATTGTGCTATTTTGACAGAAAAAAAAAACAAGCAAAAAGTAGTAACCTATGAAGAGTGGGATTAAAATGATAGTGTCAGAGGAGATAAAGGCTAAGAATTTGTTTTTAAGGAAAAATAGGTATGATACAAAGATATAACAAAGACAGTATTTACTTATAGAACACAGATAAGTGAATTTGAAAGTATGGATATAAAATATTTATTAGAAGTTGAAGGAATATGAAGACATCATAAGTCAACAAAAGTATTGATGATGAGGAGATGGAGATATGTAAGTTTATGACTGAACCAAGATGGCTAAATCAGTAGCACTGTCAAGTCCTATCTATATAAACAAGTTTACATCAGGGAGTTATGGTGATCAGAAGTAATCTTTATAGATTACAATTTTGAAAAAAAAATGAGTGTTATAAATGTTCAGCTTTCTTGTCTTTTCTCAGCTTTTTTTGGTACATGATTTAGCATATGTTACATGGTCCTGAATCCAATCTCTTCCAACTGGTGTTCCCAATCATTTCAAGCTCTCATACACTGCTTCTCCATATGTACCTTGTTACCATCTCTACCTGGTCTTTCCATTTGTATTTCCTCTCCTTTTAATTCTAACTCTGAATACTCAACCCCAAGCAGCAATTGCCATTTCCTTTTCTTGGGAGTTTGCTGATCATTGACAGAATTCTACAATTTTGTATGACTTCTAAATGTATGATTTACTGTTAATAAGCACAGAAATATTTTTAGTATCACAAGCCCTCTAGCTTTGGGCAACAGAGATGTCAGTGCTGTGATGATAATTGTTGCACACCTCTGAGGATCTAGCAGTGCAGCAAAGTATATTTATGACTAAAAGTTTAAATCTTTTGATGCCTGTAGTCCTTAGAATCAGTAGTTCTGCCCCCCACGTTAGTACCTTTCTCCTATCTTGTGCCTCCTCTCACCCCCTCAGGGTGTTTCACTACCTACAGAGAACCTACAAGGTTAAAGAATGATTGAAACATCAAAATCCTGTGGTTCCTCTTCATTAAAACCTGCATCCTTAGAAGTTTCCATGGACTAGAAGAAAGTAGACTTTGAGGTACTCTTACAGTGCAATATCAAACTTGAAGCACAGGCTTTCTGCTCGACCATACTCATGGAAAATAACTACCAAAGTAAAAATGTAAACGGGTTTCTACAGGCCCCAGTGGGGACTTTTGATACTCCCTTTAGATCTGAGATAGCTAAATAGCATATGTTTGGACCAATAAGAGATAGAAAACATCTGCCAACTCTTTCTGTTCACAAAATTAAGACAAGGAATGGAATAATATCTGTCTTTGAGGTACATATTCAAGATGAATTAACCTCGATTAATATGCTCATTGACTTTCAGCTACTTATCTGTCAGTTCATTTACATTGAGTGTTACTTTTATTAATGCCCAAATAGAAGGTAGACTTTCCAGAATTCTCCCAGCTGTCTTGGAGTCGGTTGCTTGCCAGAGGAGAATAAACACGGCACTTGGGTAACGTGTTTAATGTACCCCAGCTTCCTCTCAATGAATTTTAATATATCTTCTGACCTGCCTGGGAAGATAACCTCCATCCCTACCACTCCACTCCCTTACACATAAAATTGACTTCTGCTCCTGGACAGAACCCTAAAGTTCATAGTGCTTTATGCTAAAGGCAAGCTGGAGCAAGCTTGAATTGGCTCATTAGAGCTGATTTTTAAATTTTCATTGTGAACATTTACACTTCAGAAATCAGCAAACAAGACAAATTAAGACTTGATTTATTGTTTTGATTAGCTAAACTAAACAAAGTCATAAAGGGACTGTTAATAATTCAAATTAAACTTAAAAGTATGTTATAATACATTTTTTCTCTTAGAGACTCTGATGTTAAACATTTTTTAAGATACCCTTGACTTGATAATTTTTGAGATTAAATTAGTAGGCCTCAGAATATTACCAGTTCCAGCTATGGTAGACTCTACATCCATTGTGACCCTTGCTAGAGAGATAGCATCTCCAGACATCCTGTGAAGCCAATATTCCTTAAAGCAAATGCCTTTTTCATCAATGATCTTACATTTCTCTAGTATCCATATGTTTTGTTGTTTGCATTTTATTTCCTTGAATATACTATGAACCCCTTGAGAGTAGGGAGTATATTTGTGCCTTTCATTGTTTTTGTTTGTTTGTTTGTTCGTTTTGTTTTCCATTAATTATTATTGTCCCTGGAGTTGGTTCAGCTGTTTTTTAATTGCATCCAACTCTTTGTGACCCCATTTGGGATTTTCTTGTCAAAGATGCTAGAATGGATTTCCATTTCCTCCTCCAGTTCATTTCACAGATAAAAGAAACTGAAGCAAATAGGGTTAAATGACTTGCTTAGGATTACACAACTAGCAAGTGTCTGATGCTAGATTTGAACTAAAGGAAGACAAGTCTTCCTGACTCCAGGTCTATCCACTGTGCCACCTAGTTTCCCTGGCACATAATAATTTCTTGATATATTCTTGTTGATGTGAGTTTACTGTCCAAATTGTAGTCAAAAGACTCAATGGACACATAATATAAGAGGGATATAAGCTGATATGAATACCAGTTGTAAGACATTAATCTTAAACATGGTCCATGGTCCATAGTCCATTCCTTCCCTGTTCTCATTAATGCTGTTAGGCATGTAGGTAGCACAGTGGATAGATTCTTGGATGTAGAATCAGAAAGACCTGCTATCTAATTTAATCTCAGATAGATACTTACTAGGTGGGTGTCTCTGGTATATCACTTAAACACTTTTGCCTCAATATACTCATCTGTAAAAATTTAACTATAATATGCAACAAGGGAAGAACATCTTCCCTTCTTTTCTAGTGCCAGATATAACTGAGCTAAACTTTGTGGAATATCTAGTCATATCCTCAAGCTCAATTTCAAACAAAAAAGGAGAGTATTTTTTTTTAGTAAATTTATATTTAGTTTTCAACAGTCACTTCCATAAGTTTAAAATTTTCTCCCTCTCGTTTTCTCTCATCACTTCCCAAGATGGCATGCAATTTGATATAAGCTTTTAAACACATTTTTCACATGAGTCCTGTTGTATAGAAGAATTAGTATTATTTTTAATTTAATTTTATGTTTATTTTTAGTTTGCATCATTCACGTGCACAAGTTTTTGAGTTGCAATTTTTCTCCCCATCTGTCCCCTACCACCACCCCAAAACAGCAATCCCACTGTATACCACCTCCCCCAAACGATTCTCTCCAATATTCTCCCACATCTCCCCTCCGACTTTCCAGTAGGGCAAGATGGATCTCTATACCCCAGTGCCTATATATTTTATTTCCCAGTTGCCTGCAACATAATAATAATAATAATAATAATAATAATAATAATTTATGTATATATATACACATATACATACTCATATACACACATACACATACACGTATACATATACACATACACATACATATACATATACATATACACATACATATACATATACATATACACATACGTATATATTTAAACATTTGATTTTAAACCTTTGGATTCCAGATTCTCTCCCTACCTCCCTCATCGCCCACACTTACTTGGAATAAATGCAATCCAATATAGGTTGTACATGTGTAGCTACACAAAACATTTCCATAGTGGGTATATTGTAAAAGATTGACTACATTTCCCTCCGTCCTATCCAATGCCCCTCAAAGTATTCTCTACTTTGACCCTGTCCCTTTTCAGAAATGTGTCCTTCCAACTTCCCTCCCCTGCAACCTGCCCTCCCCTCCATCATTCCCGGTCTCATCCCATTCCCCTTACTCTCCTGTATATTTACCCACTAAATATTTAGTGTATGTCTTTCCTTCCCTAAGCCAAATTCAATGGGAGTGAGGTGGACACATTCTCTTTTGCCTTCCTGTTCTTCCCCTCCATTGTAACAGTTTTCCCTTGCCTTTTCTATATGAGATAATTTATGCCATTCTGTCTCTCCCCATTTCCTTTCATTACATTCCTCTCTCAACTATTCATTTCACCTTTTTAGTATAATCCCTTCCTATTCAACTGGTCCTGTGCCCTCTGTCTATGTATACCTGTACAAATAGACATATGTATATATGTATGTATAGATAGGTATATTTATCTATATATAAATATACATACACACATACATTTATATTCCCTACAACTATTTTCATACTGAGAAAAGTTTCATAAGTTACAACGATCACTTTTCCATGTGGAAATGTAAATAGCTCAACTTTTACAAGTTCCTTATGATTTCTTTTTCCTATTTACCTTTTCATGCTTCTCTTGCTTCTTGTATCTGAATGTCAAATTTTCTATTCAACTCTGTTTTTTTTCATCAAGAATTCTTGAAAGTCCTCTATTCCACTGAATGACCATATTTTCCCCTGAAACATGATACTCAGTTTTGGTGGATAGGTGATTCTTGGTTTTAAACCCAGCTTGTTTGACTTCGAGAATATCATATTCCAAACCCTTCAATCCCTCAAAGTAGAAGCTGCCAGGTCCTGAGTTATCCAGATTGTGTTTCCACAGTATAGAAACTGTTTCTTCCTAGCTGCTTGTAATGTTTTCTCCTTGATCTGGGAACTCCATAACCTGGCTACAATATTCCTAGGAGTTATCATTTTGGGATCTTTTTCAGGATGTGATTGGTGGACTCTTTCAACCTCTATTTTGCCCTCTTTTTCTAAACCATCAGGGCAATTTTCCTTGATAATTTGTTGGAGGATGACTTCTAGGTTCTTTTTTTGATCATGGCTTTCAGGTAGTCAAATGATTTTTAAATTCTCTCTCCTGGATCTATTTTCCAGGTCAGTGGTTTTCCCAATGAGAAATTTCACATTGCCTTTATTTTTCATCTGTTTGTATCTGTTTAATAGTTTCTTGATTTCTCATAAAGTCACTAGCTTCCATTTGCTTCAATTTATTTCTTAAGGAATGAGTCTCTTCAGTGAGCTTTTGAGATTCTATTTCCATTTGGAAAATTTGGCTTTTTAAGGCATTCTTCTCCTCTTTGGCTTTTTGGGAACACTTTTGCCATTTGAGTTAGTCTATTATTTAAGGTGTTATTTTCTTCAGTCAGGTCGTTGACTCTCTTTTCATGACTTTCTTGCATCATTCTCATTTCTCTTCACAATTTTTCCTTCACTTCTCTTATTTTGTTTTCAAAATCCTTCTCAAGCTCCTCTGTGGCCTGCAACCAGTTCATATTTTTCTTGGAAGCTTTTAGTGCAGGGGTTCTGACTTCATTGTCTTCTTCCTGTTCCATGCTTTGATCCTTTTTGCCCCCAAACAAAGTAGTCCAAAGTCAGATTGATATGTTTGCTTTGTTTCCTTTGCTTGCTCATTTTGCCACTCAGTTACTTAACTTTTGAGATTTTGGCCACAGTAGATCTCTGCTTACAAAGAGGAATGCTTTGTCCAAAATTGCTGGGGTTTTCTCAGCTGCTGGACCTATTAGTTGGGTAACTTCTCAGAAGCCTCCACTGGATCTAGCAAACTGGTCATGAAACCCAGGACCTCCACCCTAGACAGCAATCCAAATCTAAGCAAGTTAAAGCAACAGTGATTACCCCTCAGACTGGTTGCTTGGTGCCTCTACCATCTGCAGGCCAGGAACTTTGAAGCAGTCATGCAACAGGGGCTGCATGGCCACTGTGCCTCAGCTGCTTCTTCCTCCAGGGGTCAGAAGCTGTGACGCACTCCCAGTCTCCCTGTTCCCAAAGTCTGCACTGCACTGACCTATCACTTTGTCTTTGGAATTTATGGGTTGATAGTGCTGGAAACCACCACATGCTGGTGATCTACTCTCCCTATGTCCCTCAAGCTGTGGCTGCTTGGGCCACCCTGGAGCTAAAACCTCTGACTAATGTGGTGCTTGATTCTGTTCCCTGTGGGCTATAATCAACCCTCCCTGCCAGTCTCCCAGGCTCTCTCCAGTGGAAGGTTTGTTTCTCTTTGTCACTTTGTGGTCTCTGTAGCCCTAAAGTTTGTTTAGAGTCATGTTTATAGGCATTTGAGGTGAGTATGGGGAGAGCACAGGGAGTCTTCCTGCTTCTATGCTGCCATCTTGGCTCCTCCTCCCCGTATAGAAGAATTATAATGAATGGGAGAAACCATGTGAAATAAAACAAAACAAAGCAAAAAAGAAAATAGTCTCCCTCTCTCTATATTCTGACTCTTTCTCTGGATGTGGATGGTATTTTCTATCATGAGACCTTCGGAATTGCTTTAGGTCCTTGCATTGCTGAGAAGGGCTAGGTCTATCAAAATCAGTCTTTACACACTGGTTGTAACGGTGTACAATGTTCTTCTGGTTCTGCTCACTTCACTCAGCATCACTTCAAAATTTCGCAGGTTTCTTTCTGAAATCTGCCTGTTCATCATTTTTATAGCACAATAGTATTCCTTTATATTCATATACCACAGGTTGTTCAGCCATTCCACAATTTATGGGCATGCCCTCAATTTTCAGTGCTCGCTCACCACAAAAAGAGTTGCTATAAATATTTTTGTACATGTGGTTCCTTTTAGGAGTGTAATTTTTTTTTAAAGCAATTGGGATTAAGTAACTTGCTCAAGGTTACATGGCTAGTCATTATTTATGCGTGGGTGCTCATTTTCTGAGGCCGGATTTGATCTCGGGTCATCCCCACTCCGAGGCTGGCGCTCTTACTCACTGCACCACCTAGCTGCCCCTTTAGGGCAATTGGGGTTAAGTAACTTGCCCAAGGTTACACGGCTAGGTTTTTGTTTGTGTGGATTAAGTGTTGGAGGCTGGCTCTGAACTCAGGTCCTTCTGACTCCAGGGCCGGCGCTCTATCCACTGCGCCACCTAGCCGCCCCTGCGTAATTTTTTTAATGCTTTATTATCTTCTGGTTTACATCATTCATTTCTGCCAGATTTAGAGTTAAAATTTTTCTCCCTGCTTTTCCCCTACCCATGTCCCCAAAACAGTGATCCCACTGGATATCCCCTTCTCCATTCTGTTCTCTCCCATATTTTCCCCCATACCCCCTGTCTTTTCCAGTAGGCCATGGTGGATCTCTATGCCCCAGTGCCTGTATATCTTAGTATATCTTATTTCGCAATTACATGTAAAATAGTATTGATAATACTTTGTGTATTATCACACACACACACACACACACACACACACACACACACACACATATATATGCACATGTATATTAAACATTTGGTTTTAAAACTTTGGATTTCAGATTCATTCCCTTCCTCCCTTGTGACCCATTCCCACTGGGAAGAAAAGCAATTCAATATAGGTTCTTCATGTGGAGCTAATGCAAAACATTACCATAGTAGATATGTTATAAAAGACTGATTATATTTCCCTCCCTCCTATCCCACCTCCCACTTGTTCTTTTCTCTACTTTGGTCCTTTCTTTTTTCCAAAGTGGGTACTTCCAACTTCCCTCACCCCCAGCCTTCCCTCCCTTCCATCATCCCCCCTATCATCCCCTTGACCCTTACTCTCCTATAAAGTGAGATACCCTATTTAGTGTGTATGTAATTCCCTCCCTGAGCCAAATTCAATACCAGTAAGGTTGACCCATTATCTTTTGCCTTCCTGTTCTTCCCCTCCATTGCAACCATTTTCCCTTGCCTACTTTATATGAGATAGTTTACTCCATTTTGCCTCTCTCGATCTCCTCTCATTATATTCCTCTCTCACATCTTTATTTCACATTTAATGCATCATCCCTTCCTATTAAATTGGTCCTGTGCCTCCTATCTATGTATACCTGCCAACATATATATATATATATATATATATATATATATATATATATATATATATACACACACACACACACATTCACATATGTATTCATGCACCTTCTATTTCCTTCAACTATTTTCGTACTGAGAAAAGTTTCATCAGTTACCATTATTGTTTTTCCATGTAGAAATGCAAATATTTCAACTTTGATAAGTTCCTCATGCAAGAATGCTAGAAAGTCCTCTATTCCACTGAATGACCATATTTTCCCCTGAAACAAGATGCTCAGTTTTGCTGGGTAGGTGGCCCTTGGTTTCAATCCCAGCCTTTTGCCCTCTGGAATATCATATTCCATGTCGTTTGATCCCTCAGTGTAGAATCTGCCAGGTCCTGGGCTATTCTGATTGTGTTTCCACAATATTGGAATTGTTTCTTCCTGGCTGCTTATAGTATTTTCTCCTTGATCTGGGAGTTCTGGAACCTGGCTATAATATTCCTAGGATTTCTTTTGGGGATCCTTTTCAGGAGGTGATTTGTGGATTCTTTCAACTTCTATTTCCCCCTCTGGGTCTAAAACATCAGGGCAATTTTTCTTCAAAATTTCTTGAAAGATGATTTTTAGGTTCTTGCTTTGATCATGACTTTCAGGTAGTCCAATAATTTTTATATTATCTCTCCTGAATCTATTTTCCAGGTCAGTGGCTTTTCCCATGAGATATTTCACATTGCCTTCTATTCTTTCATCTGTTTGGATCTGTTTAACAGCATCTTGATTTCTCATAAAGTCACTAGCTTCCATTTCTGAAGGAATGATTCTCCTCAGTGAGCTTTTGAGATTATTTTTCCACCTGGCAAATTCGGCTTTTTAAGACTTTCTTCTCCTCATTGCCTTTCTGAGCCTCTTTTGCCATTTGAATTAGTCTATTTTTTTAAGGTGCTATTTTCCTCAGTCAGGCTGTTGACTGTCATTTCATACTTGCATCTTTCTCATTTCTCTTCCTAATTTTTCCCCCACTTCTCTTATCTGCTTCGTAAGGTACTCTATGGCCTGTAATCAGCTTATATTTTCATTTGAAGCTTTTGGTGCAGGAGTTCTAACCTCACATTCCTCTTCCTGTTCCATGCTTACATCCTCTTTGCCCCCCAGAATAGGAAACTAATGTTGAATTTTTCTGTTTATTTTGTTTCCTTTGCCTAGGCATGTTGCCACTCAATTACTTGACTTTTGGGCTTATTGCCACAGTAGGACTTTGCTAGCAGCCAGGGGAGCTTCTGTCCCCACAGCTGTTGTTTTCTCAGTTGTTGGAGGTATTAGTTGGGTGCCTTCTCTGAAGCCTCCACATACTCTGGCAAGCTGATCACACATCCCAAGACCTCTACCCCAGACCACAATCCAGATCCAAGAATGTTAAAGCAAGATCAAGTACCCCCTAGACTGGTCACTGGGTCTGCCTTAAGTCTGCAGGCCAGGAGTTGAAGCTGCTACATGGGATTGCCTGTGAATAAGTGTCTCAGCAGCTTCTTGCCCTGGGGGCAAAAGCCAATGCGCTCTCCCAAATAGTGGGTCCCAAAGTCCATACTGCACTAACCTCTCACTTTGTCCTTGGCATCTATGTTTTGATAAATCTGGAAATGCCACAACTGTTGGTGTTCTGGAGTCCCTCCAGCCTGCTGCTGGTCAGGCCTGCCCTGGGGCTAAAACCTCTGGCTCACAGGGAACTGGGCTGGGCTCCCAGAGCACTGTGCTCAACGCTATCTGCGAGGCTTCCAGGCTTTCCTCAGTGGGAGGTAAGCTTTTCTGTGTCATTTTGTGGGTTCTGAGAAATGTAATTTATTTAAAACTACAATCTATATTAATACTAAATGTGTAAATACATGGTATCATCAAAAGGAAGAATGATATAAAATCGTTATCACAATTTCTGTGATAGGAAATATGTGGAAATTTATGGAAGCCTTAGGCAATCAAAAGCAGAATGGGTCATTTTAGAAAAAAGTGAAAGGTGAAACAGATAAAAAATATTTAGGAAAATTGAGTTTATTCATAATTGATATGCAATATCTGGGAATTATATTATGTTTTTCTTGGGAAAGAACAATAAATACATATTATGTAGAAATATCCTTTTTTTGTAATTGAAATTAGTGGGGATCAGATAACATAATATATGTGAAAAAGCATTAAATACTTTAAAGTGCCTTAAAGAGGGAAGTGTTCTTATTTCTACATTCAAGATCATGGGAATGCAATTATACATATATTGTTAAAATAATATCATAATTGCAAATCAGATTAAAACATACTTTCTCTATTTGTCAAATCTATCCTTTCAATTTATTTTCAAACACATTCAATGTTACTTAAATTGTATTTAATATCTTGAGCATGGTTATTTTTAAATTACTTTTCATATAACAAAACTGAAATCTATTAAAGGCCTTCTATATTTCTGCTTTGATTTTTCTAACTGAATTGTCAGGTAAAAGTTATGTTTTCCCCTTTGTGATATGATTCTAATGTTTAAATTTTGCTAGCCCATTTTTTCCTTCTAGCACCTCAGGAAATGCATCATTTCAAAGGGACTTTGATTCAAATTCTTAAAAATAAGAGAAAAAAAAAAACAATGCTTTGCCTAGGTAAGTTCTAGTATTGTTGATTGCATGCTAGTAAGAATGAGCAGATTTTATTTGTTTGCTATTCTTGAGTTTGACGTCATTTTTGAAAGTGATAAATGATAAAATATTTTATGTCACCAAATTTCAAATATAAATCTTCCCTTATTTTTATTTTTTTCTTTCTTTCTTTGCTCACAATTTTCAAGACAGATTTTCCCCCACTCTCATAGGTAATGTTTTAAGAAATAATCTATCCGAACCTCATTGTTTTGCTAAACACATTATATTTAAAGCTGTTGTAGTTTACAATTTATACAGCACTCAATCTCTTCAATCAATCTAGGTTAATTGTGGGGGAGGGGGACAAGATCCAGATTGGTGGAGTAAAAGCAGGAACTTAAATAAACTCACTCCAACCACCTCCATTAACTGTAAAATATCACTCAAAACAAATTTTAGAGCTACAGGGCCCAAAAAGTGACAGAGAGAATCAAATGTCCCCCCACTGAAGGCATCCTGGCAGGCCAACAGAAAGGGTCTCTGACACTAGCCTGGGAGTCTAGCACAGTCTAGCATGAGCCACTGGCACCCAGATCCAGGACAGCCATGACCTGCAGCACAGACTGTCCAGAGCAGACTTCAGGACAGTGAATCACTAGCAGCTGTGGCTGTTTCTAGACTTCTCAACCCATAAATACCAAAGAGAAGGGAAACTAAAAGGTCAGTGGGGAACTCTGCTGGACATGGGTGACAGAAGAGCATGATCTGGCCCTTGCCCCTGAGACAAGGGGTAGTTGAGGCACAACAGCTGTAGCTGCTGCTGCATGGCTGCCTCTTGAGCTCTTGACCTGCAGATTGTAGTGGGACCAAGTGACCATTCACAAGGTAATCACTCTTGCTTTGACCTGCTTGGATCAGGGTTGCAATCTTGGGTGGAGGTCCTGGGATGTATGACCAGTGTGGCAGATATGGCATCTTCCTCAGACATCTGAATTGTTTGCTACTGACAACTCTGAAAACCCCAGCAATTTGGGACACAGCTCTCTCCACTCTGGAAGCAGAGTTCTACCATGGCAAAGAGCTCAAAAATCAAGTAATCAGGGGCGGCTAGGTGGCGCAGTGAGTAGAGCGCTGGCCCCGGAGTCAGAAGGACCTGAGTTCGGATCTGGCCTCAGACACAACGCACATACAAACAAAAACCTAGCCGTGTGACCTTGGGCAAGTTACTTACTCCCAATTGCCCTCCAAAAAAAAAAAAAAATCAAGTAATCGGCTCCCAAGATGTGCAAGTAGAGGAAGCAAAATCAAACCACAGAATCTTTTTTTTTGGGGGGGGGGTAGTAAAATGGATCAAAACATGGAACTAGAAGAAGACAACAAAGTCAAAACTCCTGCATCAAAAGCTTCCAAGAGAAATATGAATTGATTACAGGCCATGATGGAGCTCAAGGAGGATTTTGAAAATCCAGTAAGAGAAGTGGTAGAAAATTTGGAAAGAGAAATGAGAATGATGCAAGAAAGTCATGAAAATAGAGTTAACAACCTGGCTGAAGAAAATAACACCTTAAAAAACAGGCTAACTCAAATGGCAAAAGAGGACCAAAAAGCCAATGAGGAGAAGAAAGCCTTAAAAAGTCAAATTGCCCAGATGGAAAAGGAATTTCAAAAACAAAAACTCACTGAAGAGAATAATTCCTTCAGTATTAGATAGAAGCAAATGGAAGCTAATGACGTTATGAGAAATGTAGATAATAGAAAACAGATCCAAACAAAAGAAAAAATTGAAAACAATGTGAAATATTTCATTGGAAGCAAACACTGACCTGGAAAATAGATCCAGGAGAGATCATTTAAAAATTACTAGACTATGTGAAAGCCATGATAAAAAAAATAGCCTTGACATCATCCTTCAAGAATTTTTCAAGGAATATTGTAGAACCATATGGCAAAATAGAAATTGAAAGAATTCACTAATCCCTTCTTGAAAAAGATCCCCAAAAGAAAACTCATAGGAATATCATCACCAAAATCCCAGAGTTGCCAGAACAAGGAAAAAATATTGCAAACTGTCAGGAAGAAACAATTTGAGTATTGTGGAAACACAATCAAGATAACAGAAGATCTAGCAGCTTCTACATTAAGGGATCTAAGGGTTTGGAATATGATATTCCAGTGGTCAAAAGGACTAGGATTAAATCCAAGAATCCCCTACCCAGCAAAACTGAGTATAATACTTCAGGGCCATATATGGTCATTCAATGAAACAGAAGACTTTCAAGTATTCTTGATGAAGAAATGAGAGCTGAACAGAAAATTTGACTTTCAAATACAAGAATCAAGAGAATGAGAAGGTAATCAGGGAAAAAAAAAATCTAGGTTAATGAATTAGTAGGTGAGAATGTTATGAAAGAGAAATGGAAAATATAACTTGTATTACTTCCTGTTGAAAATGAAAATGTTCAAGACAGAAGTCATGTCCAAAGCCTTGAAGGCTGTCCATAGTCACAAAAACAATATTTGGATGTTCCCCCACCTTACACATGACTGATAGTGTCATATGGACTCGAGACACTAAGACTTTGAAGGCATCCCAAATACCCTCAGAAAATAGCCCCTTGGAGAAAGAAGCTTGATCAATATGCCATCATTAAGTCTCCCTGCACCACTGAGTCTGCTCTGAAGAAGATTAAGGACAAAGCACCCTTGTTTTTTTGTGGACATTGAGGCCAACTGGCATCAGATCAAGTAGTGTGGTCAACACACTGATCCAGGTGGATAGAGGGGAGAAGGCCTATGTCTGACTTGTTCTAGACTATGATGCTTTTTAGATGTTTCACCCCAAACTGGAAACCTCTGAACTGTGTTCAGCTATCCAACTCGACATACAATAAAAAAGTTTCACAGTTAAAAAAAATGAAAGAAAATGAAAATGTTTCATAATACCTTTGTTCTACCTCAGGCACCTTTGACAAGGTTCTCAATGACTTCTGGGTAGCTGCTTGTTTTTCACATTGTTTCAAAGCCTAAGTGCACAATTTTGTACAGGTAGTTGGAATTACCAAATTTCAAAGTGTAAGGGAACTTTAACAAATGCCTAATCTAACCTGTACATAAACAAAAACTCCCTCTACAATATGCACCGTGTTTCTATCTTTTGTTTGAAAACCTAAAGTAAAAGTGGAACCTATTACCTCCCTATATAGCCATTTCATGACATCTAGTGTTTAGACAATTTTTCCTTACCTCTGAGCTAAATATATACATTTTTTGCAACTTTTACCCTTTGACCCCAGCTCTGTCCCCTAGGCCTCAAATCAAATTAATCCCTCTTTCACATGACAAGCCTTCAAATATTTGAAGACTGTTATCTTTTCCTCCTGAAGTCTTTTTCCTCCTGGAGTTTAAACATCTACATTTTCTTCAGTCTATCATCTTGGGACATTACCTTGGGCCTCTCAATTCTCCTCAATCCTGTTCATCCATCTTCAAATATTTTTAGCTTATGGATGTTCTTTTGCTAGACTCCAGATCACAGGAAACCCTGTTAAATTCCCCATGTCTATCACATGTAGAATTTCTGAGAATATTTCTGTCACTTGAGGATCTAATAGAAGTTCAGAAAACATTTGTAGTTCTTCATCTCCCATACTCGCACCCTCTTTTAAGTTTTCTCTCCTTTTTTTTATTTCTACAATAAGAACTATGCATCAGTGATAGCAGGCAAGTAAGCAGAAATAATTTGTCAAAAGTAAATAATCTGTGGTAATATAGTGACTTTAAATTTGGAAATGCACAAGGACAAGATATTAAAGTCTTGTACTATGGGGGCATATTCCATAATATACCATTTCCTAAACTACCTAAATGCTAGAGTTCTCCCTCCCCAATGATCTCTTACTTAAATATTTTGTGTATATATTTATATTTGATCACTTTATACTTCTGCACTAAACATTTTTGACTCGCCATTAGAATGTGTTTCTTGTATATTGGGATTCTTTCCCTTATTCTTCTTGAATCCCAATTCTTAGAACAGTGCCTGATATATAACAAGTGATTAATAAATAATTGTTGATTAATGTTAAATTTTTTGTTCTGAAGAATCTTAATATTACAAATTTTTATTCACAGAAATTTTAGTCTCAAAAATTAGAAGTCTTTGTAGAACACCACGATACTTTGATGCTTTGATGACCTCTCCATTATATTGTTAGCTTTCATAGGCAAGACTGTCTTTTCAGTTTTTTATATCCTTAGTACTTTGTATCCCTAGTATAAGTTCCTATTCTAACTCCTCAAACTATTGCAGATCCTAAAACAACCTTGCCTTAGAATTTGAATCATTTCTTGACCCATCTTTCTTTCTCCCTCCACAAATAGTCAATAGAGTTTCTGTTTAAGCAGTGGAAGCTCATTTATGGGTATTTTTAATATTCTATGATTAATAATGAAAACTGATATTTTCCATGTGTCAAACTGTCCATATTCTTATTTACAAGCTTATTCTGATCATCTGGTTATGCTCACACTATTTCCTGTCCCTTTAGGAAAATTGACCTGCTCACAAATAAGCAGGCATGTCTTTCAATAGTTAGATTTTTTTCCTTGCCCAGAGATAGTCTAAATATGCATTAAATATGTTTCACTATTATAGGGAAATGGTTATACAAGGTAACATTTCCCTGATTTTCACTGTTTCTGATTTTACCTTACATTTTGTGGTGACATTGATTTGCATACTACCTTTTTAAATATTGGTATTTAAATAATTGATACAGATTTATTATTTGCATTTTATTTTTTATTTTTTTTCATTTTATTATTTTTTTATTGATTTTTAACATTTTCCCCTTTGAATTTACTTATGCAATGCTTATGGAAGGCAAGCAAAATGATATTAATTATACATATAAAATCATGCAAAACATTTCCATATTTGTCACATCACACAAAAGCCCCAAAACAGAAAGTGAGAAAATTACACCTAAATTTGCACTGAGAATTCATCAATTTTCTGACTGAAGGTCTAGCATTTTTTTATCACGAGTCATTTGAAATTTTTTATCTCATTGTATTTATAAGTCAATTCTCTTACCATTGACATTTATTAAAAATTGTTGTTAATGTGTACTTCTTATTACTTCTCTTTGTCTCAGTTCATATAGGTCTTGCCATGTTGTTGTTCTTGTTTTTCTGAAATTTCCCCTTCCTCCCATCATTTCTTCTAGCACAATGGCACATCAAAATAATCACATATGACAACTTGTTCAACTCTTCCTCAATTAATGCATATACCCTCAATTTTCAATTTTTTGCAACCACAAAAGAGCTTCCCTATATATTTTGTAGAAATAGGTCCTTTTCCTTTTTTATAATCTCTTTGGGGGTACAGACCTAATAGTAGTATCACTGTGTCAAAGGATATGTATAATTTGATAACCCTTTGAGTATAATTCCAAATTGTTCTCCAGAATAGTTGAATCAGTTCACAACACCACCACCAGTTTATTAGTGTATCTAATTTCCCCTCATCCCCTCTGGCATTTGTGATTTGTGGTAGGTGTGAGGTGGTACCTCAGAGATCTGTTAATTTTCCTTTCTCAAATCAATAGTGTTTAGAGTATTCTATATGATTATAGATAGTTTTGATTTCTTTTTCTAAAAACTGCTTGTTAATTATCCTTTGATCATTTATCAACTGGAGAATGACTCAGTTCCCTATATATGTAAGAATTGAGGCCTTTATCAGTAACATGTTCTGTAATATTTTTATACTATTTCATTGTCTGGTTCCTTTTAGTGAATTGTGATTTTCATTTATTTAGCTCTATTTTTGTTTTTCTTTTCTTTGTCTGAGATCATGATTAGTACCTCTTGCTTTTTTTTCTTCATCTAAAGTGTATAGATTTGGCTCTTGTGATTTATTTTAACACAGTGTGTGACTTTTTGCCTCAAATGTGTCTCTTTTTTGGAACTATGACCAAAGGCAAGCAAATTATTCACTCCTTTTGATCTAGCAATACCACTTCTCATTCTCTATCCCCAAGATGTCATAAAAAAAGAAAAAGTACATAAACAAAAATATTTATAAGCAGCTTCTTTTGTGGTGGCAAAATTAGAAATTGATGAGAGCCATTGATTAGGGAATGACTCAACAAGTTGTAGTATATGCATGTAATGGAATACTATTGTGCAATAAGAAATGAAGAGCAGGCAGATATCAGAAAAAAACTGTAAAGACATGTATGATCTCATAAAAAGTGAAATGAGCAGAACTAGGAAAATATTGTATGCAGTAATTGCAACAGTGTGTGATGATTAACTATGAATGACTTAGCTCTTTTTAGCAATGCAATGGTCCAAGACAGTTGCATGCTATCTGCATTCAAATAAAGAACTGATGGATTCTAACTGCAGATCAAAGCATACTATTTTTATTTACTTCATTTTTTCATGGTTCTTTTAGTCTGTTCCTTCTTTCAGAACTGTGATTAATATGGAAACACAACTTACAGGATTGCACATATATAACCTATGGAGGGAGAAAAAAATTGAACCTCAAAATCATACAAATGAATGTTAAAAATTTTCTTTACTTATAATTGGGAAAAATGCTTCCTAAAAATAGTGTGTCTCTTGTACACAGCAAATTGTTGGATTCTGGTTTCTAAACCATTCTGCTATCTGCTGCTGCTTTATGGGTGAGCTCTTTCCTCTCACAATTATGATTACTGTCTATTTCTCTCCATTTTATTTTCTTCACTTTTTTCTTCTCCCTTTTTATCTCAGTCATCCTCAAAATTTTGTTTTCTTTCTGACCAATGCCTCCCTTAAAGTGCTCTTCCTGTATAATCCCCTTTTCTATCTCTCTTATTTGCTTCCTATATTATTTCCTTATTTGATAAAATTGATTTATATACAAAACTTAGTGTGTTTGTGTGTATACACATATATGTGTATATATACATACATATACATATATATAGAGAGAGAGACATATAGACATATGTACACACACACATTCTTCCCTTTTCTACCTCCTTTCTGTCATATCCCCTCTCTTTCTCTTATCACCTTTCTCTTCTGCTTCATTGCATGGTAAGATAGACTTCTGTACCCAACTGAGTATGTATGTTACTGCCCTTTTGAGCAGATTTTGATGAGAGTAAAATTGATATCCCCCATCTTCCCCACCACTTTCTCAAATTTTTTAATGTGAGATAATTTCCCCCATCCTATCCTTTTCTTTTTCTTTCAGTGAATGTCTTTCTCACCTTTTAATTTTACATTTTTGGAAGCATCCCATCATAGTCATCTTATATTAGTGCCTGATTTCTACATATACTCATTTCAATTGATCTAATAATGATAAAGTTCTTAGGAGTAGATAATTATTAGTTCTAATCTAGCACAATTGTACTCTGGAATATTATAAGTCAAGCACTCCACTCCTTTAAGGCACAATTTCCTAAGTCTTGTGTTATAGTCACTTGGGCTCCATGATTTTTGGATTGATTCTTTTTAGCTACTTTCACCACTTTTCCTCTTGACCTGGTAGCCCTGTAATTTTGCTACAGTGTTCCTGGGAGTTTTCATTTGGGGATCTTTTTTTTTGGAGATGATAGGTAGATTCTTTAAATGTCTAGTTTACCCTTTGGTTCTGGATATTAAGCAACTTTTCCTTGATAAATTCTTGAAAGAAGATACCTAGGGTCTTTTTTTGTCATAGCTTTGATGTAGCCCAATAATTCTTAAAATATCTGCCCCAGGTTTTTTTTTTTCAGATCAGTTATTTTTATGATGATATGTTTAAACTTTTTAATTTTTAAATTCCTTTTAATTTATTTTATTGTTTCTTGATGTTCCGTGAAGTTATTAGCTTCCACTTGCCCAGTTTTAATTTTTTTTCCTGTTTTTGTAGGGGAGAGGGCAGGGCAATTGGGGTTAAGTGACTTGTCACATGGCTAGTAAGAGTTAAGTGTCTGGGGCCAGATTTATTTTTCCATTTTGTTTTTTGGTCTTCACTACCACCACAATGTGGTCAAGATGGCCATGTCTTTGTTCCAGATCTTTGTTTGTTTTTGATGTTTGTTATTTTCCCCCCTATTTCTTGACTTTGTACTTTATGTTAAAGTTCAGCTCTATTTACCTAGAAGTGGGGAGACACTTTCCCAAACTCCGTCAAGAGATATGATCACTACTGTGGTGATCATGGCTGCACTCTATTTTTTTTTTTTTTTAGTTTTTTATTCAGGAAGGGCTCCTGCTTCCATTAAGCCACAAGAACTAGTGCTGCTCCTCTTTGCCCAGGAATTGCAACCAGCTTGCCTGCTATCCTGTTACAAACCAAACCAAATCAGATCAAACAAACAAACAAACAAACAATGAAACACTCCTCTTTCCCTGGAACTGTGACTCAGAATTGCTGATTGGCCATAGAACTTCCAATCAGGACCAACTGCACACAGTGACAGTAAAAGGTACTCTGCAAACTCTTTCTGACTAGTTGTCTATCCCCCTTGGATCTGGGCTCACAGCTCCTAAAGCTTCTGCTGTGGCCACCTTCATGGTTCACTGCTGTTGCTCCCAACATGCTATGGTCTAGTTCCTAGCCTGGTGTTACACACCTCTCCTATAAATTTCCTAAATTGTCTTTGGCTTCGGGGAAAAAAAAAGTCACTCGTGTTTTGTTGTCTCTGTTGCTCCAAAATTTTGATTGAGGAGTTATTTTATAGTTGTTGTTGTTGTTGTTTTTATTGAGCTTACTGTTTATATTCTGCAATCTTAATATGAATATGAATATTTTAGTCAGAGTTGAGATCATCAATCATTTTTTCAAATGCTCACTTGCAGCTAAAATATGTATCGTCTGTTTTCTTTTTTTTTTTTTTTTTTTTCAGTTAACAAGTTTACTTTAATCAAACAAACATACATTACCTAGTTCAGGGGAAAAAGGTCAGCACCCCGAACTTCAGAGTTACAGAACTTACAGATCAAACAGACAGGCTTCCAAACTGTCCTACCATTATATCAATACCAAATCACAGTTACCAGAGAGGGAAGCATCAACATCTGGGTTTTCAAAGCCGGGGGGCTCTCAACAAGGGCTTCCCAGAGTCTCATCTGGTCAAATCACACAACACTTCTCAAAGTGAGCCCCTATTGTCTGTTTTCTAGTTGATATTCCTTCCCCCCTCAATTTCTAAACTAAATTGTTTCAATACTAATACTGTTAAAAGAAAAACATTAGAAAACCTTGAAATTAAAACCATAAAAATGAAAAAAAAAACAACTAGAGACATTAGGATATATGAACTTACTAGAGGAGAGGATGAGAGAAGAAAAGGAGACTGAGCACTGGCTCTGCAGCTAAAGGAACTGTGTTTGAACCCTACCTCTGCCACTTAACACATTATAACCTTTCTTGATCTGTCACCTCATCTGCAAAATGAGGGAGTTGGGAATTGATGGCCTCAAAGGACACTTTTATCTCTAAAGCTATGTTCCTTTCATTCTATGACTAAATGACCTCTTAGGTACATCATATATGCAGAAGACTGATTGTATTCTCTAGGTCCCAATGAGACAATTAGAAGTTTTCTGGAACCCGTCTGTAACAGCTCTCAGTACAATTCTTAAATATCTAGAATCTTTACCTCACCTATCTGCAGTTATTATTGATCAGGACTTTATTGTTTTTTTTTCTTTTCTTTAATTGTCTCATTGTAATAAACTGAGAAAAATGTTTAAAATGCAAAATAAATTTTAAAACATGTCCTTTATACACTTTATTCCTGCCTCCTCAGTGAGCCAATTGTTAAGCATTTACCAAAACATCAATGGATATGAGCATATTTTATAATTCTGCTTTATTACTAATAATTTATTTTAAAATGTTGCTTTTAGAGTCATAAAATACTCCTCTGGCATTGCTTCAAAGATAACTATGAGAAATAGTTCTTATGTTGGAAACTATTTATTTGTTCTCAAATTCATTTCATGATATTGGAATCCAGTTTTTTGAAAAAGATGCATTACATTTAATGATTCTGAAATTTAATTCTTGATATTAATTATCATACATTTAGAGAAATAGTTTTAACCCAGAAATATTGTGTCAGTTACTACCAAATTTAATTCTTCTCTTTTCCCTTCACCAGAAGTTAAGATGATCTCTGCTAAAGCTATGGGAGTATGAGACAATTAAAAAAGAAACACTTTTTTTTTTTGGATGGTCTCTACTTCCAATCTAAAACTCCTTCAATTATCTCTTTTTGACTACTTTGCTTGACTCTTGTGCCTGTCATTTCTAGGGTGCTTGGTCCTGACTTTTTCTTTTTCCCTTTTATATCTCTTCCTTAACATAGCTGATTGGATCTCAAATTCATTTTCTAATAACAGGTATGCCCCAGAGTTGTCAAATGGGAGTCTCTCATTCAATTTTGCCCAATTCCCCAGGACCAGGATTCATATGAGATTCTCAAAATGAGTAATTGCAATCACCTGCTTACCAAATTTTTTTTCCCAGCAAAGTAATTTCTGAATGTCAAATCAAACTTTGATTGGTATTGGGAAATTTCCCCTCTTCCCATTTTCAATTTCTTTATATCTCATGGTCCTTTTACTGCTGCCTACTAGTATACCCATGTCTCACTTATTCTTATATACTTTCACTTAACCCTGCCAAGCCCAACCACTGTTATCCTAGAGTTATCTAACAAAAAATCTCAATTTTCAGTTTTCATTTCCTCAATATCCCCTCACTTGTCAAATGCTTAGTACTTGGATTCCAAAATCATTATTCTTTTGAAACTCCTCTTTGAAAACTTAATAATGTTTGCCAATTATGTAGCTGTCCTTTTTAACCAATAATGAGGAAATTCAAATCTGACTCTAGGCAATTTTTTCACCAAATTATTAACAAAAATATTTTAATTGGTATTATTTAGTAATCCTGAAATATATTAACATAGTCAAGTCATCAACACCATTTCCAGCCATGCTCTGATGTGACTATCATAGGAGATAGTGTGACATAGTAAACAATTAGGGGTCAAAGGCAGAAAGGTCTGAGTTCAAGTCCTACCTTTGACATATACTGGGTGACATAGGGCAAATTACACAATTTCTCAACGCTCCAAGCAACTGTCCAAGAAAAAATTACAGTGAAGGTATTATCCTGCATTTGTAGAGAATTTCTATAGAGAATATAGCTTATACCTATATGAATAATGCCATAGATTCAGTCTTTTTCACTTTCCCTATGCCTGCCATATACACTAAAATGTCAGTTGAGGGAAATAAGCTAAATCATGTTTTCTTGTTTTGAATCAATATTTGTAATCCAGGACAAATGCAATTTTTTACACAAAAATTGGAATTGTTGTAAATAAAGCAAAATTGTCCTTCTGTGAATAGACTCAGCAAAACCTGACTTTAATTCCTCAGATAATAATTAGTTGAGGGGCTAACCAAGTATAGTATAGTTCATTCCATCACCTGTAAAATGAAAGACTGAATGAAGTGGACTCTAAGTAACCTTCTAGTTCTCTTTTTATATTTCTATGACATCCAAGGAATCTATTAATAACATGTATGTTCATTGTATGAACATGTGTGATCTTCATCTTCATTTTACAAATGAGGAAACTGAGTATTTAAAGATTAAGTGACCTGACCATGGTCACACAAATTATCAGTGTCAAAATGTCCGATTCTGCATCTAGCATTTTATGTTTCTGTCTGCATGATGCCTCTCATAAGATATCAGTGTCAATATTGATCGATGTATTGGTTCATAAATGAAAGAAAACTAATAACCTCTATTTAACCAGGTGAAGAGAAAGTGAATAACCATGAAGTTTAAGACACTGACTTTCTGTACGGAATTTTCTTATTTTTAAATCACTCATTTTAATGATGGTATATTTTTAAAAGTAACTTTCAATCTTATCAAAAGTTAAATAGGAAAGAAATTAAAATCAGGGATACATGAATAAAAGGAAAATAGAAAGCTTATGGTAAAAATCATTTTCCATCATCAAATTATATCTTTGTTATTTCATAAAATTGTGAATCTCCATTTCACTCTGTTTTCTTTTTCTTTTTTGTTAAAAATTCTATTTTTCATCAATGACTGAAGAAAATACAAATTTTGATGAAGGAGGACTTTAGACTGTTGAATATTACCTATTCTTGCTTTATAACTATTAAGGAAAACACCAACATTCAGGGCCATTGGAGGGACAGAGCAGGGAACATAAAAGTCATTACTATGAATCCTAAAATAGGTAGAATCGTAAGCAAGAGTATTGAATATTTTAGAGATTGTTTTTAAATGTTACTCATTGGGAAGTAAAAAAATAACCTCTAACAACTGTGCCTGGGATACTACATTTCACACCCTCTTTCCACCAATTTGTCAAAAGTAAAACTTAAAGAAGAGAGAGGCAAATACCTATTTGTAGAATTTGCCAAGGGTGTTAAGAAATATCACCTTCTACTAATTAACTCATCAAAACACTAAGCATACATATTGCAATGAATAGGAAGAGAAGTTAGTGAAACTCAAAAGCCTAGACTAGTCATCATAGTATATTTCCCAGCTAACAATTTAAGCATCATTATAGTGAAAATATAAAGTAGAAATATTTTCAAATGAAGACTAGAAATGCAACAGGGGAAAACAATTTTAATGTGCTTCTTTGTGAAAAGAAAACAGAGTAAGATTTTGCTAAATAATGATCATGGAGTTTAAAGTGCAATAAAATTGGCCTATTGATATGCTGGATAAAAGGCAAAAAGCTATCTATGTTAACTGGGAAGGACATATATATTTTAGTAACTAATTAAAATTTAAATGTCTTAAATGAACTATTCTATTAAACACTGATGATCTTTGGTTCTCTTTTTTTGTATTTCATATAAGAATATGCTAATTTGAATTTGTTTTTCTTACCAATAGAAGTTTTGTTTTCTGACCTTATTATTAATAATTCACTTTATTATTAAGTTCTAATAGGAAAAATCAATAATCCTATTAAAATAAAATACTTTTCATTTCATTGTACTTTTTCATTGATGTGTTCATTATGGAGAGGCAAATATGGATGGTTATAATAAAATCAACTTTTTGCTTTTAATATTTTCTGATTTGTGTGTTTATATATGATTTAAGAAATAATGAGGGACTAGCTAGGTGGTGCAGTGAATAGAGCACTGGCATGGAGTCAGGAGGACCTGAGTTCAAATGTGGCATCACACACTTAACACATAAAAACTAGCCATGTGTTCTTGGGCAAGTCAATTAACCCCAAATGTCCTACCTTATCCCCTCCAACAAAGCAAAAAAAAAAAAAAGTAATGAGACAATTGTTTTTAAGAAAAATATTATTAAATTAAGTAAATTAGTATTAATTGAATTAGTGATTTCACTTTTCACCATGATCTCTCAATTACTAATGAGCTCTCAAAACCTCACATATGGCTCTGTACAGAGTACACGCCTAGTAAAGGTTAGTTGCATGCATTCTAATAAAGCATAAAATGCTTTAATCATTTATAGCATGTAGATTCTCCCTAATTACATGGAATGTATATTACAATACACTTCATATATTACAATACACTTTAGCAGAGTCAATTGATAAGAAATATTAAATTGGAGTAGAAACAGTGTACCCAAGCCACTGTTCCCCCAGTTCACCTCCAAACTATGTAAAAGGGGACTCTGAACAACTTCTGGAGCCCCAGCACCCACAGAATGACACAGAGAAGCTAAACTCCGCTGAGGACAGCCCAGGAGCCCTGCAGGAAGGACCAGTGCAGCACTGGCAGCACAGTGCTCAGTGCACAGGGAGCTGAACTGAGCCCCGCCTGAGTCCCAGTTTTAGCCCTAGGGCAGCAGGGTCAGTGGCCAGCTGGAAGGACCCCAGAACACCAGCAGCTGTGGCAACTCCAGAATTATCAACATAGACATGCCTAGGACAAAGTGAGAGATTAGTGCCCTATGGACTTTGGGGCCAGTATTTGGGGAACACATTGGCTTCCTCCCCTGGAGGCTAAAAGCCAATGAGGAGACATGCCATTTTGTAGTTTTCAGAGGTAGCTCCAGCTCCTGGCCTGTGAACTGTAGGGAGATCCAGTGATCAGTCTTGGGGTGTAATCGCTCTTGCTTTAACCTCCCTGGATCTGGATTGTGATCTGGGGTGGAGGTCGTGGGTGGGTTTCCAGTTTGCCAAAAATGGAAGTTGGCCCTCCCCACAAGTTTGGGACAAAAGTTCCTGTCTGGAGCCAGGCCATACTGTGGCAACAAGCCCAAAAGTCAAGTAATTAAGTGGCAACATGCCAAGGCAAAGGAAACAAATTAAACAGAAAAATGCAACCTTAGACTCCTACTTTGGGGGCACAAAGGATCAAAAGCATATAGCGAGAGGAAAGCCGTGAGGACAGAAGTCCTGCTCCAAAAGCCCCAGGGGAAAACATGAGTAGGTTGCAGGCCATAGAGGACATTAAGAAGGACTTTAAAAATCAAATAAGAGAAGTGGAGGAGGGGTGGCTAGGTGGCGCAGTGAGTAAGAGCACCAGCCTCAGAGTTGGGATGACCCGAGATCAAATCTGGCCTCAGAAAATGAGCACCACGCATAAATAATGACTAGCCGTGTAACCTTGAGCAAGTTACTAAACCCCAATTGCTTTAGAAAAAAAAAACAGTAGGAGAAGTGGAGGAAAAATTGGGAAGGGAAATGAGAAGAATGCAGGAAAAGTATGAAATGAGGGTCAACAGCCTGACTGAGGAAAACAACACTTTAAAAAATGGACTAACTCAAATGGCAAAGGAGGCCCAAAAGGGAAATGAGGAGAAGAATGCCTTAAAAAGTCGAATTTGCCTGATGGAAAAAGAATCTCAAAAGTTCACTGAGGAGATTCATTCCTTCAGAGTTAGACTGGAGCAAATGGAAGCTAACAACTTTATGAGAAATCAAGATACCATTAAGCAGATCCAAACAAATGAAAGACTGGAAGGCAATGTGAAGTATCTCATGTAAAAACCACTGACATGGAAAATAGATCCAGGAGAGACAATTTAAAAAGTATTGGACTACCCAAAAGCCATGATCAAAGAAAGAACCTAGAAATCACCCTTCAAGAAATTCTCAAGGAAAATTGCCCTGATGTTTTAGATCCAGAGGGCAAAATAGAGGTTGAAAGAATCCACCAATCACCTCCTGAAAAAGATCCCAAAAAGAAAACTCCCAGGAATATTATAGCCAGGTTCCAGAATCCCCAGATCAAGGTGAAAATACTACAAGTAGCCAGGAAGAAACAATTTCAATATTGTGGAAACACAATCAGAATAGCACAGGACCTGGCAGCTTCTTCACTGAGGGATTGAAGGGCATGGAATATGATTTTCTAGAGGGAAAAAGAGCTGTGAATGAACCCAAGGGTCACCTACCCTGCAAAACTGAGTATTTTGTTTCAGGGGAAAATATGGTCATTTAGTGGAATAGAGGACTTTCAAGCATTCTTGAGCAAAAAACAATTGAATAGAAAATTTGGTATCCAGATGCAAGAAGCAAGAGATGCCTGAGAAGATAATCAGGGAAAAGAAATCAAAAGGAACTTATCAAAGTTGAACTATTTATATTACTATATGGAAAAACAATAACTGTGATTGATGAAATCTTTCTCAGTATGAAAATAATGGAAGAAGGGTGTATGGTCATATGAATACGTATGTGAATGGGTGTATATATGTTTACAGGTATATATGGATAGAGGGCATAGGTTGAATTTGTTGGGAAGGGAGGATAATCAATGGGTGAAATTATGAGGTGAGAGAGGAAAGTGGCAAGAGGAGATGGGGAGAGACTGTGTAGGGTAAACTATCTCATGTAGAAGAAGCAAGGGGAAGTGGTTGCAAGGGAGGGGAAGAATAGGAAGGCAAAAAGGCAAAACCCCATTCTCATTGAATTTGGTTCTGGGAGAGAATGACATACATACTTAATGGGATATCTCAACCTTCAGCAGAATAGGGGGAAGGGGGATGAGAGGAGGGATGATGGATGGGAGGGCATCCTTGGGGTGAGGGGAGGTTGGAAGTACCCACTATAGAAGAGGGACAGGATCAAGTAGGGAATGGACTAGGTGGGGGGTGGGATGAGTGGGAGGGAATTACAAGCAGCCTTGTACAATATATGTGCTATGGTAATGTTTTGCATAGCTAGACATGTACAACTTATACTGAATTACTTATCTTCCCAGAAGGAATGGTTCACAAGAGAGGAAGGAAATGGATCTGAAATTCGAGGTTTTAAGACTAAATGTTTCAAATATATATAAATACTATTATTAATACTCTTTTGCTTGTAATTGAGAGATAAGATGTGCAGGCATTGGTACACAAAGACTCACCTTCCTCTAATGGAAAAGTTGAAGGGGGTATGGGAGAAGATAGGGGAGAGAGCAGATTGGAGGAAGCAATATCTTATGGGACTGCTATTCTGGGAGGGTGGGTAGGGGAAAAAACAGGTGGGGGGAAATAATTGTAACTCAAAATCTGGCAGAAATGAATGATGTAAAACGGAAGTTAATAAAGCATTTATTTAATAATAATAATAATAATAATAGACAAATAAAAAAGAAATATTAAATTGATGAATCATTAAAAACTGTGTAATATGTGCATATATACATACCTATATCTATCTATATAGTGTAGACACCCACACTATATATGTATATATGCATATATACATACATGCATATATTTGCACATATGTACATATACTATTCTGTCTACACATATATCCATACATATGTATATATATATATACACACACTATATACTATATTTATATCTAGCTAGTTATCTATCTGTCTGTCTATACCTATATACATACACACACATACATATATACTATCAGGTACTCAAGTTTTCTGTTCTACAGTAACGCTATTTGCCAGCTTATCTTTCTGAGCTCCAAGGCCAGTGGTAGGGAATAAGATAGAAGGATTGAGAGAAAGAGTGATTTATGATACAGAACTCTGAAGTAAAAAGAAAAAGAATGTACTGTATGGCACCGAAGCAGGGGCAATTATCCCTATTGCTAATATATATATATGTATATATAAATTTATATATATATATTTTAAAGCTTTATATATTTAAATATATCATATATTATATAAAATATGTGATATTTTATAAGATATATAGAATATACTTATAATATATATTTTATAAAATATATAAAATATTTTACATTTTATAAATACATATTTACATTTATATAAATATATATTTATTTATTGTACCCAAGCAGGGGCAATTATCCCTGTTACTATTATACATATATATATATATATATATATATATACACATATATATATAAATTTATATTTTATAAATATATTACATTATATATTTATGTGAATATATAATACAATACATATTTACTATTTAATATGTGATATTGTATATTAAATATATGACATATTATATATTTAAAATACATATTTATATATCTGAAATTTTTATTGTTTTGTATGCCAATTATGCTCCATTATGGGCAAAACCTGGATCAATTTTTATTTCTACCTAGGTTTTAAGAATAAACTAAAGTTGAGTTTCATATCCTGAGTTACTAGACATCCCCAGCATTATCTTGCTGAGAAGAGAAGACTCAGTGTAGCCTTCTTATCTTGATTCTCCTATCTCTAGAGCAAGAAATATGTCTAAATATGGTTGTGGCTGACTGTGTGAATGAAAGAACACAAACTGAAAATAGCTGAGATAAGGTCTTCCAGCTTAGTGTGCTCCCATCTTACCTTACACTCTCACTCCCTTACACACACATACACACTACATCAAAAGACAGGACCAGTTTCTGTGCAGCTAGGATTTCCATTTCTGGAAGAGGCTGTATATGAAGATGAAATGGAATATGCTATTTCTACAGTACAGGTAAACAGTGCTTCTACCATTATTTTAAAATCCCATTAAATATCTACAAACTTGGGGTGAGATGAATCACCAAGGCATTTATCAAGGAAAAGTTAGAAACTTGAATAAAGGAGAGGTTTCCTAGAATATGATGAAGTACAAGCCACAATCTGATTAGGTATATCACATTTGAAATCTTTGATAATCTGCCTTCCTTCAATCTTCCATTAAAAGCAGAGCCAAGGTCTAGATGGAACAGCTGTCCAAAATGTCCTGATAGCTCTGACCTATACTCACAGTGATAGTAGACATAAATGGAGATGGAGTTCACTACTATGTATATGAGAATCCTGTGGACTCTATATTGACTTAGTTTTAAACTGTGATATCTATGTCCTATTATATTTTTTATTAATTTTGCTGAATAGTTCCTAATTAAACTTTAACCTGGTCCAAATAGTAGTTAGGAATGTTAGGGGTCACAAAGGACCTATAAGCCATATATTTGAAACCTATGGCCAGGATGATTCCCTTGTGTTGGTGTGGCATATGGGAAGTTCAATGAGCATTTGTTTGCTGGTACATTTTCTGTATCTTACTATGAAAGTGGATATAAAAGTGTCATGGCAAACTTGGATATTACAGTCTTTAAAACATCTTTTAGATAACGATTTAGATTGGGAAAGACCGTAAACAAGGGTATAAGACAGTGTACCCTCTGAAAAGATAATATCTTAATTTTCCAGAAATTTTCAGTACTTGTAATATTTTCCTACATCCATCATCTTAAATACCATGCTATCATTTTGTAGACAATCACCAAATGATTCTTTCTCTTACTGTGATACCATTCTTTCTCTTTCAGGGGGTTAATCATTTGACATATTTCTATACTTACTAAATTTTAGTTCTTTCAAGGGAAGATACTGCCAGTTATTCTGGATGAAAGGACATGAATGCTTATAGTTTAATTTCCAATAAGTATCTCAACTGGAAGTAGGAATCACTGTATATCATATTATTCTCATTCATTTCTGTTTGAAAGAAATCCTCTCATTATATATGTGTGTGTAAGTGTATGCATGTGAGAGTGTTTATATGTTTAAATACACACATCCTCATATGTATCATACACATACCTACATATATTATAGTTATATCAACAAACAGTACTATGAAATCAAATCGATGCTTGATTTAGATAACAACATAGATACATTTAGATGTACATATAAATATATAGAGCTTTCCATGTGTGACAAACTGTGTATTCTGTTTAGTTGAAGCCTCTGAATATTCATTACACTTTCCTGATAAAGGAGTTCAAATGCTATACTTTCTAGGAGTATTTACATTAACTCTATCAGTTGGTAAAACTGATACATTATCTTAAGTTACTCAAAACTTGATTTTAATTCAGGTCTCAAATATTTACTAACTTTGTGAACCTAGGTAAGTCATTTAACTTTTATCTCAGTTTCTTCAACTGTAAAGTGGTAATAATTACAAGATTGATATGTGGATCAAATGAGATAAAATTGGTAAAAAGTCATTCACACAGTACCTCTCACATAATAGGTTGTCTTTAAATGCTTATTTTCTTCTCTCCTCCCTTTTTGTCTTGTATATTACTACATTCAATTTAGAATTGTACGTGAACTTGCCAAGGACTGTTTGATTTTACTCTTTCTCTCAAGTCACAGTGCCAATCACAAGCAGCTCTCCTGAGGATTGCTGATGTGAATAACTTTAAAGTTCTAATCAGATAGTATAGTGAACTCTCTACATATTCAGCAGTAAACTAAAACATAACATTCACAACACTATGATATAAGAACTTATTACTAAGGTGGCCACATAGCCTTAAACAAAACATATCATTCAGTAGGTCACAGTCTCATTAAACAATACACAGTATCTAAGTAAAGACTTCTTTCATTTGACTCAAGGCTGCTTTCCAGTCATCTTTAAGCCAATTATCTTTAAGTGGTAGCAGAAAGTACAAACACCATCTACCCCTAGGTCACAGTAAGTCATAATCTCATCAGTCAATAGAGAATACCCAAGTAAAGTTCTCTTTCATCGTAAGGCAAGGCTGACTTCCAAACTCCATGGCTCCTCTTCCACTCCCAGCTCCTGCCTGGATTCACAGTTACCCAACTCTCCAAGTTCTTGCCTGGTCTCACACAGCCCTTGCCTGGACTTACATGTACACAGCTCTTCACTCCTGTTTTTATAACTCAGCTTACTGCTCCACTCCAAGCTCTTTGGCGTTTCTGTTTCTAGGAAGACAAAACTTAACAGAGCTACAATATTTATACACATCACCAGCCCTATCATCTCAATTCACTTTCTGTCTGACAAAGTAACACTGATCAACAGATAAGGCTTCTCTCTAAGATATCAAATACAAATCAAGAGTAATGTCTTAGGACTACTGTAACAGCAGTAAAGTTCTTTTTCAGGAAATCTTAAAAAGCTGTAAAGTCCTCTTTCAGGGCTTCTATAACAGCAGTAAAGTCCTCTTTCAGGGTTTCTATGTAAAAAGCAACAGAGAGGATGCTTTTGTCTGACAGTCCAACAGACAGAGTGCTATAAAGTGCCAAAAATCATAAGAATTCTCCCTCTCAGTTCTGGTTGGTCTCAGCTCTGCTAAAGCTTTTCTCTTCTCTGTTCCTTCCTGTCCCACCCTTCCTGTTCTGCTCTTTGGCAAACTCTTCCCACCTTGGGCTCCATATGATGATGTTGGTCCTGTTAAGGACAGGGAAGGCCTTTAAATTCCCTTAGGCCTATTAAGGGAGGCACAACATATACTGTTTCCAAGGAAGACCTTTGATACAATCAGAAGCAAGGCTGAAAGGCACTAGGATAATTGAAACAAGCAGCAAAGTACTACTTTGCTTGCCATTACAATATTCTTGATAGTTCATCATAATCACCAAATAAAATCCTGGTGCTACACAAGAGCTTTTCCTCAGATCTTTGATTCAGAAATTTGAGTTGTGACACTCTAGATGTAATTTTCATCTGGATTAAGTTCAATCTCACCTCTTCCACTGGGCTCTACCTGGGCCTCTTAGTGAAAAGCCATTTATTCTTTGAAAAACTGAGGCTTTTTTATAGGGCAGAACCAACTCAGACTATCATTGTTCAAGTTTTGGGTGAGAATGAATCAAGACACTTAGGTCATACAATAGTCAGGGGTATAAGTGAACCAATTCATTTAAATCTCAGAATTCTTCAATTTCCATGAAACAGCAGTTATTATTTCACTGAATATTTAGACTTAAGGAAGTGTTAATAATGCATATTATACTTTTAAAAAGGTATACAAAAGAGTAAAAACAAATACATCTATCTATATGTATTTATGTATGTATGTAACAGCAATGCAATATTCACATCAACCAAAGTGCTTATGAATATGCTGATATAGTTGTGAATCACAAAATGTAACAGGCTCTCCACATGGAGGATAGAACCAAAACGTTTATTCAAATGCCAGAAAAGCAAGTCCCAGAAACAGAAAGTCAAAGTCATTACAGTAGCCACAAAGTTGGTACATATGATTAATGCAGTCAACACCCACTTTCCCAAGCCTTCACAAGAGAACAGGCTCCCTCAAGCAGGGATCTTCCTCTCTTACAGTAGTTCCTTAGCCTGGTTCTTGGAAACTCTCAGCAAAAGGTACCAAAAGAAAAATTTAAGCAGAAATTATGTTCTCAAAATCAAAATCACTTTCTCCAGCCTGGGCCTCTCCTCCTGAGCCTCCACATGGCTTGTTCCAAGAAGTACTTACTCCCCAACTTGTACTAATACCTTATATATGGTATTAGCTCCTCCCTGCTCCACCCCTTCCTGTTATGTCTGCAACAGGGGTTCATGATTTCTGTTTATTAACAGAGGCTTGATATAATTAACTTGAAACTAAGTGCTAAGTACCTGTTTGTTTGCCAATATAATGGCATGAAAATTACTCAATACATAACATGGAAAGGATGTTTAGCCATAATACATTGATTCCATTGACTTCAGCTTTTACTGGTCATATCTCTGTATTCACTAGATTGGTTTCATATCCCCTTGTCAAAAAAAATAGAGAAACAAAAGAGGAGTTCCTCACTCATTTACTTCTGGTTTGTGTATTTATGCCACTAAGAATCCTTAGTCCAATGAGCAATGAATGTCTCATCAACTATTTCAGTACATTTTGTGTAAAACAAAACAAAAAACTTAGTCTTTGTGAACTTTGTGGACCATAGGGTGGGGAAAACTAGCTCACAATAAATGTTAGGGGCCTAAGGGAAAACAATTACAACTTGCTCAAATCTACATGATAGGAACCCTCATTTTGGTAGGAGAAATAGTCTAACTCCTCTCTCCTTCCAATTTAGACAATTTTCCCCCTTTAAAACATAGTAAGACTATGCTTCAATCTTATTTGGATCAGGGAGCTAATATCTCAAGTTGTTGATACTACTGCCTAGTCATTTGAATACTACATGAGGAGTTCTACTATTACATCTGATGCTTGATACTTGGGAAAAAAAATGGCTAATTAAGGTAAGGGAGTTTCCCTTACCTGGATTAAGTATTAGTGTCCTCAATATCTATCATTGCTGAATATCATACTCAAATTATACTTAAGTAAATTTCATTTTGTTAACTACTGAGTGACTTGAAAATATCCAAATGTATTCCAATAGTGTATCCAAATATCTAAAATACTTGGAGAGGGAGATGAAGTCAAGATGGTTGAGTAAAAGCAGGAAGTTGCTTGAACTCACACCACAACCACCTTCAATACTGGCAAAAATGGCTCTAAACAAATTTTAGAGCTACAGAACCCACAAAATCAGAGAATGAAATACACCTCCAGCTGAAGTCACCCTGGAAAGACAAAAGGAAGTGTCTATTTGACCAGACTGGAAGAGGAGCACAGATCCATGTGGGCTGCACCACCACAGTCTGGCACCACAGACTGGCCAAAGTAGACTACAGGGGACTGAATCACTGGCAGATGTGGTGGTTTCCATACTTCTCAACACACAAATGCCAAAGAGATAGTGGGTCAGAAGGTCAGTGGGAAAACTCTGTTGCACCTGGGGGAGAGAAGAATGTGGTGGGACAAGGGAGGCAGTGACTGCTGCAGCAGGGTGCCTGCTGGCAGCAAGGCAGGATTCTTTTGCTCTGTCCTGCTTGACTCTGTCTCCTTGTCTTGGGTGGCAGTCCTGGGGTAAGGGCTGCTACCATGGCAGAGTTTGTTGAGGTTGTGGAAAGTGAGTCATCCTCACAATTCTGAGGCAGGTGCCTAAAAGTAGCTCAGACAAAATCATCATGTCACAAAAAGAAAACATGAGAATAAATGGATTACCTGACAGCTACAAGCAGAAAAAGAATCTTGATACTATAACATAAGAAATAATTAAAGAACATTAAGTAGAAATAGAAAAAAAAAACCTACCCATCACCACTTGAAAGAGATTCTCACAGGAAAGCCTACAGGAATATCATAGCCAAATTATAAAAACTCCAGGTTAAGGAGAAAATATAATAAGCAACTTGAAAAAAAACCAACAAAAAATTCAAATATCACAATTAAAATTATATAATACCTAGCAGTGGCTACCCTAAGAGTCCTCAGGTTTGGGAGCACTATATATCAAAGGGCAAAAGGACTGGTCAAAATTATCATAACAAGCAAGTATACTGAATAACAACAAAAATGGACATTCACTGAATTGACATACTTTCAGGATTTTATTGCAAAAAGACCAGAACTAAATAAAAAAATGACATATGGGATCCAAGTGAAATTAGTAAAGAGTAATTACAAGGGACTCAAAAAGGACAAATTGTTTAATTTTTATATGTGGAGCTGTAAATTATATGTCTCATATTTGTATTAGTAAGTGGGTGGTTCAAAAGACAGTGAGGGAGAGTTGAGCACAATGTAATTCTAAAAATCAAAATAATATAGGTAAATCTCAAAAGAGTAATTATCTCATATAAATGAGGAGCAAGAGGAATAACTGATACAGAAGAATTAGATGGGGAGAAGAGTGGATAGTTGTGGAACCTTGCTCTCGCTGGAAATAAGTCAAAGAAGGGATATACATATACACACACACATATACATACATATGTATGTATATATATATGTGCATGCACATAAACACATGTATGTACATGTGTATATGTATATACACATAGGTCTACATGTATGTGTATATACATGTATGTATGTATGTATTTATGAAATCTTCAATATTCAGAAAGAAATGAGGGTAAGAGTATTGGGTAGAGGGAAAGTATAAGGGTGAAGTTCTTGGAGTAGGTGTAGGTTAAAGAATAGGATGGAAAGATAGAAGGTAGGAATAAAGTAGAACAATAATGAGGGATAGGAAGAGGGTGAGAAGGATGGTGAGGAGGTAGGAAGAAGGAGAATAGACAAAAATAATTTGAGTTTAGAATGTGAATGGAATGAATTTATTCATAAAATAAAAACTTATAAATGATTGAAAACTTGAATTCAATAATATGTTGCTTTTAGGAATAGCTATAAAAAATTAGAGACATGCAGAAATGTAAAATAAAGGTCAAGAGTAGAATTTGTTATGTAAAACAGCAGGGATAGTAATAATGATCTCATACAAAGTTAAAGCTAAAATAAGATTTAATCAAAGGAGAAAAATGCTGAAACTACAGTATGCATCAGCCATATTAATCAATAGTTTTAGATAATAAAATATAAGTAGAAAGCAAAAAAAAGGGGCATACATACCTATAGACACAGGAACTACTCAAATATAAACACAAATTACCTTTTATACAAAGTTAGATATACATAATTGGAAGTAGTATTTCTTGTGGATATATTGATAAAGCTAATATAAAAATGACAATCTTGTCTAAATAATCTATTTACAAAATGCCATCCCAAATACTTACTTAAAATTATCTTACGGAGTCAGAAAAAAATAATGACAGGGTTCATTTGGAAGATAAGAAGGTCAGGAATTTCAAAAGAACCAGGGGAAAAAGATGTGAAAGAACTGGATTCAGTAATATCAGTCAAAAACACATTTTAAAGTGAGGGCTGTGATGAAGTGTAAAATTCATAATTCTGATTATTTTAAATTAAAATTTTCCTGTATAAATAAAACCTATGCAGCCAACAATAGAGGGAATTCAGAAAAAATGATTCCTACTCTGGGGACAAAGAAGATCGAAGCATAGAGCGGGAAGAGGACTGAGGTCAGAAGTCCTGCTCCAAAAGCCCCAGTGGAAAACGTGAGTGGGTTGCAGGCCATAGAGGAACTTAAGAAGGATTTTAAAAGTCAAATAAGAGAAGTGGAGGAAAAAATGGAAAGAGAAATTAGAAGGATGCAGGAAAAGTATGAAATGAGGGTCAACAGCCTGACTGAGGAAAACAACACTTTAAGAAATGGACTAACTCAAATGGCAAAGGAGGCCCAAAAGGGCAATGAGGAGGAGAATGCCTTAAAAAGTCAAATTTGCCAGATGGAAAAAGAATCTCAAAAGTTCACTGAGGAGATTCATTCCCTCAGAGTTAGACTGGAGCAAATGGAAGCTAATGACTTTATGAGAAATCAAGATACCATTAAGCAGATCCAAATAAATGAAAGATTAGAAGGCAATGTGAAATATCTCATGGGAAAAACCACTGACTTGGAAAATAGATCCAGGAGAGACAATTTAAAAATTATTGGACTACCCAAAAGCCATGATCAAAGAAAGAACCTAGAAATCACCCTTCAAGAAATTCTCAAGGAAAATTGCCCTGATGTTTCAGTTCCAGAGGGCAAAATAGAGGTTGAAAGAATCCACCAAACACCTCCTGAAAAAGATCCCAAAAAGAAAACTCCCAGGAATATTATAGACAGGTTCCAGAATCCCCAGATCTAGGAGAAAATACTACAAGTAGCCAGGAAGAAACAATTTCAATATTGTGGAAACACAATCAGAATAGCACAAGACCTGGCAGCTTCTTCACTGAGGGATAGAAGGGCATGGAATATGATATTCCAGAGGGTAAAAGAGCTGTGAATGAACCCAAGGCTCACCTACCCAGCAAAACTGAGTATTTTGTCTCAGGGGAAAATATGGTCATTCAGTGGAATAGAGGACTTTCAAGCATTCTTGGGGAAAAAAAACAGAATTGAATAGAAAATTTGACATCCAGACCCAAGAAGCAAGAGATGCCTGAGAAGGTAATCAGGGAAAATAAATCAAAAGGAACTTATCAAAATTTAACTATTTACATTCCTATATGGAAAAAAATAACTGTGAATGATGAAATCTTTTTCAGTATGAAAATAATGGAAGAAGGGTGTATGGTCATATGAATACATATGTGAATGGGTGTATATATGTTTATAGTTATATATGGATAAAGGGCATAGGTCGAATTGGTAGGGAAGGGAGGATAATCAAGGGGTGAAATTATGAGGTGAGAAAGGAAAGTGGCAAGAGGAGATTGGGAGAGACAGGATAGGGCAAACTATCTCATGTAGAAGAAGCATGGGGAAGTGGTTGCCAGGGAGGGGAAGAATAGGAAGGCAAAAATTGAAAACCACATTCTCATTGAATTTGGTTAAGGGAAAGAATGATATACATACTAAATGGGATATCTCAACCTGCAGCAGAGTAGGGGGAAGGAGGATGAGAGGAGGGATGATGGATGGGAGGGCATTCTTGGGGGGAGAGGAGGTTGGAAGTACCCACTATGGAAGAGGGACAGGATCAAGTAGGGAATGGACCAGGTGGGGGTGGGATGAGTGGGAGGGAATTATAAGCAGCCTTGTACAATATATCTATCATGGTAATGTTTTGCATAACTAGACATGTACAACATGTACTGAATTACTTATCTTCCCAGAGGGAATGGGTGACAAGGGAGGTAGGAAATGGATGTGAAATTCGAGGTCTTAAGATTAAATATTTCAAATATATATAAATACTATTATTAATACTCTTTTGCTTGTAATTGGGAGATAAGATATGCAGGCATTGGAACACAAAGTTTCACCTTCCTCTAATGGAAAATTGAAGGGGGTATGGGAGAAGATATGGGAGAGAGCAGATTGGAGGAAGCGATATCTTGTGGGACTGCTATTCTGGGAGGGTGGGTAGGGGAAAAGCAGGAGGGAAAAATAATTGTAACTCAAAATCTGGCAGAAATGAATGGTGTAAAACAGAAGTTAATTAAGCATTTGTAAAAAAAAAAGAAAAGAAAAGAAAAACCAAAGAAGACTTATAACTATTTCTTCTTTTATAATGTTTATCAGACTTCTCCCTTCTGTTACCTTTCTACTGGCACCACGGTAAGATTTCTTCTGTCAAAAAGTTATGCTAAGAGAAGACTGTTAAAAACATAGTACAGACCCAATAAACACTGGTTTAATTTAGCAGTTTTGGACCATTTTGTTGAATCTTCCAAAACTGAACATTACTCACAAATGTTTAGTTAATAAATTACCCATACACACTCACAGATATATATACATACATATATATATATATATACATATATATGTATGTATGTATATATTCACCTGTATGTATACATATGTATATGCCTATTATTTATGTGGATATAAATATGTATATATGTATTACCCATATAGGTGTATTGATTTAGAATTTTAATAAGCTAATTTTTAAAATATATGGTTATATAAAGTATGAGCTCAAAACACATTTATTCATGAAATAAACAATGCAATGAATAAAAGAAAATACCTTGGGTTAAAAAAAAAAAAAGTAATGCTAGGGAAGGTGGACTAGCTATACCAGATTTTAATTTGTATTATACAGCAGAAGTCATCCAAACTTCTTGGTACTGCCTGAGGAATAGAGTAGTGGATCAATGGAATAGATTGGGTGCACGAGATCCAGCAATTAATGAGTATAGTAATCTATTGTTTGATAAACCTAAAGACCCCAGTTTTTGGAATAAGAATGCACTATTTGACAAAAACTGCTGGGAAAACTGGAATACAGTATGGCAGAAACTGGGCATAGACCATTATCTTACACCATATACCAAAATCAAGTCTAAATGGGTGCATGATCTAGGTATAAAGGATGATACTGTAAGCAACCTGGGAAAGCAAGGAATAGTTTCCTGCCAGATTTATGGAGAGAGAAAGACATTAAGACCAAACAAGAATTAGAGAGCATTATAAAAACCAAAATGGATAATTTTGATTACATTAAATTGAAAAGCTTCTGTACAAAGCCAATGTAACCAAGATCAAGAGGGAGGTGGGAAATTGGGGAAGAATTTTTACAACCTATGTCTCTGATAAGGGACTCATTTCTAAAATATACAGCAAATTGAGTGAAATCTATAAGAATAAAAGTCATTCCCTAATTGATAAATGGTCAAAGGATATGAACAGGCAGGTTGCAGAGAAAAAAATTAAAGATATCTCTAAGCATATGAAGAAATCTCTAAATCACTAGTGATTAGAGGAATGCAAATCAAAACAACTCTGAGGTACCACATCTCACCAGTCAGATTGACTAATATGACAAAAAAGGAAAATGATAAATGCTGGAGAGGATGTGGGCAAATTGGAACATTAATGCATTGCTGGTGGAGTTGTGAACTTATCCAACCATTCTGGAGAACTATCTGGAATTACACCCAAAGGGCTATAAATCATTTCATACCCTTTGACCCAGCAATACCACTCCTAGGGTTGTATCCCAAAGAGATCATAGAGGAGGGTGGAAGACCCATATGTACAAAAATATTTATAACAGCTCTTTTCATGGTTGCAAAGAATTGGAAATTAAAGGGGTGCCCGTGGCTAAACAAATTATGGTATTTGCATGTAATGGAATATTATTGTGCTATAAGAAATTTGGAGGAGACGGTTTTCTTATTTACCTGGAGAGGCTTATACAGACTGATGCTGAGTGAGAAGAGTAGAACCAGGAGAAATTTGTATACAATCACAGACACAACATATGTGTGATGACCAACTATGACAGACTGGACTCTTCTCAGCAATGCAGACATATAAGTCAATCCCAAAAGACTCATGAAGGAGAGAGATGCCTACATCCAGAGAAATAACTAGAAAGAACTGAGCTTGAATCCTGATGGAAGAAAATTAATTGATCTTTTTCTTTTCACTGTTTGGTTTTATTTCTTCTTTACCATTTTTCATTCCATCTAGTACAATACATCTTTGTAACTTGCCTAATGTCTATTGTGAAAGTATTTGCAGATCCTATACTGGACTATATGCCATCGTGGGAGGTGGGAGGAGGGAGGGAAGGGAAATTTGAAACTCAAGGAACTATGGAATTGAATCTTGTAAACTAAAAATAAACAAATAAATTTTAAAAAATATGTTCCTTAGGAAAATTACTTCAACAAATGTGTGGAGGATGGATTGGAAAAAGGAGACACTTGAAGCAGAGAGAGCTTCAAGGAAGTTACTGCAATTGCCCAAGAACGAGGAAATAAGATCTGAACTAGGGTAGAAGTTACTACAATTGCCCAAGAAAGAGGAAATAAGATCTGAACTAGGGTAGCTGATCTGAACAAGTAGAGAGAAGAGGAAAAATGTGAGAGGTGCCGTGGAAGAATCTATTGGTTATATATTTAGCAATTGGTTAGATATATGGGATAACTGAGTAAGTAGTTAAGAATGACACAGAGGTTTAAAATATGGGTGCCTGGGAGACTCGTAGTATCTATAATAAAATTAGAGAGGTTTGGAAGAAAGATGGGGTAGAGGAAAGATGAGTAGTTCTGTTGTGAGCATCCAAAACATATGTGAGCCTACAAGGTGAGGTTATATTCAAAGTGATCTCTTCGTTCATGTTCATCTTGAGCACTACAATGTGTGAGGAGCAAAGGAATGCCCAAGATGCCTGAGCCTCAGTTAAAGTACCCACTTTTGCAAGTTTTGTTCACCCCTCCCTAATCTTACTGCTTTCCCTCTGAGATCACCTCCAAATTTATTTTGTATATGTCTTTTTTACACGTAACCTTTAATGTCTCTCCCATAAGACTGTGAACCCTTTGAGAGCAGACTTTTTTGCCTTTCTTTGTAACCCTAGCTATTAGCATTGCCTAGCCTTTATTATGACGTTTATTAAATGATAATTGACTGACTGACTCGCTTGTGATGAAATGTTTTTATTGCCTTTGGATTCATTATAATATCCATGTCTTTATTCACATCTCTGAGGAGAATCTGTGAAACATACTTACATTTGGCAATATTTTCCTTATTTTGTCTGGTTCCACTCATAGTGAGAATGTTAATATTAACCAGGTTCCATTTGTACATAAACATTTTAGTTGCTGTTGGAGGAAAGTCTTCCATTTAGAAAGCCTCATTATATTAATACAGACATCCTCTAACTTTGTGACTTACTTGGAAGATATTTTCCAACAGGCACTATATTATTCATCAGGCATTAGTTCAACTGTTATCTCACAGAAGTTTAACTTGCATTGAATTTTAAGTAATATAGTAATAACAGTAAAGAACTTAACCATCAGTTATATCAATAAAACTATTTTCTTATAAGAATAGACTTCCAAGTTAATATGCCAGAGTATGTTTTACCCTAGCTTGACTTTGGAAACTGGAAATAAAGGATTCAGGGGATGATAATATCATAGATTTAGAAAGAGGAATAAATGCCATAGGTCAATAAGTCCAACTCTCTCATTTTACAGATGATGAAACTGAGGCAAAGGCATCTTAAATGCCTTGTCCAGGGTCACAAAAATATTAAGTATTTTAGTGGAATTTTAATCAAGATCATCCTTATTCAAATCCAATTCTCCCTCCAATGCCATTCTTCCAATACTAACTCATTAGATTCCACTTTTCTTGTCTGTCATAGCTGCTATGGTGTAGAAAAAAGACCTCTAAGTCAAGATGTTCCCAGAACTTATCACCTGACCTTGCATATAGGAAGCAATTCATAAACATCTGTTGATGGATAGATCTAGGATTTCATCCATGTGTGTCCTCCCTCCAATTCTACAGATTTAAATTCATTAATATACTCTCATCAGTCAAAGGAGATAATATAAGACCTTATTGTATTTCCTGGCGTATCATGTATTATTGTCTTGTTCCCTACTCATCCTCCATTTTTTGTGATTCCTGCTTAGATCCTATACCATCCCTTACAAGAGATTCACCACGTATATTGGTAGGCTTCATATAGGTATTTTATCATATTTGGAGTAGGTCACAGATGGCAAACTGGCCTATTTTCTTTTCTGATAATATGTGTATTTGATGATATTGTTTATTATTTTTATTCTTTTGCTATGTCCTATTTACACTTGCCACATATTATGTCACCATTGACCTTTGACAGAATGGTAGTTTGATTCTTTGGGGAATGTTGTGGAGAAGAAGAAAAGTGTAGTGTATAGAAAGTTAAGCTCATACTTTGAAAGACTTTGGTTCAAGTCCTGACTCTGACATAATCTGGTTGTGGCATTATGGCCAATTCACTTCTCCTTCTAGGACAACAGATAGCTCACACTTATTATTTCCAGAGCAGAGAAATTCTGCATTGGTAGATTTCTCATCAGGAACACCACAGAAAAGACAGGTCTTTTAGTCTACTCTTCAGTCTTAATGTTAGAGACCATTTTTGTTGTTGCTGTTGTTCAATTCTTGCCTTCTTCTTATGAAAGATTGAAAACCTTTTATTTCATTGAATGACCACCTTTTCCCTTGAAGTATTTATTATTCTTAATTCCATGGGGTAGGTGATTTTTGGTTCTAGTCCCAGCTCTTTTGCCTTCTAGAATATTGTGTTGTGTGACATCCAATCCTTTGATGCTGCAGCCCCTAAGTATTGTGTTATTCAGGTTGTGGCTCCTTGTTATTTAAATTGCTTCTTTCTGGCTACTTGTAGTGTTTTTTTCCCTTGACTTGTTAGTTCTGAAATTTGACTATAATATTACTTAGAGTTTTTATTTTGGGATATCTTCACTGAGGTGAGCAGTGGATTCTTTCAATGCTGATTTTGCCATCTGATTCCCAGAAATCAGGACATTTTTTCCTTGACAGTTTCTTGAAAGATACTATCTATGTACTCTTTTTGATTATGGCTTTCAGGTAGTCCAATGATTCTGATATTATCTCTCCTGGGTCTTTATTTTTTCTGGATCAGATGTTTTCCCAATGTATTTTAAAATTTCTTTTATTTTTTTTCATTCTTTTGAATTTGATTAATTCTTGATGTCTCATACAGTCATTAATTTTCACTTGCCCAATTCTAACTTTAAAGGAGTTGTTTTCTTCAGCAGATTTTGCATCTACTTTTCCATTTGGCCAATTCTAGTTTTTAAGCAGTTGTTTTCTTTTTCTAAGCCATTGACTCTTTTTTCATGATTATCTTGCATCACTCTCTTTTATTTTCACTTGTCTTCTACTTCTCTCATATAATTTTAAAGTCCTTCTTGAGTTCTTCCACAAATACTTTCTGGGCTTGAAACCACTTCTCATTTTTCTTTAGGATTTTGCCCTTAGGTGTTTTCACAATTGTTTTCTTCTGAGTTTGTGTCTCGATCTTTCTTGTCACCATAGTAACTTTCTATGGTGAGAGATTTTTCTTTTGCTCATCACTTTTGGTTTTCCTCCTTTCTTTTAATTTTGAACTCTGCTCTCAGGATGAAAGGGGCACTGTCTCAGGCTTCTTGTGCCAAGGGCTAGAGCACTTGGCTATTTACCTGGTGCTGCACTGACATTGCCCTGAAGCCCACAGGGAACCCTCATATCTCTTGTTGCACTGAGGGTCAGGGAAGGAGATGGCTGGCACTTCTGGATGCCCTAGGGGTCTGGCAGTTCATGTGGTGCTGAGCCAATGTCCTAAGGCTAGTATCTGGGGTATACTGAGGCCAATGTGGTGTTTCTGTGTTTCCCTAGCCTTACAGTGACTCTCATGTTTATCTGACCACTGAAAGATACCAGTTAACCCTGGGCTATACTGAAACATATGGAGGTCTGGTCACTGGAGGTTGCCTGTTTGCCTGGGCCTAAGCTGAAGCACAGAAAACTCTTACAGTTGGAGTCTCCATTCCCCTGTCTATGCTGAGGCAGGTGGGGGTCTTGGTATTGGGGTTTGCTTATTCCTCTGCACTGGGGCTCAGGGTCTACTACTGGTTTGCTGAGTTGAGTTTTTTTTTGTGTTTTACTGTCATGGTTCCTGTCCTGGACTGTGTTTCCTTTAGTAAGGCAAAACTTTCCTGCTGATCTTCCAAGTCTCTTGGGCCAAAAAAATGTTTCACCCCATCTTTGGCTCATTCTGCTGTTCTGGGATTTGTTTTCAGATGCTATTCTATGGTTGTTTGGAGTTTAATATGGGATGGTTATAGCAATTTATTGATTACTCTGCCATTTTGCCTACCAGAAACCTGCCAGTTTTTAAGTAGTTAGTTATGGGAAGGAGCTTGTCATGAAGATCTAATAAGTTCAATACTGCAGAGAATGTCAGGAAGAAGAGAATATGAAGAGCATCTGCAGTGATAGAAGACATAGCATAAAATAAGCACTAGGGCATGTGTTAGGGTGGGTCATGGCTTCAGACATCAGTACACATGTACAGACAATATGATTATAAAACCAGATGCTTTAGAGATCTTAATAAAAGGTGATAAATCCTTCATTATAGGTTCTACTGAGACTGGATAGAACAACAATTATGCTTAGAATTTGGTTTTACAAGAACATAGAATCTCCTTGTTTGTAAAACATGAGAGTTGGATTAGATGGGCTCTAACGTAACTTCCAGATGAAGGAAAGTAATGAAATTGCTCTTGGCAAAGTATGAGTAATACATCTTTCATATTGTGATTAAAATAATTGTCCATGGAACAAGGTGAGAGAGGAGACTATCTGCTGGTGGTAATTTTTGTTTATTTTTTTTTCTCTAGCATCTTGTAAACTCTGAAGACTTTTGAATGAAGAATATTGTCTGTAGTACCAACAAACATACATTAATTTGTAAGAGTCTTGTGGGTATGTACAAAGGAAATCAATATAGAGAAACCTGTGAAATAGACAGATGCCCATGAGATTCTAGACAAATATAAGCCAGAGGATCTTGTCAGAATATAGAGTGACCTTTTTTTCAGACTCCAATAACAAGATGAGGATTTACCACCTCATGGTAATAAAAGTTTATCGTTGGGTTGGAGTAATCCTCTAACTCCTTTCATTTCCCTGAAAAAGATTACTTGTCCTTTTCCCAATTACTAGTAAAAGTGGACATGCCTACAAGCTTACTTGTCCTTATATTTTACTTTCAAATTAGATTTTATTTATGTACAATAAAATGTTCTGCTGTACAGCAGTATTTGTAAATCTTGTGTTGTATTTTATATGTTGTTTATATAGCTAAAAAAGGGAGAGAGAATATGGTGGGGAGAGAAAGGGAAGGAGGAAGAAAGAGAGAGAAGGAGAAACAGAGACAGAAACAGAAGAGAAAGTGGCAGAGAGTGTCAACTAGGATTGTTGGCTGAATCAAAAATATTGTGGCTAGAGCATGATCAACATCATTGCACTGTTTAAAGCATGGCAAAATATCAGCCTAGCTACAACTAGTTTAAACACATAAACAAAGGATCATTATAACCCTGATGAAAAAAAAAGGCATTTTAATTTTCTTTTTTTTTATTTTGGAAGTAGACTTTTGGTGCTATGTGTTTACAAAGAAAGCAACTTCCTTGTAAAGAAAGGTAGAAATGAGTTGCTTGGAGAAAGACAAGCACAACCCTGAAGGGTAGAATGTTGTAAAGGAAGTTCAGTATTTTGAAGGAAGGGGTAGAGGGAAATGAATTTTATTAGAAGCCTTTCACATGTCCCTTTGCTTAGAAGTGATTGACATTGTAGTTTGAATCACTAGACTCATCAGCTGACATTTTATTGACTTTCTATTTTAAATTTTAAACAAGTTTGTTTATAATTGTGTTCATATATTTCCTAAGTTTATCTTTGCATGTAGACTCCCAAGTCTTTCACATTTGTCTATATTTCTTTTAAATGGAATTTCTCTTTTCATCTCTTGCAGCTGAGGTTTGTTAGTAATATGTAGAAATGATGATGATTATGTGGGTTTATTTTATATATTGAAAATTTGCTAAAGGTGTTGTTTCAAGGAGTTTTGTATTTGAACATCTAGGATTTTCTAAGTATCTGTAAAGTGTGCTAACCCGGTTTCTTCACTTTCTTTTCGAATATCTTTATTTTTTTTCTTTTATTTCTAATACTAACATTTTTAAGGTATTCTAATTTTAATTAATTAATTTTTATTTTATCTATTTTAAAATTGTATTTAATAAATTTATTTAAATATTATTAATTTATATATACTTATATATAATATAATTAATAATACTTTAAATTATTATTTATTTATTTATTTTTAGTTTTCAACATTCATTTCCAGAAGATTTTGAGTTACACTTCTTTCTCTCCCCTTCTCCCCACCCCCAAAATAGCAAGCCTACTGAATACCCCTTGCCCCAATCTGTTCTCTCTTATATCCTCTTCCCTCACCCCCTAACTTTCTAGTAGGGTAAGATGGATTTCTATACCCCAGTACCTGTATATCGTATTTCCCAGTTGCATGTAAAAAAACAAAATTTTAAACATTTGTTTTTAAAACTTTGATTTCCAGATTATTTTCTCCTCCTCTGTCCTCACCCACCTCCACTGAGAAGATAAGCAATTCAATATAGATTGTACATGTGTAGTTTCCCAAATCATATCCATAGTAGTTATATTGTGAAAGACTATATTTACCTCCATCCTATCCTGTCCCCCCACTTATTCTATTTTCTTCTTTGATCCTATCCCTTTTCAACAATGTTTGCTTCTAACTACCCTCTCCCCCAATCTGCCCTCCCTTCTATTCTCCCCCTTCTGATCCACTACCCCCCTATTTTCCTGTAGGGTAAGTGTAAGGATTATGAGAAGTCTTGCCCCTTGAACTTGCTAATGTAGCAGGAAGGGGTGGGTAAGAAGAAGCAAAAGCCAAGCTAGAGTGCATGTGGTGACTGGAAGTGTGGCAGCAGCAGCAGCAGCAGCAGCAGTGGGAGCAGTGGTGATGGCTCAAAGTCCTTTTTTTTGAGTCAGCTAGAATTTTTGCTAAGGACTCATGCTGAGGACAGCCAGGGATGAGAACTGCAGGGCTCCAGAGCTCCTAGATGCTGAGCAGTTACAACGAATTAGGAGAGGAGGACCTTTGCCTGAGCTAGCCTGTTCTGTTTTGAAGATTTGAGAATGTGTGTGTTTACTACATTAACTACGTGTGCCAATTTCATAACTACTGTGATGGCTTTGACTTTCTTGTTTTGGGACTCAGTATTCTGGGATTTGAATAAATCTTCTAAGTTTATGCCCCATGTAGAAAGCCTAGTAAATTTTGTGATTAATAACCATATCAGTATATTTATAGTTACTGTAGGTGTTGTAAATATTGTATTGTTAATAAAGTAAGATACCAAATTGAGTGCATGTTATTCCCTCCTTAGGCAAAATTCAATGAGAATCAGGTTTTCCCATTGCCCTTCACCTTCCTGCTCTTCTCCTCCATTGTAACAGTTTTCTCTTGCCTCTTTTATATGAAATAATTTACCCCATTCTGTTTTTCCCCATCTCCTCTCATTATATTCCTCTCTCACCTCTTAATTTTATTTTTTAGATATCATCCCTTCATATTCAACTAATCCTGTGCCCTCTGACTACTTATATAGGAACATGCAATTGTCCACACTCTCATATATATTCACATACATATATGTATATACATATATGCATATATGTATATACATATATATATAAACATACAGACATACATATACACACATATATATTCCCTTTAGATATCCCCATACTGAGAAAAGTCTCATGACTTACAATTATTGTTTTTCCATGTAGAAATGTAAAAAGGTTAACTTTAATAAGTATCTTATGACTTCTTTTTCCTGTTTACCTTCTCATGCTTCCCTTGCTTCTTGTGTTTGAAAGTAAAATTTTCTGTTCAGCTCTGGGTTGTATCATCAGGAATGCTTGAAAGTCCTCTATTTCATTAAATGACCATATTTTTCCCTGAAGCATTATACTTAGTTTTTCTGGGTAGGTGATTCATGGTTTTAGTCGTAGCTCCTTAGACCTCTGGAATATCATATACTAAGCCTTTCAATCCCTTAATGTAGAAGCTGCTGAGTCTTGTGTTATCCCGATTGTGTTTCCACAATACTCAAAATGTTTCTTCCTGACTGCTTGCAGTATTTTCTCTTTGAACAAGGAACTATGGAATTTGGCTAAAATATTCCTAGGAGTTTTCATTTTGGGATCTTTTTCAAGAATCTATCAGGGAATTCATTCAATTTCTACTTTGCCCTTTGTTTCTAGAATATCAGGGCAATTTAGCCTTGAGGATTTTTTCTTAGGGTATTCATGGGTGGCTTGTTCAATTTATTTTTCTGAAATGGGACATTAAGTATTTTGTTTCTGTGTCTATTAATCTGTGCAATCTATATTTGTGTAAATACTCATCCATTTCACTAAGATTTTCACATTTCTTGGCATACAGTTGGGCAAAATTTGAATTATTGCTTTGATTTCCTCTTTATTGGTGGTGAATTCATCCTTTCATTTTTGATCCTGGTCATTTGGTATTCTATTTGTTTAAATTAAATTAAACAATAGTTTATTTTTAATTTTAACAGTTTATTTTTTATTTAAACAAATGCTTTATTAACTTCTGTTTTACATCATTCATTTCTGCCAGATTTTGAGTTACAATCATTACACCCCCCCCCGTTTTTCCCCTACCCACCCTCCCAGAACAGCAGTCCCACAAGACATCGCTTCCTCCAATCTGCTCTCTGCCCTATCCTCTCCCACACCCCCTTCGACCTCTCCATTAGAGGAAGGTGAATCTTTGTGTCCCAATGCCTGCACACCTTATCTCCCAATTACAAGCGAAAGAGTATTAATAATAGAATATATATATGAATATATATATTCTTATTATATATATTATTTACATATTATATACATATATACACACATATATGTATGTATATACATACATACATACATACACTATATATATATATATATATATATATATATATATATATATATATATATATATATATATATATATATATATATTTAAAACATTTAATCTTAAGAACTCGAATTTCAGATCCATTTACTTCCTCCCTGGTCACCCATTCCCTCTGGGGAGATAAATAATTCAGTATATGTTGTACATGTATAGCTATGCAAAACATTATCATAGTAGATATATTGTACAAGGCTGCTTACAATTTGCTCCCGCTCATCCCACCCCCACCTGGTCCATTCCCCACTTGATCCTATACCTCTTCCATAGCGGGTACCTCCAAAATTCCCTCCCCCCAAAGATGCCCTCCCATCCATCAACACTCCTTTCCACCCCCTTCCCCCTATTCTGCTGTAGGTTGAGAGGTCCTACCTAGTATGTATGTCATTCTCTCCCTGAACCAAATTCAATGAGAATGTGGTTTTTCCTTTTTGCCTTCCTATTCTTCCCCTCCCCTGGAACCACTTCCCCCTGCTTCCTCTACTTGAAATAATTTACCCCACCCTGTCTCTCCCCATCTCCCCCTGCCACTTTCCTCTTTCACCTCACATCTTCACCCCTTGAGTATCCTCCCTTCCCAACAAATTCAACCTATGCCCTCTATCCATATATAATTGTAACCATACACACACACATTCACATATGTATTCACATGACCATAGACCCTTCTTCCATTATTTTCATAGTGAGAAAGATTTCCTCAGTCACAATTATTGTTTTTCCATGTAGGAATGTAAATAGTTCAACTTTGATAAGTTCCTTTTGATTTCTTTTCCCTGATTACCTTCTCAGGCATCTCCTGCTTCTTGTGTCTGGATGTCAAATTTTCTATTCAATTCTGGTTTTTTCCTCAAGAGTGCTTGAAAGTCCTCTATTCCACTGAATGACCATATTTTCCCCTGAAACAAAATACTCAGTTTTGCTGGGTAGGTGACCCTTGGGTTCATTCCCAGCTCTTTTGCCCTCTGGAATATCATATTCCATGCCCTTTGATCCCTCAGTGTAGAAGCTGCCAGGTCCTGGGCTATTCTGATTGTGTTTCCACAATATTGAAATTGTTTCTTCCTGGCTGCTTGTAGTATTTTCTCCTTGATCTGGGGATTCTAGAACCTGGCTATAATATTTCTGGGAGTTTTCTTTTTGGGATCTTTTTCAGGAGGTGATTGGTGGATTCTTTCAACCTCTATTTTGCCCTCTGGATCTAAAACATCAAGGCAATTTTCCTTCAGAATTTCCTGATGGGTGATTTCTAGGTTCTTTCTTTGATCATGGCTTTCAGGTAGTCCAATAATTTTTAAATTGTCTCTCCTGGATCTATTTTCCAAGTCAGTGGTTTTTTCCCATGAGATATTTCACATTGCCTACTAATCTTTCATTTGTTTGGGTTTGCTTAACAGCATCTTGATTTCTCATAAAGTCATAAGCTTCCATTTGCTCCAGTCTAACTCTGAAGGAATGAATCTCCTCAGTGAGCTTTTGAGATTATTTTTCCATCTGGCAAATTCGACTTTTTAAGGCATTGTTCTTCTCATTGTCCTTTTGGGCCTCCTTTGCCATTTGAGTTAGTCTATTTTTTAAGGTGTTGTTTTCCTCAGTCAGGCTGTTGACCCTCATTTCATACTTTTCCTGCATCCTTCTCATTTCTATTTCCAATTTTTCCTCCACTTCTCTTATTTGATTCTTAAAGTCCTTCTTAAGGTCCTCTATGGCCTGCAACCCACTCATGTTTTCCCCTAGGGCTTTTGGAGCAGGACATCTGACCTCACAGTCCTCTTCCCGCTCTACACTTTGACCCTCCTTGCCCCCAAAATAGGAGTCTAGGGTTGCATTTTTCTGTTTAATTTGTTTCCTTTGCCTTGGCATGTTGCCACTTAATTACTTGAGTTTTGTAATTGTTGCCACAGTATGCCTTTGCTGCCAAATAGGGGAATTTTTTTCCGGAACGTGTGTGTGGGGGGCAACTTCCATTTCTGGCAAGCTGGAAACCCACCCACGACCTCCACCCCAGATCACAATCCAGATCCAAGGAGGTTAAAGCAAGAGTGATTACCCCCCAAGACTGATCGCTGGATCTCCCTACAGTTCACAAGCCAGGAGCTGCAGCTGCCTCTGAAAACTACAAAATGGCGTGTCTCCTCAGTGGCTTCTAGCACCCAGGGGAAGTAGCCGACACATTCCCCAAATATTGGTACCAAAGTCCGTAGGGCACTAACCTCTCACTTTGTCCTAGGCATGTCTATGTTGATAATTCTGGAATCACCACAGTTACTTGTGTTCTGGGTTCTCTCCAGCCGGTTGCTGGCCCTGACACCCTTGGGCTAAAACTGAGACTAAGGTGGACAGGACCTGTGCTCGGCTCCTCGAGCTCTGTGCTGAGAGCTGTCGGCTCCCAGACCGATGCATTGGTCCTTCCTGTAGTGCTGCTGGGCTCTCCTCAGTGAGAGGTTAGCTTCTCTGTGTCATTCTTTGGGTGCTGGGGCTCCAGAAGTTGTTCAGAGTCCCCTTTTACATAGTTTGGAGGAAATCTGGGGGCAGAGTGGCTTGGACGCGCTGTTTCTACTCTGCCATCTTGGCTCCCTATTTTAAGTTTTATTTATTACTTCAATAATTTTCTTATTTTCAAATTTATTAATCTCTCCTTTGATTTTCAAAATTTTTAATTTGGTACTTAATTGGGGATATTTAATTTGTCCCTTTTATAATTTTTTTAGTTATATGTCAATTTTATTGATCTGATCTTTGTTTTATTTATGTATGTAATTAGAGATATAAAATTTACCCCCAATCTGCTTTAACTGCATCCCATGTATTTTGGTATATTGTCTCATTACTGTAATTCTCTTTGATTAAATTATTGATTTTTTCTATGATTTATTTTTTGTCACACTCATTCTTTAGGATTATTTAGTTTCCAATTAAAGTTTAATCAATCTTTACATTTTTTGTTTTTATTACAAGTAATTTTCATTGCACCATGATCTGGAAAGGATTCAATTCATAATTCTGCATTTCTGCATTGGATTGTGAGATTCTTATACCATAATACATGGTCAGATTTTTTTATGTAGGTGTCATGCAATGAGACAAAAAGAAAGGCATGCTATTTTCTATTTCTGTTCAATTATCTCCAGAGGTCTACTTTATCTAACTTTTGTAAAATTCTATTCACCTCATTAAATCTTTTCTTCTTTATTATATGGCTAGATTTACCTAGTTTTGAGAGTTGGAGGTTGAGATCACTCACTGGTATACTTTTCCTGTTTATTTATTGCTTTAACTCATTTGACTTCTTCTCCAAGGATTTGCATGCTTTACCATTTGCTTCATATATGTTTAGTACTGATATTACTTCATTGTCTATGGTATGTTTTAGCACGATGTTTCTTTTTTATCTCTTTCAACTAGATCTATTTTTTTCCTTTTGCTTTATCTGAGATCTATATAACTGCCTTTGCTTTTTTTCTACTTCTACTGAAGCATTATATATTCTACTTTAGCCTTTTACTTTTATCATATCTGTATCTCTAAAATCTGTTTCTTATAAACAACATATTATTGGATTGTGATAGTGATTTTTAATCTACTCGGGTATCTGACTTCTTTTTATGGGAGTGTTCATCCCATTCATATTCACAGCCATGATCACTGTGTCTTTCTCTCCATCCTATTCCTCCCCCCTCCCATTTATACTTTCTTCTTTCATTTCATCCTTTCCCTCTTCTCCAGTGTTTTGCTTTTGATCACCACTTCCCTCAGCCTTCCCTCCTTTCTATGAGGTGCCCTCCCTTTTCCTTCTTCTTTCCCCTACTACTGCCCTCCCTCTTATCCACCCTTCCCTTTTCTTTCCCCTTTCTTCTCCTATTTCCTTATAGGACAAAATAGATTTCTATACCCAACCAAACAAGTATGTTATTTCCTCTTTGAACCAAATACAAAGACAGTTTCAAAAAAATTCCTCCCCTTCCTTCATTTCCCTCTATTGTAAAAGGTCTTTGTCACCTCATTCTGTGATGTAATTTACCTTTTTGTGCCTCCTTCTTTCCTCTTCTCTCAGTACAATTCTTTTTTCACACCTTAATTTTTTGTATCATCCCATCAAATAAATTTATACCCTCACCCTCTATGTATACTTTTCTAACTGTCTTATAATGATACTGTTCTCAAGAGTGGCAAGTATCGTCTTCCTCATATGGATGGAAACTGTTTAACTTCCTTGAATAATGTGTTTTCTTTTCCTGTTTATCTTTTTATGTTTCTGCTCAGTCTTGTGATTAAAGATAACATTTTCTGTTCAGATCTGGTCTTTTCATTCAGAATGATTGAAAGTCCTCTATTTCACTTAATATATATCTTTCCTCATGAAAGATTGAGCTCAGTTTTGCTGGATGATTGATTCTTGCTTGTAATCCAAGCTGCTTTGCCTTCTGGAATATCATAGCCCAAATCCTCTGTTCCTTTAATTGAGAAACTTCTAATTCCTGTATAGTTCTTACTATGGCTCCATGATATTTAGTTTTTTTTTTTTCTTACTGGCTGCTTGAAGTATTTTCTCCTTTACCTTATAATTCTGGAATTCTATGGCAAGATTCCCTGGAGTTTTCATTTTGGGATCTCTTTCAGGAGAAGATTATTGGATTCTTTCAAGGACTATTTTACTCTCTGGTTCCAGGATATTATTGCAGTTTTCTCTGAAAATGTCTTGAAAGATACTGTCTAGGTTTTTTTTTAATCATTACAATTTGAATGTGGTCCAATAATTTTTAAAAATTATATCTCCTATATCTCTTTTCCAGATAAATTGTTCAATGAAGTATTTTACATTGTCTTCTATTTTTTTCATTCTTTTGAATTTGTTAACTGATTCTTGATGTCTCACAGAGGCATTAGCCTCTAATTGCACAATTCTTATTTTTAAAGAATTATTTTCTTTAGTTCACATTTGTACCTCCTTTTCCATTAAGCAATTCTGCCTTTTTTTATTTTTTGCTTTTTGGAGGTTATTGAGTTTAAGTGAGTTGCCCAAAGTCACATCGCTAGTAATTCTGTCAAGTGTCTGAGGCTGTATCCTCCTGACTCCAGGGTCTTTGCTCTATTCACTGTGCCACCTAGCTGCCCCAAAAGTTGCATACGATTTTGCTTTTTATGGAGTTTTTTTTTCCCAGTGGATTTTTTTTTCCTTTTAGCCAATTGTAATTTAAAAAATTGATTTCTTGCATTACTCTCATTTCTCTTCCTGATTTTTTCTCTACTTCCCTTAGTTGATTTTCAAAATCCTTTATGAGCTGTTCCATGGCCTGCAACCTATTCATATTTTTTCTCAGAGGCTTTTGATGCAGGAGCTTTGACTTTGTTGCCTTCTTCTGTCTGTATGTTTTGATCTTCTTTGTCACCAAAGTAAAATTCTATAATCTATTATTTTATGCTCTTTTCTCATCTCCCCAACCAAATACTTGACTTTCTAACCCTTCATTAAGATAGGACTCTGTTTCTAGTGTGGGTGGGTGTGGGTGTTGGTGTACTGTCCCACCTTCAGGAGTCTTATATCAGTCTCTCAATCTCCCACTCTCTGTGGGCCCAGAACTCTGGAAGCAACTATTGCTGCTACTACAGCCACTCATCTCCATCACCCTGGGGCTAGGGTAGGACCCAATCCATACCACACTCCTTCTTCATCCAGGTGCCACAAAGTTTTCCCACTGCCAGTGATTCCATCCCTTGAAGCTTGCTCTGGTCCTGATGGACTATACTCTGCTCCCAGTCTGGTGTGATATACACTTCCTGTTGACCTTCCAGGCTATCTTGGACTGGAGATTTGTTTCATTCTGTCATTTTATGGGCTCTGCAGCTCTAGAATTTGTTTAGAGTAATTTTTACAGGTATTTGGAGGGGTTTGGGGGAGATCACAAGTAACTCCCTGCTCTTACTCTGACACCTTAGCTCCACCCACCAAGGAATCATTTTCTTCTATTTTTCTTCTTCTTTTTATGAGATGTTAACTCTCTTGCAAAACTCTCATTTCCTTTCCCTATTTTTCTTCTACCTCTCATCAAGCTTTTAAAATTATTTTTGAGCTCTTCCAAAATGATTTTTTGGGGTTTGAGACCAATTATTCTCTTTTGAGGTTTCAGATCTAGGTATATTGATAATGTTGGTTTCTTCTGAGTTTGTGTTTTGATGTTCCCTGTCAATATAATTACTTTCAATGGTTAATGTACATTTTTTCTTGTTACTTTTTTCCTTTTTCATGGTTTTTAAGTTTGAGTTCTTTTCCTGGGGCACAGGTGTCACTGTCCCAAAGTTCTTGTGCTTGGGGTTAGGGCTTGGTTACTATATGTATGGGGACCTTATGTTCTGGTGGCTTTCTGACTGGGCTGGGGTGGCCTGGCATAGTCACACCTGTTGTTGCCCTGTTTCTGGGGCTGGCAACTTACCTTCAGCTCTACGACTAGAGGCCTCATAGTTGGCCTCTGTGCCACTGACCTAATAAACAAAAAATGAGGTATATAAGTTATTGTTCTATGCTGTGGAGGCTAAGAGCATCCCACTGGCTTGCCTGGACACTGTCTAAACTGGACTGCACTCCCCTTCTACTCATGTAGGACAGACCTTTCCTGAAATCCTTCTAAGTTACCTTAATCTGGAAAATTGTTTCACACCATCTCTTTGTAGCATCTGTCACTCCAAAATCCATTTAGAGACTTGATTTAATATTGTTTCTGAGGGAAATTGGGGAAAGCTCAGGCAATATGCTGGCTTCTCTCCATTATCTTGTCTCTATTCTTGCTTTTCATTTATAATAGCACAACAGTATTCCATTGCATTCATATAACACAACTTGTTCAGCCCTTCCCCAACTGATCTGCTCAATTTCCAATTCTTTTTTAACACAAAAGACCTGCTTTATATATTTTTGTACAAATAGTTCTTTCCTTCCTCTTTTGTTATCTCTTTGGGATCCAGACCTAGTAGTGGTATTGTTGGGTCAAAGGGGATACATAGTTGGATTGCCCATTGGGCATAATTCCAAATTGGTCTCCAGAATGGTTGGATCAGTTCATAATTCCACCAATATTGTAGTCATGTGCCAATTTTCCAATATCTCCTTCAACATTTATCATTCTCCTTTTCTGTCATATTAGACAATCTGAAAGGTGTGAGGTGGTGACTCATAGTTGTTTTAATTTGCATTTTTTAGTCAATAATGATAAAGATAATTTTTTTCATATGACTATAGATAGCTTTGATTTTTTTTTCCATTTGAAAATTGAACTGCCTATTCCTTTGTCCATTTATCAATTCAGGAATGATTTGCAAAAGGTTTTTAGGGTTGCTCTTTTTTTTTTATTCTTTGTAGCTACATTGGGAAGAACTAAGTCAAGTTTATAGAAGGCATTGACGTGAATTAATGAACCAATCAGAAACCCATACATATATGTGTACATATATGTATATATATACACACACACACACACATATATATATATACATAATAAAGGAAGAAGTAGATTTGTGATTATATTCTTATAAGAAACTTCAAGATGAAGACATTCCTATGATTTCAGTTTGACATCTCTTTTACCCAAAGTCTTAGAGAATTACCTGGACCACTGAGATGGTCAGTGTCCTTACTAGCATCATATAGCCAATCTGTGAGAGGTGAGACACATAAAAATTGAAATTAGTCCTTCTTTGGAATTCAAGGCCATTTATTCATTATGAAGATTCTGTAAAATTACACCATAGGGAAAATGAAAAGCCTTAACTTTTATATTGTTTATTTTCCTGACCAGGAATTATTTCTATAGACTAAGATACATAGATTGAAATCATAAGCAACCATTTGACACCCAAGATCAGATAGGGAATGACATGTTAGCATTTCTTTGCCCCAATGAAATCCACGTTATAGGAACGTGAAAATTAGAAAATATCATTGCTAAATGGTATTGGTTAAATGATATTGTTTTTCTTTAAAATTCATGGAAATGAGATTGTTATAGGACAATTTTTAAAATTAGATTGATACAGACAATTAATTTGCCAATTACCCACAAAAGAACAGGGTTATCTGTAACCTATAAGCCTTATCTTTTGAACTTATCAGCTAATTATTTCAAATATTTTTATAATATAATTTTTAAGTATGTGGAATGGGAACTGGTGATGTGTGTAAGAGGTAGCCTGACTTTATCAATTCCAGTATAAAAATATTTCCTGTTTTTACTTTTTACTAGACGGAAAAACCAGGAGGAAGACATTCAGCAGCAAAACATTCAACACTGTCTCACATGTTATTCTTATGGACAAGAAAAAAAAGAGAAAAAAAACAACTATGTGGTCAAGATTATAGTGCGAACCTGCAGATTTGGAACTGGTTGAATAATCAATGCACAATGTAGTGGTCAATGGATTGATGCCAACCTAAGAGAAATGTTTTGCTGGTGGGATTTGACTTGTATCTTTTGTGGCTCAACATTTTCATTGACTAGGCTGAGGAAGTGTGCAACAAATTTATTCATTTTGCAAACATACAAAGATATAATAGTTAATTAATATGTTGAATATTTGTCATGGTCCAAAATTATCTGGTTGAGTTATACTTAATGTGACATTTAAGAAGATTTAATTCAATGATAAACCGTAAATTAGTTTAAAAATTAACTTGAGGATGATAATAATTATGATAATGATATTAATGATAATAGTAATAATATAGTATTTATTATGAGTCAGGCATTGTACTAAGCAATTTTCAATTACTATTTCATTTCACCAATTATTAGACATTCTTAGATAACAGTTTGTCTGCCAAACAGCAACAGCAACAACAACAGCAAATAAGCTTAGGCTTTAGAGTTTAAGCTCAACATTGTTGATCAGTACAGTCTTGTCTCATTTTCATAGCCATTTTTTATGTCACAAGAACAACCAGCCCCTTGTTTCTGCATTATTTTGGGGGAAAATATCTGAGACACGAAATTAATAAATTTACTAAGTATTGAAGTTCAGTAAAACTCCTTTAAGTTTATTCACAAGGACTTAGACTCTTATAATGACCTCCTTTACCCTTCTTTTGCTAGATTTTCAGGTTCCTCTCCACTTGATAGATTTATATTTCTCCCATTTAATGAGGTGTCAAAAGAGAAGGATTCTTCTTCTAATTCTGAAACTAACTAGTTGTATGAACTTAGCATATTGTTCACTCTGTGGCTAAATTTCCTCTTTGGTAAAATTAAAAAAAAAATGATCTAGATGATCACTGAAATCTTTTCAATTGTTATTTTAAATATTTCCTAAATTTTAATAAAAACACTTATAAAATGGGGGAAAATCAAGATCAGTATTTTATGCATTAACATTCTCTTGTTTACCATTGATCAAAATTTGAGTCAAGAGCAATTTATTTCCAATGAGTTGTTTTAGAGGAGAGAAATAACCATGTAATTATTTTCCATTAAAAATTATCACATAATCTAAGAATCATTACATGGATATTTATCCCCTTCAGATTACATGGGATATGTTTTACACAAAATAATAGCCTAATGCGAAACACAGGTTTTATTTATAAGACAAATAGCAAAAACAAAATAAACAAACAAACAAGAATGCATATTATTATTCACACAGGGATTTTGTTTCCGAGATGGGATTCAACTGTACAAACTTGAGACATTTATTTGCATTCAATCTCCTTATGGCCTGTGTGACCTTGAGTAATTTATTTGACCTCCTGAGTGGGTTTGAACTAGATAAAAATGTGTTTGAGAAATAATGCACGAAAAAATCAAGAAAACATAGATAACATTACATTTTATATTTATATCAAAATGCAATTTGCAGGGAGGCTTATATATTAATTTATGGTACCTTTTTCTATTTTTATTTGATACCACTGGATTATGATTTTACCTAATCTCATATTCCTATTATTAGCAAATGAATATAAATACAGATATTTGAATCATAGAATTTTAAAATCATGAATGACCTTGTGGATGCATTATTTTAGACACACACCTTTTTTAGACTCCAAAAAATGAGTGACCAGAGAATGCAATTTTTTAAAATTTGAAGTCCTCTAACTAGTTGGCTGCTAATGCAAGATGAGAGATACAGTCATTTAATGCTCCATTAACATTCTATATCCATGCTACACAGCATTAACTTATTCTTTGTTTAAAAAATAAGAGAAAAATTGCTATTTTGGGGGCCTTTTCCCCAAGAGAATTTCAGGAAAGGAAGATCATAAAAAAATAACAACAAAAACAAAATACCTAGTATTTTTTTTTATAAACTGGGAAATTTTCTCTTTCTTGGATCTCTTTGTCATGGGGTTCAAGGAAATGATTAATTTCATAGATCTTCATCTTCCCAGTTAGATCAATAAACTAATCCATTCATTGATGAAATAAATTAATTCACAATAAATGACTAGTCAAGAGTAACTCAAAGTAGACAAAGGGAATGAAAAAAATTAGAACATTGTGAACTCTAAAATATCAGCTTTAAGATAAGTCCAAATTTAGCCAGTCCTCAATTATTTACAATAATAGATTACAGGTGAGTGGTATAAATTATTGAATATTACTATACTATAGGAAATTATTAGCTCAATGATGTTAGTAAAAAACAAACATGGATTGACTTGCATGAAATAAGGAGGAGCAAAATGAGCAATAACAAGGGAATGGTTTACTAAGTAGTGGTAAATTTCTTTAAGAACAATTATAAATACCCAAATGAACAACAAAAGAACTATAGAGAAAGGCCCTATCTGCATCCAGAGAAAGAACTGACAAATAGAAGTATGTATAGAATAATTTTCAGAAACACACACACATTTATAAATGTATAATTTGTGTCTAATAGTAACCCTCTCTAGGTTCAGGAGGAGGGAAGAAATAAAAGGAAGAGAAATAAATTTACAAGATAACCTCATTATATATTTAAAATTAATAATATTTTGTACATAATATATTTGTAGCTTCATATGCAATTATAATTTTATCATACTATGTGATGAATATCCTTTTTATTACATAAATTAAAATAAAACATATATGTATATATACACATACATATGTATACACACATGCACATATATACACATACATGCATGCATACATACATATGGGTCTATGTATTCTCCTAAACTGAAACTTTGAATAGAATTGTTAGCAAACAAGTTGACTATCTTGAATTTAATATTCAATAATTTCCCCTTTTTACATGAACAAAATTAGATCAGGACAATGTTTGACATAAGTAAGTATGAGGAAGAAATTGGTCTTAATTGAGCATAAATTGGACTGTCTATTCCTGAATAATTGAGTAGCAACAGTGTATACTGTAACAAAAAAAAAATTGGAAAAAATTATGTCTTTAAGTGATTAGTCTTATTTTATAGTCCCAAAACAAAGAAACATAGAGAGAAATTATCTAAGGACCATGAAATCATAGATTTATAGGAACATTAGAGACTATCTGATCCAAGTCTCCCTTTTTAAAGATAAGGAAACTTAGGTTTAGAGATGACAGTAAGAATATTGTCCAAAAACCAAGCAAAGAAATGATGGATCAGGAAGCTTCAAACCAATCCAACCAAGGTTTTCCTCATTTCTGCAAAAAAGTAGCAGAGTCAAATTTCTCTAAATATTGTTTCTATTTTACATGGCACAGTATAACAGCAACGTGATATTCACAGCACCCACAGTAGCTATGAATATGCTGGTGTTGTTGTGAATCACAAAATGTAAAAGGCTCTCCACATGGAAAACCCAAGCATTTATTCAAATACCCCAAAACTGAGTCCCCAAACCAGAAATTAAAGTCATTACAGTAACCACAAAGTTGGTGCACATAGTCTATGCAGTGAACACCCACATTCCCAAGCCTTCAGAACAAAACAGCCTCCCTCAGGCAAGGATCCTCCACTCTCACTCACTCCCTCAAGCAAGGATCCTCCTCTCCTTACTTATGGTACCTCCTCAGCCTTTACACTCCTGACTCCCAGGAGTTCTGGCTCCCAGTAGTTATCATTCCTGGCCATTCTGACTAGCTCTCAGAAGTTCGCAGCTCTTTGAAATTCTGAGCAGCTCTGGATGCCTCACAGAAGTTCTCAGCAATTCTGGCTGGCTCTCAGAAGCTGTCAGCAGCTCTCAGAAGTTCTGCCTCTCTAGCTTGGGCTTTTCCTTATATATGGTACTAGCTCTTCTCTGTTCTGCCCCTTCCTGTTACATCAGCAAGTTCATCCCATTGTGGGATTCACAAGTTCTGGATCTTAATACTTGACATAATCATGAACTTGGAACAAGGTGCTAAGTACCCGTTTTCTTGCCAATACAAGGGGCATGGAAGATCTTCAAATCCCATTACCATTACATTTGGCCCAAAGATATTTCATGTCTCTTACATGGCAAAAACACATTAACAATATATTTTATTACATGGGTTAATGGGAGTTTAGAGGTAACTGGTGTCAACAGAATTTTACAACAATATAACAAGGATAGCATACAATAAGCACAGAAAACAATATTTTAGGGTAGTGCTTGAGCACAAGCTCCCCATCATTCCCCCTTGGACAAATGGGATCTCAAAATCTTGGGGTAAAGGGTGAAGGTCCCTTCTTCCATGGCTGCTTGCTACTGAAATTGGATGTAGAGCTGTCCCTGTCCCAAGAGGTCCCATTTGGGAGGTCAGTTCTTTAGACAGCATTTAGAGTGTGGTTGATGCTAGGTCCAGGGGTGACATGTCACAGTTGTGGACAGGGGGTGACATCCAGCTTAAGTGATCAGGCATCTACAGGAGGAGGGTAGCAAGGCTGTGGAAACAAATCTGGCAAACAAGGTGAAAAGACAAAAAACCAGGAAGAAACAAGGAGACAATAACCAGAAACAGGGTAGACATAAGATCAGCCATGCTTCTGGAGTCCATGAAGCCATTACTGAAGCCTCACTCATGATAGAATATATGAGTTAAGGGTACAATTTTGTAATCATCTTCTCTTGAATAAAAAATAGTTACAATGGTTGATCCATTTTTCCAATATATTTTTAAACCAATATGGGTTCTGTAATCTCATCTGTGTATTACTTTAATCTTGGCTGGGGCTTGTTTTTTTCCTATTCTCCCTGAAGGTGTGGCAAACTTGGATACAATGATTCAGGAGTATCTGTAGGGGTGGTTTCTATTTCCCTATTCAGTCTAATATTAAGTATCTATTCCTGGTACATCTTATGCTGCTCTTCAGTTGGTATACCATCTATTATTCTAAAATCTACCCTTGCTGTCAACAGAGCAATAAGCAATTGTCTTCCTTTCAATCTATTCTGTCTTTGAATCTGCTGGCTATTTGCTTTTCTCTCTTGAGGAAATTTATCTCTTCCGCATTCCCTTAAGTCAATTAAGTGAAATTTTATCCAGCACCTATGAAAGGGGTTGCCCTATTTCCCCAATTAGTAGAGTCAGAATTAGGTACTTATAAGCAGGAGCCATCTTCACTATGATATTTCTATGAGGAACTATTAGGGGGATATCATGGTATGCATTTGCATCTCCAACCATGATAGCAGTTTTCATTATCTCCTCCTTCTGCTTTCTCATACAGTCTCTAAGGGAGTACCAGGGTCTGTCTTCACCAGGCCACATAGAGTCAGTAGGATATTGTCTATTGCATCCCTCTGCACCTAAAGTTAACAGATTAGTTTAGTTGTTACTTCCTTGCATATAGTGATCCCTAAAACTTGGTGTACAAAATGATTCTGACTGATGCCTATGAATTTTAAGCAGTCCACCCTATCTAGTGATACTCTTCCAGTTCCTTCATCACTGATTCTAAGCATCTAAGACACTAAAAACTCTCCCATTCTTTGGGTGAGTTGAATAAATATACCAGTAACTTCTTGTTGAGTGAAATCCTCAATTATCTCCCAGAACTCTGTTTGGCTCTGGTAGTTCTCCTGCCTACTTCTTAGTATGGGGAGAACTTCTGCATTATAAGACTCCTCCCCTAACTTTGTTTTATTCTCTTCACTCACATTCTCCTGGCAGTTGTCAGGGAAACTCTGCCCAGCCTGTAAAAAAAAAAAAAAAAAAAAAAAAAGCTTTATACACATTCCTTCTGCTAGTTGTTCTTGCTCCTTTTTAGCTACATGAACAGTAGCTTGTTCTTCAAGACCTTCAAGACCTCGTTCCTGAGACCTTCCAGATTGCTCTTTTTAAGGAATGCTATGGCAGAAAAGAATTCTAACACAAACCATCCAGCTCCCTTGCCATTTGAGCTTTATTTTCCAGCAGCTTATCTCTACTTTTGCACATAAGAGGATAACTTGTTAGCAAGGCCCAGTCTCTCCTACTGTAAAGCCAAGCACTAGCAGCTTTCGAGACAACTGCTGCAGTGAAAAGTTTTCAAGATTCTGATTACATAGTATATGAACACTCTATGTATTCAATAACAAATTAGAGCAAAACATTCACAGAGGATCAAGGTACAGCATTCACAATGTTACAATTTATCACAGAAAATCAAAATACAGCATTCATAATGACTTATCACTAAAATGGCCACATAGTTTTCACCAAAATGGTCACAATAGCTTTCAACAAAGTATAATCATCTAGTAACTCAATAATTCAATATGTGTCAAAATATACAACAAAGTTCTCCACTCATGGGGCACAATAAGTTACAAATCAGTCACTATTGAGTCCTCAGACACTATTCAATCATTAGTCACTGCTTAGTCATGAGTCACTACTCAGTACCATCCGCCCCTAGGTCACAGTAAATCATAATCTTCTCAGTCAATACACAGTAACCAAGTAAAGTCTTCTTTCAGCTTCACTCAAGGCTGGCTCTCAGTGTTCATCGCTCTTCCATGGTCCCAGCTCCAACTGTCCCCTGTATTCAAAAGCAGGCAGTTAACAGTTCCTTGTCCAACTCCTTGTCCAGTTTTTCATCTAGTTCCCCTTCCATATTGAAATTCACAGTGTCCAGTCCACCTCAAGTCCTTTACAGTTCCTGTTTCTGGGAAGAAAAAGATTAAAAGAGTCACAATAGTATTCATGAATATTGCCAGCACCATCATCAATTCACTATCTGCCTGTGAAATCAACTCAGACACACCATAAAAGTCTTAGAACTCAACACAAATCATCAACATAGAAATCAACACTGACCTACAAACACGGTCCAAGAGGTCAGCACAAATCATCAGTAAATTCCCAGGACTTCCAACACCCTCTTCTAGGACTCTATAAACATACAACCAGAAAATCCTCTTTCTGGGCCTCCAATAAGGTCCCAGGGCTCATGTACAAAGTATCACAAAAAAAAATCAACATAGACTGAGCAGTCAGAGTCTTGGAATACCACAAGTATTTCCCTTGACCCTGCCACTACAAGAGGTTCTCTTTTCAGCTCCTGCTGTCTCTAGCCCCGGGGCACTCCTTATATAGTCATTAACTCCTCCCCAGGAGTTCATAATTTGTGGAGTTCACACGTTCTGTTCCTTAACTGAAGCAATGTTTCAGTTGTTAATTCAATAGCTGAAACAAGCTGAAAACAAGCTTGCCATTACATTTCCATGTTCCTGCAAGTTCTTTCCCTGGTTTGATTGTTATTCCTTGTAAACATCTTTCCAAATCTCTGGGTTCTCCCTTCTGTAGCCTAGGTTCTCAGTTTTCAGAGAGTCCTGTGCTTTTAGCATGTTCTCTTGCTAAAGAGGTATAAGGTAAATCCTCCCATCCTCTGAATATATATATATATATATATATATATATATATATATATATATATATGCGGGTGTAGTTATGAATCACAAAATGCAGGCTCTCCACATGGAGGACAGAACCAAAGCAAAACTGAGTCCAAAACTGAGTCCAAAATCAGAAAGTCAAAGTTATTACCACAACCACAAAGCTGGTACACATAGTCACTGCAGTGAACACCCACATTCCCAAACCATCAGAACAAAACAGCCTCCCTCAGCCAAGGATACTCCTCTCTCACTCACTCCCTCAAGCAAGGATCCCCCTTTCCTCACTCATGGTAACTCCTCAGACTCCATGTTGCTAAATCCCAGCAATTCTGGCTCCTAGAAATTCTCATTCCTGGCAGTTCTGGCTGGCTCTCAGAAGTTCTCAGCAGCTCTGGATGTCCCTCAGAAGTTGTCAGAGGATCTCAGAAGAAGTTCTGGTTCTCTAGCTTGGTCTTTTCCTTATAGATGGTATTGATCTCTCCCTATCCTGCCCCTTCCTGTTACATCAGGGAGTTCATCTCACTATGGGTTTCACAAGTTCTGGATCTTAATACTTGACACAATCATGAACTTGCAACAAGATGCTAAGTACCTGATTGCTTGTCAATACAAGGGGCATGGAAGATCTTCAAATACCATTGCCATTACACACACTTACACAATAGTGTACATTTTGGTGGATAGGGTAATGACAAGGGGGATGAGTCTGTTAACAATGACAAATATTAAAGATTTCACAACATTCTTCAATTTCTTTATGTTCCTTTTTTGCTTTAGAAAAATGCTTATGGTTTTAAAAGATGATAATATGATTGGCATATATTGGCATATAATTTTCAAAGTCCCATTGCTACAAGTTGGACTCAGTCCTTCTTTTCAACATATAGGAAAGGGAATTACAGAGGCAATATTTCAACCCAGAGTTTTTCACATCATAGGACATTTTTTTTCACATTGAATTTTTTTTTTCACATTGCAACACAGACATATGGATCAACTCCCAATAACTGTATAATTATTAATCCTAATTAAATCTTTGGAGATGGATATATAGCATTGTTAAGATTCATATACAGAAATTGACTCCTTTCTCAGTATGATCATAGGTGTGCTTAGAGAGCATTCTAGGTGTTCCAACATTCACTGATCCATAACATTGGGTCAGTCCCTTCTCTTCTTGGGAGAACATTGTGAAGTGGTGGCAAAGTGTGTACCATCATACTATTTAGGTACACATAAGTTTAGTAGATGTAAATTTGGAGAATTAAGTTAAATTCAAATGCTATGTCAAATGCTTACCATCTATGACACTATGAGAAAACCATGTCCATTCACAAAATTAAAATAAAAATATTCATGGCATTACCCTGCAGTGTTTTGAAGAAGCTTTCCTGTTGTTGTTGGTTATTGCTGTTGTTATTATGATTTAACTTTTAAACATAATATAGGGGTTCAAAAAGTCTTAGTCAAGACTGTACTAAGATTTTCAAACTCTGTTTAAATATGATATTTGATCCCAATTGACCAGCCGACCAAAGAGGTATGTCTATGAAATATATTCATTTTCTTTTGACATTTAAGCAGTCCATGCTGAATTGATGGTATTAGTCTTGTGTTTAATTATCCTCCATGTGGTTTGCAAACATTTCAAATGGGAAAAGTAATATGGCCAAAAACATCTTCTATCAAAAGTGTCTCTATAACTCTTAGACATTTACCACCCCTGAACATTTTCACAAACTTTCAATGGTCCTTATCTCTCATCAGTCATATTTATAAATCTTTAAGAACATAAAAGCAACATTTTCCTTTGGATAAGACTTTGGAATCCTAAAGTCAGATATCTATGTGGTCCTACAATTCTTGAGATAATAGCTAGCAATGAACAAACTTCTATATACGTTCTATAATCAACACAAAACATGATTCTGACATTGTCATTGAAAGAAACTTTTTGGAAGGTCAGAATGGTAAAGTTGATTGGGATTATCATGGTGCTTCCCATACTGGGAAGCACCATACATCTCTATCTTATGCTGCCTTACTCTACCCTGCCCTACCACTACACACAAACACACACACACACACACACACACACACACACACAGAGAAACACACAAACACAGAGAGAGAGAGAGAGAGAGAGAGAGAGAGAGAAAGAGAGAGAGAGAGAGAGAGAGAGAGAGAGAGAGAGAGAGAGAGAGAGTTCATAATGTGATAATGTGTGTAATGTGGCACTGTGATAATATAAATGGCTTTGGATTTAGAATAAGGGCTTGGGTTTGAGTCTTTTGGCTGTGCCTACTACTAATCATAAGATTAATGACCTGGGGCTTCAGATTCCTTCCTTTTACAATTTGTGGATCAGATTAGATGAAGGCTTTACTACCTTCTAATTTTAAGTTCATAGCTCTGACATGCTTGCAATAAAGTTAACACTTGGAAAATACTTGTGCATTTGGTTTCTAAATTGATAAATTTATCTTCCATGAATTCAAGTATTTGAGGGGATAAAGGACAGTCTTTTTCAGGAGGTCATCTGTGGATTCTTTCAACCTCTATTTTGCCCTCTGGATCTGAAACATCAGGGCAATTTTCCTTGAGAATTTCTTGAAGGGTGATTTCTAGGTTCTTTCTTTGATCATGGCTTTCAGGTAGTCCAATAATTTTTAAATTGTCTCTCCTGGATCTATTTTCCAGGTCAGTGGTTTTTCTCATGAGATATTTCACATTGCCTTCTAATCTTTCATTTATTTTGATCTGCTTAACAGCATCTTGATTTCTCATAAAGTCATTAGCTTCCATTTGCTCCAGTCTAACTCTGAAGGAATGAATATTGTCAGTGAACTTTTGAGATTCTTTGTCCATCTGGCAGATTCGGCTTTTTAAGGCATTCTTCTCCTCATTGCCCTTCTGAGCCTCTTTTGCCATTTGAGTTAGTCAATTTTTAAGGTGGTGTTTTCCTCAGTCAGGCTGTTGACCCTCATTTCATACTTTTCCTGCATCCTTCTCATTTCTCCTCCCAATTTTTCCTCCACTTCTCTTATTTGATTTTTAAAGTCCTTCTTAAGGTCCTCTATGGCCTGTAATTCACTCATATTTTCCTTTGGGGCTTTTGGAGCAGGATTTCTGATCTCACAGTCCTCCTCCTGTTCTATGCCTCGATCCTCTTTGCCCCCAAAATAGGCGTCTAATATTGCATTTTTTCTGTTTAATTTGTTTCCTTTGCCTTGGCATGTTGCCACTTAATTCCTTGACTTTTGGGCTTGTTGCCACAGTAGGACTCTGCCACTAGACAGGGGAGCTTCATTCCCGATCATGTGGGGGGACATGTTCCCTTTCTGGCAAGCTGGATATCAACCCCACAACCTCCACCCCAGATCACAATCCAGATCCACAGAGGTTAAAGCAAGAGCAATTACCCCCCAAGACTGATAACTGGATCTCCCTACAGTTCACAGGCCAGGAGCTGGAGCTGCCACTGAAAACTACAAAATGGTGTGTCTCCTCAGCGGCTTCTAGCCCCCAGGGGAGGATGCCAATGTGTTCCTCAAATACTGGTCCCAAGTCCATAGGGCACTAACCTCTTTATTTGTCCTAGGCATGTCTGTGTCGATAATTCTGGAATCACCACAGCTGCTGCTATTCTGGGGTCCCTCCAGCCAGCTGCTGGCCCTGGCCTCCCTGGGGCTAAAACCATGGCTCAAGCGGACCAGGGCTTGGCTCTCTAGGCACTGAGTGGCTGGCTCCCAGAGCGCTGTGCTGGTCCTTCTTGCAGGGCTGCTGGGCTGTCCTCAGCGGGAGGTTTAGCTTTTCTGTTTTGTTCTGTGGGTGCTGGGGCTCCAGAAGTTCTTCAGAGTCCCCTTTTACATAGTTTGGAGGAGATCTGGGGGAGAATGCCTTGTATGTGCTCTTTCTACACTGCCATCTTGGCTCTGCGCCCCCCCCCCCCCAGTCACTTTTTTTTTACCAAATTTTATGGTACTGAAGGTCATGATATTATATCCCAGATATTAAGTTTGAATGGTGACTTTATCCTTTATCTAACAATAAAATATCTATATATAAACCTTTTTTGAATAGATACATTGCAATTTTTATAGATTTTAATGAAATATGAGGATGTGAGTGAAAATTACAAAGGCAATTACCATAAAAAGAACATCAATGTCAAATCAATTCCATTCATTTTAAGAAAATCTTATTATGTATCTACTCAGTGCAAACAAACAAAAAATCCACACAAAATGCAAAAGTAATCTGCTATATTGTACAGAAATATAAAAATATGATAAAAATAAAATTTGGATATTAATGTTATGCTTGTAAAATATGATTGCAATGTGGTTCCTGTCTACAAGGTGTTTATAATGCAATTAGAAGGATAAGAAAATAATAATCATAATGAAACTACAATGCCTACCTATGAAATGCATGAGCATATTGCTAGGAGAAATAAAGGAGGAAATATTATTCTTGTCTAAGCTGATGAAGTAACCATTCAAACTGAAATCTTTGGCAGGTGGAATAAGTTCGATATAGTACATTCTTGCCATAGGGAATAATGTGAAGAAAATGACAAAAGTATAAAAAAAATGCAGTTTAAGTAATTCACATAGTGGCAACAGTAGCATTTGGAAAGAACCCAGAATTCCTGAACGGTTAAAGTTTGAGCTAGACTGGAAAGCTGGGTTGGAGCATGATTATGGAAGACCTTTAATGTTGACT